>CM040934.1:40765366-41094831 GCA_023029165.1 Gobiocypris rarus
GTAGTCATATGTCTGACCTACTGTGACGAAGCGGGAGACTCAGTGGGATCCATACGCAGCTTTATTAAAGAAACAGTCGTTGTAATACAGGCAAAGATCAGATACCAGCAATGACAGTGTCCAAGGCACAGGCAGATCATCAACAGGGACAGGCAAAGGGTCGGGGCAGGCGGCAGACAAGGCAGAGTATCCAGAGCAGTGTTAATTTTTACAGCAAATTTTTATTTAGTTTTAGTCATAGTCTTTTGACGAAAATGCCATTTAGTTTTAGTCATATTTTAGTCACCTGAATTGTTTTTAGTTTTAGTCTAGTTTTAGTCGACTAAAAATCAAAAGATTTTAGTCGACTAAATCTACAGTAGATTTAGTCGACTAAAATCGAATGAGTTTAGTTAAATTGTAATGCATTAAATGAGCATTTAAGCATTACATAACCGACTGTTACTTGAACTGACATTGTGACATCATTGTGTTTGACAAAAATACACGAAAGAGAGCTCAATTATTATTATTATTTTTTAAACATCTATATAGTTTTTATAACTTTGTATTTCTGTTTTAGTTAGTATATCAGGTTAAGCTAAAGCTTCAAGATTGTTTAATTATTTAAGTAATGGAGATTTTTAATGGTTTTATGAAACTATTATAACTCTGATACTTTATTGAATGTGTGTCAAATACTGGTCTTTCCTCCTGACTATGAATTAAATGGGAATGAAATTAAATATAGTTTACTATGTAACCAAAAACGAATATATAATGCGTGACTCTTAATTATAAACAAGCTCGGAATACACCGGGACTCTTATTTTGAAATGCATTATTATTGCAGTTGCAACGCTCTTTCAAGTTCAGATGAGGGAGATAAAATATGCATTGTTACAACCGTCTAAAGCATATTACTATATACACATCGTAAAGTAAACATTGTCCTTATTCATCAGCATTAATTCATAAACAATTGCCTGTTTAAATGTGTGTTATTCATTGATTGAGCCGCTCTGAAGCGCTGTATTGGAGATGCGTGAGCCTGGAGAAGCTCAACAGCTCCGTGTTTTCCAGTCGTTAGATCCGCACGTTACAGCTCAAATGTGCGCATCTGTTACACAGGACATCAGCTCTGACTGGATCTCTTCCCTAATCGTCCCTCCCTGACATTTTCGTCTCGTTTTTATTCGTTGGCGAAAATGACAGAAGATTTTCGTCACAGTTTTTGTCATCCAGCACTAGTTTTTATTTAGTTATCGTCTCGTTTTCGTCAGTGAAAAAATATTTTTGTGGTTACCATTGTGCTGAAGAGTAACTTAGGTTGGGCACTCAGTGTATTAGGCTCTGTATTAAACCTGTCTTTATTTAGTGGTTCATAGTATTGTGTATAATGAGGAATAATAAGTCAACTAAACCAAAATGAAGTAAATGAAACTATTCTAATCACATATTCTGATATTAAATTGTAATTTCTGCAGCTTCTGAAATGGGTAATAGCACTGATATTACCAGAGCAAGAACAATTAGTGTCTAAATGCATGCACACAGTTCAGTTTAACTTTAACAATGCAGTTAAACTAAATGTATGAAGCAAACATTGAACAAAGCTGAAATAACCTTAAACATATAGACTTTCAAAAGTAACTTTTAATTCAAGTGAACGTCTTCACAAAAACTGTGTCATTTTGTGTCATATTTACCTTTGCCCTTCAGCGAGCAGTAAATATATAGAAATTGAATGACCCTTGACCCTTGCTTTTATAACATAGTTTGTCTGTCTGCTATAACTGATTTATAGCGGCCAGACAAGGCCAGAGAAAATGTGATCAGGTGCTGTTGGTTGTGTTTTGATATAATCATCATGAGCTGATTAACTGGTGTCATTCAGAGCCTAATCTTTGAGTTAGGTTTGCTTTATTGGTTAAGCAGCCCTGTGATTCTACAGCATCACATCTGGTGTTTTCAATATAATCAGAGGGATTTTTAAAAGTTATTCTGTTCGAAACATGTTTAGATCCCGCTGACAATCAGACACACAGATATCAAGAATCAGCGTATGAATCTCAACAATGGTGACATAGCTGGAGCCATGAGTTTTATATTGTGGTGGCTTAGTAGTGTTGGAGTTAAACTCTCTAGGACCGAACTTGCCTACTCCTGGTCTAAAGAAATAAAGTAGTTGCAAACTTTTTTTGTGCAGAATCTCACGCTGTAACATCACAGAGCTGTTGTAATTAATGTAAAATCAACACATCACCCATATGATCAGAGATCGGTGACTACATTAATAATGTTAATCAAAGCATAATCAACTCCTGAACAGATTTTCTCTGTCTTTGCATTAACAAAATGTGTTTCCTAAACACACGGCTAAAGCAGCCAAAAAAACAAACAAAAAAAAAAAAGTTAAAAAGTCAAGGGTCAAGAGCCCAACTAAAGCAAACTGTTATGAAGTAACACCGAATCAGATCAGTTGTTATTACATTTACGTCAGTCACTTTGATTTCAGTTCCTGATGAGATAGAGGAATACCACTTGGGTTTCTGCAGCATATGGACTGAATTGAACTTTCAAGGTCAAAGTGGATATGTTTAAGTTGTGTGTCGATGATACCATGTAAGTCCTTTAATAAGTGTTCTCTATTGAATCTTCCATACAATGAATAATTAAAGCATCGTGAGTTTGTTCGTCCGTTAAGTGATGACGATGACCATGCTTACATCTAGCCTAAGATGTTTGTTTACTATGTATATATTCTAAATACACTAGAGTTCATTATAATGATGATCACTGATTAATGTTTACAATGTGTATAAATGTAAGTTTGAATACTGTATAGATCCGTTCTGTAATCGTATATAGTTTATAGGTTATTGGTTAATGACTCAGCTAAAATGTTTCGGATTATTCCGTTTATGAGCGCTATGCCAGTTTTTGGTAATAATGATGGAAATGTTTGATATTAGCTAATTGTTGTTTATTATTTACTGTTTCAGACCACACAACGTACTACCTCAGAGACCATGTCTAAGGTAATTCCACACAATGCCCTGTGGTCTGACTGTGCTGTTTATTGTGCTGATTATTAAGGCTGGAGTTAATTAAAGACTGATATTTCCGATTCCTGCCTACTGTGTTCTGACCGACACACCAGTGCGAGCACAGCAATTCTAAACCAGTGCAATACAGTCCTATAATCAGTTAGACAAACACTGATCACCATAATGTGATTTACTTCAGTGATTCTGCTCATTATCATCAGGTGTCACCACTAATGGCCAATAATCATTTAATTATTCTAATTATCTAACTTTAAAACTCTAAACCTCTGTAATTCCCAAAAAGAGCAGATAGAAATAAAATCAGTCTGGTTAGTAATGCGTGAAGCTGGTAATGCTGTTTGTGGAGTTGTTTAATCCTCATCTGCTGAGATCTTTAGAGATTTAATGTCTTTTATCTTCAGTTGATTTCATCTAAGGCTGTGGCTGAAGTCAGTTGTAGTTCTTGTGTTACTCTGTCCTTCAGTGATTCTGCTTGTTAACAGCAGGTGTTCATCACTGATGATCAATCATCACTTAATTATCTAATTAACTCCATTAAAATAAACTGATTCAGTGTTACAGTTAACAGCGTGTGGTTTACGCACTGAGCAGTGTTCATTTCATCTGGACTAACCCATGGGTCTACATGGATGTGCTGGCTGGAAAAACGGTGACAATTAATGGGTTAAACATCAACATAAACTACCAACACCATTCCCTTTGCTAAAAATAAAATAAAATAAAAATAACACTTTTTTCTCCTAATGCAATTTTTACTCTCCTAATGCTCCTTTGCAAAGCATGCTGGGAACCACACATGTCCTGTGAAGTTTAGCACTGTTGGTTAGATAAAAGATGAAAGCATCTAAACTGCAGGACACTGGACCCCTGCCTATAGAGCACTATCAGTGTTTTACTGCATCAGTCAAAGGACTTGAAACTGCAAAATGTGTGAAGTGCCGACTTTTTATGAATATCAGTTAAAGATTATTCACCCTACTTTCATTTTCAGTTAGGCCTATATGGTTTGAAAGGGTTTATGTATACCCTATTAAGGGCAATCGGTAGTTTTACTGCATCAGTAAAAGGTCTTCAAAACTAGAAAAGAAAAGGTGTGCAATGATATATTTTTGATGAATATCAGATTAATTTTATTTAGGCCTATAAATGTGTATATGGTTTGGAACTTGGCTCTATTTACTTAAATCCTACACAGAAAACACTCTCCATTGTGATATAAACTCTCCTTGGAATTTATTTGAGACCATACTCAAGAGTGTTAAAGTATTAAATGAACACTGAAATTAGATAATTGAGTGATTCATTGAGTGATGATTGACCATTATTTAAGATTCCTGACAATAAGAAGCACAATCACCAAAGGAGAAAATCACTAACTGTTCTCTAATGTTCAGAGTTGATCTGTTTATCAGAATATGCTGTCTGTCACCGTTGTTGAGATTCATACACTGACTGTGTGTACCTAAATGAATGATTTTTAAGAAATCATTAGAATTATATTGAAAATGCTGGATCTTATGCTGTAGACTCACAATTCTGCTGTAATCATTTTGGTAAAGATTTGACTCTAAATGAGTTCTGTGATTCAGACCAAATGATAATGTGAAAACATAACCAACACCACCTGATCATCTTTTATATTTGCCTGTCTCCCTGTAGTTACAGCAGCCCAAACTAAATCTAATGTTAAATATTGCTTCACAGATGACATGGAGATTTTTATGCAGGACTGTCATAACAAAAAGTCCTAAAAATTAGGCATTTCAGGAGTTTTCAAATATTTGTTGATCTCAGAGACGCTCCAGTGACTGACGCTAGGGTTGTAGCCTTTAGCCTCCTTGTTAGAGCATCTGACTCTCATGCCGGCGGACCAGGGTTCGAGTCCCGCTTGGAGTGGGCAGTTTGAACAGGAGGGATTACACATGTCAGTGACAAGAGTTATGGGTTTTGTATGTGTAAAACATGGTTTTGTGTTTCTTGTTGTCTGCACTTCAAAATAGCTTCACTAGATTTACTAGATCATCTGAGGGATTCGACTGATTTAAGATGCCATTGAAGCGCTTCTCATTTCCGCTGCTCTAGGACAGGCGAGCTTGTGTTCTAGTATGAATATTACAGACATGAATACTGATGACTGATCATAATGATTCCTGTTGTTGCAGGATATCAGAATTGCTGACAGATGCTTCTTTTGGTTATGGCAGAGAATTGAGTCGAACATCGTGTGCAGACATTTCTGGAATATTTGAAAAAGCTTGGAAATATGCTGAACAGAAACACAAACTGCCAGGAGATCATTTGTCAAAGATTCATTCAGTTGCCACATGTATATGTCAACGATCTCATGACAATGCGTATAAATAGTACGAGTGTGCAATCTCAGTAGAATGTATACGCCAAAATGAGTTTTATGCAAATGGTACGCCGTTTTGGCGTGCATATGATACGCACTTTATGGCGTGTATATGACACGCTTTTGGGTAGGGTGAGGGTGGGGGTGTGGGGTTCGAACAAATAATACGCCATAAAGTGAGTATCATATGCACGCCAAAAACGCGCATCATATGCACGCAAAATGAGTTTTGGCGTATACATTCTCAGATTGCACACTGCACTATTGATACGCATTTTCGTGAGATCGGGCTCGTATGTACACTAACACAGCATTTGATCTATATAAGAAATTCAGTGATGCTGTTCGCACTGATAAACCAAAATATAAAGAAGGGACATGTGCATGGAATTCACTTCACTTTTGGTAAACAGAAGTGATAGAGATTCTGAAGAAATCACAAACTAAAGGCTACAATATACTGTGGTACTGAAGTTCAATTTGATAAGAATGCTAAGGGCAAAGAAGTTTGTTTTGTTCAATTTGCTTCATCCTCTCTTGATCATACAGTAACTGTATGATGTTTTGGAACTGAATCTTGAGATCAGAACACATGAAGGTGCTGATCTCACAAAATATCCAAAGTTCCTCCATATGAGACATTTACAGTCAATAGTTGTTTCCACCCCTATTTTGCGCATTTTGGGATGTTGCATCAAAAATGCTGAATGGATGAGCATAAATTCTAAAAATGTCTATAAAAACGTAGCGCTCGTTTGAGCCGGATAGATTTTCTATCCGATGAAAACATGCACATAAACTATGATGGAAATGCATTTACCAAATAAATTCTTTGATGTGCATAAAAAAATCATGTGACTTTTGCAATGTAACAGCATAACGGTACTAACCAGCAGAAAAATCTTGTTTGCAAAGCATCTGAAATGCTGTTTTGGTCATTCAGAAGTCTGTTGTCACAGGCCATGTCCACATTAATATGAGAAAGGGTTTTAAGTCAACGAAACCTAGCTTTTTACCCAAAGCGGATACATTTGAAAATGCTGTCTTCGTGACGTAGGTTGGACTGTGAAGACGGAGGTATTTGAAAACAATGACGCATGTTTAAAGTGATAGTTCACCCAAAATATATATATATATCCAACAGCCTGGAACGCGCTTCACTTCCGGTAAGGAATATACACACACTGGCGCCGTGGTACGTGTAAAGACATCACTTCGGTATACACGATCTGGCGTACAGAGCGTGTATATTGACCTTCCTTTCCAGGCTGTCGGATATAGCGTTGTATTTGAGGTAAAAATTATATAAACATGGCTAGATTTCTCACACAAACTGATCGTTTTGTGTCTTAAGATATCAATGTCGTCATGAGCCACAGGGCTCTTTGTGCATGTTGTCTAAGCATGTTTTTTTTTTGCTCTCATAGAATTGTTACCCATTCACATGCATAATGACTGGCAGACTGCAACGGTTAGAGTTTAAAATCTTCATTTGTGTTCTACTGAAGAAACCAAGACACCTACATGTTGGATGCACTGGGGTAAGCAAATAAACATCACATTTTCATTTTTGGGTGAACTATCCCTTTAAGGCTGTTCCCAAGAACAGAGAAAAAGTTCTGGCTCGCAGGGCTGCGAGAACAAATTACGTCATGTTGTTTTCTTAGTCCTGGTTGGGGAGTTCTCGCAGCTTGTTCTCGACACATCGTCTGAGCAGAACTTTTTCTTGTGGGTGTCTGAGAACTATTGTGTGATTGGTCAGACATTTAAAGTAGGCGGGTTAATGCGCGAAACGGAGATGTTCGGTACCTGCTTTTCTCGTGAAGTATGGAATGTACTGGCCAGAACAAACTTTGTTCTTGTTCTTGCCACCTCGAGAAAACAAACAAATTTCTTTGTTCTTGCAGAGTATGTACCAAGTGTTACATTCCATGTGTTTTGTTTAATGTTTGAAAGGGGTTGTTTCTCTTCCACCTGTGTCTTGTCTCTTTTCTATTTTATTTTAGGAAATCCTCACTGTGGGCGTCATGACTGGCGTCATTACGCCATCG
Organism: Gobiocypris rarus; assembly: GCA_023029165.1. Taxonomy (NCBI): domain Eukaryota; kingdom Metazoa; phylum Chordata; class Actinopteri; order Cypriniformes; family Gobionidae; genus Gobiocypris; species Gobiocypris rarus. Next base: position 40,772,821 of record CM040934.1, read on the forward strand.
AAAGGAGGGGCGTGGCGTTCGACCAATCCGTGGATGTGCCGGCATGATAAAGGCCCCATTTCTTAAGAATGGGCAGTGAGCAGATCGGCGAGCTCACTCATCTCCGTGATTGTTCTGAGAAGCTTTTTGCTTAGTTATGCGAACTAACTCTTCCGTCGCCGTCATGTTACGTGTGTGACTGTCAACTATCCTGATTGTTCTGAGAAGCTTTTGCTTAATTATGCGAACTAACTCTTCCGTCGCCGTCATAGTTACGTGTGTGACTGTCAACTATCCTGATTGTTCTGAGAAGCTTTTGCTTAGTTATGCCCAAACTAATACTCAATCGGAGTTTGTTCATTGCGATGTCAGAGTTATAGTGACGTTTGAGAGTGCGTGTGATTGTGGTACTGCCCGCAGGTGTTTGAGATCAGAGCGCTACATGCGTATGAGACACATGGCGAGCTATTAGTGGGGTTTGATTTCTTTGTTTGTTTAAGTGGGTTTCTTCATTTACGTATACATAGTTAGGTAGTTTTTCTCTGTTATTTAGTTAACAAGAGAGATCGCCATCCATTGTAGTTTTGTTTGAAAGTCAGCGTAGTTTAGTTCGAGCGTCGTATACGCTGAAGATCTCGGTTTTGTTTCTACATTTTCTTTCTTTCGTTAGTATTAGAGGTTTGGGGTTAGTTAGCGATTGGGGTTTTGTTTTGATTATTTCATTGATTTGGCGACTCTCTTGCTATTATTGTTTCTAGTTTTGTTAATCTTCTCTTATACATTTATTGATTGTTTTGGTGATATTTGCTTTCTGGAAATAAATTCTTTAACTGTTATTTCCCCAGACTGTTGGTTGTTTTTGCTGCCTGCACACCTAAAACAGTTCCATCTCACAGAAATGTTACGTCATCCCTTTTACCATCTTTTAAACACGTAACATTCAGTGGTGGCAGCGGTGGGATATTCCTTTTTATGGGGGATATCCATCTTTGGGATGAGTATTGTGAGATGTGCTGTTGCAGGTGTGCTGGTGGATCAACAACGAACTACGTATCTCGTGTAAGAATGCTAGGGAGGGCATGAATGGTAAGGGTACTTTGGAGTTTATTGACTTTTGTCTAGTTTAAGTATCATGGCTGAGTTTAATTTGAATAGTTTTGTGAGTGCGCCGTCTGTCGAACTGTTAGAGCGATGTAGAAAGGATGATCTGGTGAGTGTGGCTGAGCATTTTCACATTCGAGTTACTAGACAGCAGATTAAAAGGAAATTAAAGATCTTGTAGTGCGAGGGCTGGGGGATCTCGGTGTGTTGAAGCTGCCTGACGGAGTTGAACAGAATTCTTTGGGTTCTGATGTTCGCCCCTCTTCGACGGGTGAGGAGGATGCAGTGACCCTGCTGAGGCGGAGGGTTCGAAGCCAAAGCAGGTTTGCCGCCCTTTGATCCCTTTTCTCCGACCTTCACTGGGTCTGGAGGTGATTCACGTCTCAAGATACGTTTGGCAAGGTTCCAAATGGAGGGCGTGAGAGGGCAGCGGAGCGTAAGGGTCAATTTGATCTGCAACTTCAGGTCCGCGTATGGAAATAGAGGCGGACAAACAAGTTAAGTTGCGAGCTGGAGCTGAAGCTGAGAGCAGCTAAAAGGCACCGGGTTCCTCTGTGCCACCGCCACTGGCGGCTCGACCTGTGCCGGTCCCTGCTGTTGCGACAGGTGCGGTTTCGTCAAGTAGCACGTTTGACGTGAGTAAACACATTTCTCTTGTTCCACAATTTAGAGAGACAGAAGTTGATTCATACTTTAATGTATTCGAACGAATCGCTTCTGCGTTACATTGGTCTAGGGAGGTGTGGCCTTTGCTGCTGCAATGTAAGTTAACAGGACGAGCTCAGGAAGTATGCGCTGCACTATCTCTAGAGGATAGTCTAAATTATGATACTGTCAAATTGGCAATTTTGAGAGCTTATGAGCTTGTACCGGAAGCATACAGGCAGCGATTCCGAAACCACAAGAAAAGTTCAAGTCAGACGTTTGTTGAATTTGCTAGGGAAAAAGGATTATTGTTCGACAGGTGGTGCACATCGAGTAAAGTGTCAGACTTTCATGGCTTACGCGAATTGATCCTGTTAGAGGAATTCAAGAGTTGTATTCCTGATCGTATAAGTGTATACCTAAATGAACAGAAGGTGACTTCATTGTCTCAGGCATCTGTTCTTGCGGATGAATTTGCGTTAACTCACAAGAGTGTTTTTAATCCTTCTGCTCGTACTGAGAGAGCGCTATCTGTTCCTGCTGTTTTGAAAGAGCAGTTGCATCCGAAAAATGCGGTAAAATCGGAAGTGAGAGAGTGTTTTTATTGCCGTGGCCGGGACACATTATTGCAGATTGTCTTGCGCTAAACGTAAGCAGCAAGCTGCTGGTACCAAAAGTGTCGCTTTTGTGAAGACTGTTGAACCTGAGTGTGGCGGTAAGTTAGTGGTGGCAGAATCGTGCCCCAGGTGGCAGAATCGTGCCGCTGCTTGAAGTTTATGATAAACCTGTGTTGTCTGATCACTCTGATGAATTGTTAGAGAAGTTTCCTGAGGTTTTTCCAATTTGTGCTGTGACTCGAGCGCAAGCTCGTAAGTTTGCTGATGCAGATGATTTGTCTTCAACTTTCATGGCACATACTCTTGTGAAAGATGTGTTGCTGGCCGAGGAAGGTAAGCCAGAGCAGACCATTATGTTAAAATCAGATGATGTAAAACTTGGGTGACTCATAAAAGTTATCGCAGCGCAAAATGAAGATTGTTCTTTACGTAAATGTTTTTCCTCTGCTGTTCCCTTAGAGGTGGCCCGGGAGAGAAAAACTGCGTATTATTTGGAGGACGGGTTGCTGATGCGGTGGTGGTGTGCAGATGTTGCGAATGAGTTTGACGGGACTCATGTAAGTCAAATCGTCATCCCCGCATGTTATAGACAGATTGTACTTTCATTAGCTCATGACCATGATTTGTCTGGGCATCTTGGCATTAAGAAGACATATCATAGAATTCTAAAGCATTTCTTTTGGCCTAGAATGAAATCTGAGGTGGTAAAGTTTTGTAAGACATGTCAGACTTGTCAATTCTCCGGTAAGCCAAATCAAGTGATTCCGCGTGCACCGCTTGTTCCTATTCCAGTAATGGGGGAACCTTTTGAACATGTTATTGTTGACTGTGTCGGTCCTTTGCCCCGGACGAAAGCTGGAAATCAGTATTTGTTAACGGTAATGTGTGCAGCAACGCGATTTCCGAGCAATACCGCTCCGGAAAATTACAGCGCCGGTGATCAGCAGTGCACTCGTCAAATTCTTTTCAATGTTTGGTTTGCCTAAGGTTGTACAATCTGACCAAGGCACTAATTTCATGTCAAGGATTTTCGCGCAGGTGGTAAAAACGTTGAACATTTCTCACAGGACTTGTGCGTACCACCCAGAAAGTCAGGGAGCTTTAGAACGGTTCCATCAGACCTTGAAAGCGATGTTGCGCCGGTATTGCATGGATACGGGTAAGGACTGGGACGAGGGCATACCTTTAGTCTTGTTTGCTGTTAGGGAAGCAGTACAAGAGAGTTTAGGATTTAGTCCTGCTGACCTTGTATTTGGTCACACTGTGAGGGGTCCTTTAAAAATGCTTAAAGAAGATCTGTTATCCCATGAAACTAGTGGTACCACTACTGTGCTAGATTATGTAAGCAAATTTCGTGAGAGACTGCATAATGCTTGTTCGATGGCAAGGGAATCCTTGTTAAAAGCCCAGACAGCTATGAAGAGTCAATTTGACCGTAAAGCAGTTCACCGTTATTTTAAAGAGGAGATCAGGTGCTTGTGTTACTACCAGTTGTGGGTTCGGCATTCTCTGCACGCTTCTCAGGGCCGTATCAAGTAATTAAGAAACTAAGTGACACAGATTACTTGATTTGTACTCCTGATCGCAGGAAGAAGTCTTGTGTATGCCATATAAATATGCTGAAGGCATATCACATTAGAGAGTCACCGTCAGCTGAAGCTCCGGAGGTGGAGTCCGTTGCTTACTACGACACTTACGTGCGGGGTGATTGATGTCACTGCTGTGCAAGATGACGATGATGGGGTGTTAGTACGACACACATATCAGCAGTGTGCTAGGCTGAAAAATTCGGAGGTAATTGCGGATTTAAATGTTCATTTGTCTCATTTACCAGATTCGCATAAGAGTGATGTTGCAGAGTTAATTACTGATTTTCCATCTCTATTTCATGACGTTCCTTCACGTACTACGGTTTTGCAACACGACATTGACGTGAGTAATGCCACTCCCATTAAGCAATACGCTTATAGAGTTAACGCAGTGAAACGTTCAGTAATGAAGGCCGAAGTTGATTATTTGAGGGAAAATGGTCTAGCTAAGCAGAGCTTCAGTCCGTGGAGTTCTCCATGCTTAATTGTAACCAAAAGTGATGGGTCCGCTAGATTTTGCACCGATTATCGTAAATTAAATGCAATAACTGTTCCTGATTGCTTTCCGTTACCTCGCATGGAAGACTGCGTGGACAACTTGGGGTCTGCGAAATATGTCAGTAAATTAGATTTACTTAAAGGTTACTGGCAGGTGCCTTTAACCTCTCGTGCATCCGATATGTCTGCCTTTGTAACTCAAGATGATTTCATGCAATATTGCGTGATGGCGTTTGGAATCATAGCGCCCCAGCGGCGTTCAGAAGCTCATCAGCATCGTGCTTGCTGGAGTCCGGAACTGTAATGCATATTTGGATGACCTTGTAATTTATTCAACCGACTGGCCCACACATGTTGCCACATTACGAGAGGTGTTTGAACGCCTGGAGACCGCTTCACTGACGTTAAACTTGGCCAAGTGCGAATTTGGTCAAGCCACAATAACGATTTGGGCAGGGAAGTGGGTCAAGGGCAGGTAAGACCAATCGAAGCTAAAGTGATTGCTATTGCAGATTTTCCAGTTCGACTACGCGTAAAGAGCTTTGCAGATTCTTAGGAATGGCGGTTATTATCGGAATTTCTGCAAGAATTTCTCTACTGTCGCCAACCCGTTGACATCACTCCTTAGTCCTTCACGTACATTTTTGTGGAGCGATGAGTGCCAGAACGCTTTGACAATGTCAAAGTTCTGTTATGTAATGCACCTGTTTTGACAGCTCCTGATGTTGAAAGAGCTTTCAAACTGGAAATCGACGCAAGCTCAGTGGGCGGGTGCAGTGCTTATACAGGAAGATGTACTGGGTATTGACCATCCTGTATGTTATTTCTCCCGTAAGTTCAATAAACATCAATTGAACTATTCCACTATTGAGAAGGAGACTTTGGCCCTGTTATTGGCGTTACAATTCTTCGATGTCTATGTGAGTTCAAGTAATTTGCCTTTAATGGTATTTACAGATCATAATCCTTTAGTGTTTTTGGCCCGCATGTACAATCAGAATCAGCGATTGATGCGCTGGTCCTTAATTGTGCAAGTTTACAATCTGGTGATCGAACACAAGAAGGGTTCAGAGAATATAATTGCTGATGCTCTGTCTAGAGTTTAAGGTAAAGAATTGTGAGGAAAAAAAAAAAAACTATATATTGGTATTACTTGTATAGTTTTTTTTCCTTAAGGGGGGAAGTGTTACATTCCATGTGTTTTGTTTAATGTTTGAAAGGGTTGTTTCTCTTCCACCTGTGTCTTGTCTCTTTTCTATTTTATTTTAGGAAATCCTCACTGTGGGCGTCATGACTGGCGTCATTCGCCATGCGAAAGGAGGGCGTGGCGTTCGACCAATCCGTGGATGTGCCGGCATGATAAAAGGCCCCATTTCTTAAGAATGGGCAGTGAGCAGATCGGCGCGAGCTCACTCATCTCCGTGATTGTTCTGAGAAGCTTTTGCTTAGTTATGCCCGAACTAACTCTTCCGTCGCCGTCTAGTTCGTGTGTGACTGTCAACTATCCTGATTGTTCTGAGAAGCTTTTTGCTTAGTTATGCCCGAACTAACTCTTCCGTCGCCGTCATAGTTACGTGTGTGACTGTCAACTATCCTGATTGTTCTGAGAAGCTTTTTGGTTATGCCCAAACTAACACTCAATCGGAGTTTGTTCATTGCGATGTCAGAGTTATAGTGACGTTTGAGAGTGCGTGTGATTGTGGTACTGCCCGCAGGTGTTTGAGATCAGGCGCTACATGCGTATGAGACACATGGCGAGCTATTAGTGGGGTTTCGATTTCTTTGTTTGTTTAAGTGGGTTTCTTCATTTACGTATACATAGTTAGGTAGTTTTTCTCTGTTATTTAGTTAACAAGAGAGATCGCCATCCATTGTAGTTTTGTTTGAAAGTCAGCGTAGTTTAGTTCGAGCGTCATTATCGCTGAAGATCTCGGTTTTGTTTCTACATTTTCTTTCTTTCGTTAGTATTAGAGGTTTGGGGTTAGTTAGCGATTGGGGTTTTGTTTTGATTATTTCATTGATTTGGTCGACTCTCTTGCTATTATTGTTTCTAGTTTTGTTAATCTTCTCTTATACATTTATTGATTGTTTTGGTGATATTTGCTTTCTGGAAATAAATTCTTTAACTGTTATTTCCCCAGACTGTTGGTTGTTTTGCTGCCTGCACACCTAAAACAGTTTCCATCTCACAGAAATGTTACGTCATCCCTTTTACCATCTTTTAAACACGTAACACAAGCTTTAGTCATGTGATGCATATTGTACCAATAGATATGTATGTTTATACCACTATTGTGCCAGTTCCTTTAGAGTACTCGTATTGCGTTTGCTAACGCTACGGGAATTCCTTTCCTCGAGATATTGAAGCAAAATTTTTATCCTAAAAATTACCATATAACACGCAGTGCAGCTGCACAGCTCTCAGCAGGAAGCTGCTGCGTGCTGATTAACTGTGCCGCTGCAACTGCAGCAACCTATGGCGAGACCGCTGGACGGACCAATCGGGTCCCTCTAAATTCTCGCCACAAGGGCCAACAGAATTTGCATAGCCAAGGGTACATAACTCCCTGTCTCGCCAGGTTAGTCAGGTTAATTCTTCTTCAGCGACTCACCTCGCTGAGCTCTGGATCGAAGCCTGCCATCGACACGCGCACTCCACGGAACTCTGCAGCCTGAGGACGTCGGATTCTCCGCCTTCAGCCTGCCTTCCAGCTGCGCCATCCGGCATATATCCTTTTTACCATTTACTATGTCTCGTTTTTGCGCCTCGTGCAGAGGCTTTATTGCGGACGAGGATCGACACATCATCTGCGCATCATGTCTCGGGCGAGACCACGCGCGAGCTGCATTCAAACCAGGGCGGCTGCCCGGTCACGGCGAACTAGCGCTGCAGACCCTTCGGGCTCGGCTCGCCAGTTTCGACCCCAATCCCGTCCCTTGCTCTCAGCCTCTCGAGCCATGGAAAAAGAAGCGTCGCGACCAGAGGCCCCGGGCGCTCTGGCGAGCACACGCCGGTCATTTCCCGCGTGCCTCGCCATCACCTGTCATGTTCGTCGAGGAACAGCACAGCTCCCCTCGTTTGGCGGCTGCTGTTTCCTTCGGCGGACCGGAGGAGGAGGAGGAGGATGACAGTCTTTCTCTTGCTGCATCCAGCGGGTGGTCGGATACCGTCTCGGAGCACGCCACTTCAACGCGGACTGCCAGCGCGCCAAAACCTCGGTGGGCGCTGAGCTCATCGCCTGCTCACCAAGGCCGTGGACGACCTCGGCATTGACTGGTCTCAACCCGAGGAGCCCACGAGAAGCAGACTTGACGAGTGGTTTTTCGAGAACCGTCGCCAACCGAACGCTCAAAAACCCGCTCCCTTCTTCCCGGAAGTCCACGAGGAACTAACCAAGTCGTGGAAGGCGCCATTTTCTTCTCGCGCCAAATCCTCCTTTTCTTCAGCGCTCTCGGTGGTCGATGGCGCTCAGAAAAGAGGATACCAAGCCCTTCCTCCTCGAGGAAGCCGTCGCCGCCACCTTTGCCGCCCTCCGCCAGAGGATGGCAGTCTAAGGCTGTGCACCCTTCCAAAGCCTGCCGCACTACTTCCAACCTCGCCGGTCGAGCATACGCCTCCGCCCGGCCAGGCGCTTCAGCGCTTCACTCTATGGCGGTGCTTCAAGTCTTCCAGGCCAAACTCCTCCGTTCCTTGGATGAGTCTGTCCCGGATAACGAGGCTCTGAGGGATCTGCGCGGCGCCACTGACTTGGCCCTGCGTGCCACAAGGCCAACGCCCAGGCGATCGGCAGATGTATGGCCAACAGCGGTATTGGGCGCCATTTGTGGCTTAACCTAACTGAGATGAAGACTCGGACAAGACTGCTTTCCTGGGCGCGCCCATGTCGCCTTCAGGACTATTCGGTCCCTCCGTGGTTGGATTCACGGAACGCTTCACTGAGGCACAAAAGGCTTCACAGGCAATGCGACATTTCCTGCCCAAGCGTTCCAGCTCCTCTACTAGCCGCCACGCTAAAGCTGGACCAGCCTAGCCCACCAAGCGGCGCAGCCAGCTCAACAGCCTTGCGCGGACTTCAAGCCCGGACAGCGCTCCGCTCTACGAGCCGCAGCAAACCTCCGGGCGTCAGGTCCCGACCCAGCAATGTGCCGAAACCTGAGCCGCGAAGCCGTCTAGCCAGAGGCACGAAGAGAGGTTGGATAATGCCCGCTTCGGCCGGTTTACCACCTCGCTCTCTTCAAAAGCGTTCCCTAGCTCCTTCAATCAGGTGGCTGGGAACATCACATACACAGTCAACGAGCCCCGCAAGCAAACGCGCGCCTGTACACAAACGCCGTTTTTACGGCGACCCACATGGAGTCACGAAAAGAGTTTTTGGTCCCACTTTATATTAGGTGGCCTTAATAACTATGTACTTACATGTCTTACTAAGCATTTGATTCAATGTACTTACAATGTACTTTAATGTACTTACATTTTAAGTACATGCATAATTGTTCTGTAGTTACAGTAGTGTACTTACATTTGTAAGTACACTTTGTAAATACACACAATAATTGCAATATTGTAACTACAGTTGTAACTACTCTGAAGTTTCTGTGGGAAAAAATGGGGAGGCATTTTGTTTTTACACGTATAAAGCATGATTGTTCATGCCTATTGCAATGTACTTACATATGAGGATAAGGGTGGATATGTATTATTCAAACCATTTAATAGTCAAGCTATTGATTCAACAAACGTTTGCACCTGAATACAAAATGTATATTCCTGTAGTCTAATTAGCAAATTATGCCTCCCCAGGATACACTAAGTTTGATTTTATTTTGCTGTGCACCTCACATGCTATCAAAGACAATGAGAAAATACCATCTACTTAGAAAAAGGCTTTACACACTTTACAAAGTCTCATTTGTTATTATTAGTCAATGCATGAACTAACAGTGAACACTCTTTGTACAGCATTTACTATTATTTGTTCATTCATTAAAACAAATCTTGTTCATGTTAGTTCACAGTACATTAACTAATGTTATCAGATACAACTTTTATCTTTAAAAAATATTAGTAAATGCTGATATAAACACTAACTATGCTTAATAAATATTGTAGAAGTGTTGTTCATTATTAAGTTCATTCAAGTTATTCATTATTAAGTTAACTAATGTAGCTAACCAACGTTAACAAATTCAACCTTATTGTAAAGTGTAAGGTATGGGGTCCTGTGTTAATACCCAGGAACTAATGTGTACTTACACTGGAAATACACACAAACTGCCCACTTAAAATAAAGTGTGGAACCTGTGTCGATACCCAGGAACTAATGTGTACTTACACTGGAAATACACACAAACTGCCCACTTAAAATAAAGTGTGGAACCTGTGTCGATACCCAGGAACTAATGTGTACTTACACTGGAAATACACACATACTGCCCACTTAAAATAAAGTGTGGAACCCGTGTCGATACCCAGGAACTAATGTGTACTTACACTGGAAATACACACAAACTGCCCACTTAAAATAAAGTGTGGAACCCGTGTCGATACCCAGGAACAAATGTGTACTTACACTGGAAATACACACGACCTGCCCACTTAAAATAAAGTGTGGAACCCGTGTCGATACCCAGGAACTAATGTGTACTTACACTGGAAATACACACAAACTGCCCACTTAAAATAAAGTGTGGAACCTGTGTCGATACCCAGGAACTAATGTGTACGTACACTGGAAATACACACGACCTGCCCACTTAAAATAAAGTGTGGAACCCGTGTTGATACCCAGGAACTAATGTGTACTTACACTGGAAATACACACAAACTGCCCACTTAAAATAAAGTGTGGAACCCGTGTCGATACCCAGGAACAAATGTGTACTTACACTGGAAATACACACAAACTGCCCACTTAAAATAAAGTGTGGAACCCGTGTTCGATACCCAGGAACTAATGTGTACTTACACTGAAATACACACAAACTGCCCACTTAAAATAAAGTGTGGAACCCGTGTCGATACCCAGGAACTAATGTGTACTTACACTGGAAATACACACAAACCTGCCCACTTAAAATAAAGTGTGGAACCCGTGTCGATACCCAGGAACTAATGTGTACTTACACTGGAAATACACACAAACTGCCCACTTAAAATAAAGTGTGGAACCCGTGTCGATACCCAGGAACTAATGTGTACTTACACTGAAATACACACATACTGCCCACTTAAAATAAAGTGTGGAACCCGTGTTCGATACCCAGGAACTAATGTGTACTTACACTGGAAATACACACAAACCTGCCCACTTAAAATAAAGTGTGGAACCCGTGTGATACCCAGGAACTAATGTGTACTTACACTGAAATACACATACTGCCCACTTAAAATAAAGTGTGGAACCCGTGTCGATACCCAGGAACTAATGTGTACTTACACTGGAAATACACACATACTGCCCACTTAAAATAAAGTGTGGAACCCGTGTCGATACCCAGGAACTAATGTGTAATTACACTGAAATACACACAAACTGCCCACTTAAAATAAAGTGTGGAACCCGTGTCAATACCCAGCAACTAATGTGTACTTACACTGGAAATACACACATACTGCCCACTTAAAATAAAGTGTGGAACCCGTGTCGATACCCAGGAACTAATGTGTACTTACACTGAAATACACATACTGCCCACTTAAAATAAAGTGTGGAACCTGTGTTGATACCCAGGAACTAATGTGTACTTACACAATGGGTAGCACAATTAATTACATGCAGAATAAAATTACAGAATTCTTATTTTAACTTGTTAACGCAAAGGACAACAACAAAAACAATGCAGTTATTAATCTGTTTTACTGAAAACTTTCAGATACCAGTAAACATCTCTGAAACGGTAACAACACAACATAATTAGGCTACTTTAATTTTAAGAAAAAGTACAAAAAAAAAAGCTGTGTTCAGGTCAGACAAGATTGCACTTATCTTTAATAACACTTTTCTTTAAATGTATTTTAATACAGGGAACCGTTAAATAAAACAAATAGAATATCCCAAACTTAAAATTTAACCAGAAATAAACATTAACCTTTAGCGATACTTGTATTTAATCGGCAGGAGTTTCCCACTCTTTTTCCTGAGGTAATAGAGGCTTTTATCTCAGGTGTCAAAGACTCTGAGCACCTCTTGGCAAACTCAAAAGCTTCTCTTCGTGAGGCTGGAACTGGGGATAGAGCAAAAATTCTGGGTTGATAAGCTGAATCTCAGCCACAACTGCAGTGAGGGCAAGAGTGTTTCTGTCCACTCCGACTTTCATGAAAGCTCTTGTCATGCTTCCTTCCTTTTTGTATGCCCGTAGAACTTTTTGTATCTCATATATTCAGTATTATATTATTATATTATATTATATTATATATTATATTATATTATATTCAGTACGTCATCTGGACACTTGGCTGTTGAAAGTAAAAAAGTGGACCTTTGTGGTTAAACTTTATTTTATGGTGTCCTTGTTACAGTTTAATTATATTAATTCTGAGTAATACTAAATAACTACATGTACTTAATATTAGGGTTATGTCACGTTAACATACAAGGGACAAACAGGTGCGAGGACTCAAGTGCAGAAATAGAATTTTATTATAAAATAAAACAAACAAACTACAAAACAAAACCCACGAGGGAAAAATACATAAACTAGAAAAACATGAACATACCGACACGGGAACTGGGAGGCGTAGACAAGACAACGATCCGACAAGGACTGCAAACACACAGGAGCTTATAAATGGGGAGAAATCAAGCAGGAGTGAGGCAAACACAGGTGGGGGCAAATTAACCAATAACGAGATAACAAGGGGTGGGATCTGACAATGACAGAGGCACATGGCCACACTAACAAACCCACATGTGCACACAAGACAGGACAGGCATGTGACATTACCCCCTCCTTGGGAGCGGCTACCAGGCGCTCCACTAGGGGCAGGAGGGACAGACCAGGGGGCACGGGAGGGACAGACCAGGGGCGGCATGGGAGGGACAGACCAGGGCGGCACGGGAGGGACAGACCAGGGCGGCATGGGAGGGACAGGCCAGGGGCGGCACGGGAGGGACAGGCCAGGGGCGGCACGGGGAGGACAGGCCAGGGGCGGCACGGGAGGGACAGACCAGAGGCGGCACGGGAGGGACAGACCAGGGGCGGCACGGGAGGACAGACCAGGGCGGCACGGGAGGGACAGACCAGAGGCGGCGCACGGGAGGGACAGACCAGGGGCGGCACGGGAGGGACAGACCAGGGCGGCACGGGAGAGGACAGACCAGGGCGGCACGGGAGGGAAAGGCCAGAGGCGGCACGGGAGGGACAGGCCAGGGGCGGCACGGGAGAGGACAGGCCAGGGCGGCACGGGAGGACAGCCAGGCGGCGGCGGGAGGGACAGGCCAGGGCGGCACGGGAGGGACAGGCCAGGGCGGCACGGGAGGGACAGGCCAGGGCGGCACGGGAGAGGACAGACCAGGGGCGGCACGGGAGGGACAGACCAGGGGCGGCACGGGAGGGACAGACCAGGGGCGGCACGGGAGGGACAGACCAGGGCGGCGCGGGAGGGACAGACCAGGGGCGGCACGGGAGGACAGACCAGGGCGGCACGGGAGGGACAGACCAGGGCGGCACGGGAGAGGACAGACCAGGGGCGGCGCGGGAGGACAGACCAGGGGCGGGGCGGGAGGACAGACCAGGGGCGGGCGGGAGGACAGACCAGGGGCGGGGCGGGAGGACAGACCAGGGGCGGGGCGGGAGGGACAGACCAGGGGCGGGGCGGGAGGACAGACCAGGGGCGGGGCGGAGAGACAGACCAGGCGGGGCGGGAGAGACAGACCAGGCGGGGCGGGAGAGACAGACCAGGGGCGGGGCGGGAGGACAGGACAGGGCGGGGACACCAGGGGCGGCTGGGAGAAACAGGTAAGGAAGGGAAAACAAGGGAGGGACAGGGAACACAAAGAGTTCAGGCGGCTGGGGGCCGGAGTGGCCAGCAGAGATCAGGCGGCCGGATGGGCGGAGTGGCCAGCAAAGTTCAGGCGGCCGGGGGCCGGAGTGGCCAGCAGAGTTCAGGCGGCCGGGGCTGGAGTGGCCAGCAGAGTTCAGGCGGCCAGGGGCTGGAGTGGCCAGCAGGGTTCAGGCGGCCGGGGAGCCGGAGTGGCCAGCAGAGTTCAGGCGGCCGGGCGGCCAGCAGAGATCAGGTGACCGGGATGGCCAGCAGAGTTCAGGCGGCCGGGATGGCCAGCAGAGTTCAGGCGGCCAGGGGGCCGGAGTGGCCAGCAGAGCTCAGGCTGCAGGGGCGGCCAGCAGGGCAGTGCGGCGGCGGGGCTGCCAACAGGGTTGCCAACAGGGTTGGGCGGCGGGCGGCCAACAGGGTTCGGGCGGCGGGCGGCACCTCCAGCACAGTGTCCGCGAGCAGGGTCCGCCGGCTCAGGGTCCGGGTCGCCGGAACGGACCGCCGGCTCAGGGTCCGCGGAAGCGGACCCCGGCTCAGGGTCCGCCGGAAAGCGGGACCGCCCGGCTCAGGGTCCGCCGGAAGCGGGACAGCCGGCTCAGGGTCCGCCGGAAGCGGGACCGCCGGCTCAGGGTCCGCCGGAAACTGGACGCCGGCTCTGGAACGCCCGGCTCAGGGTCCGCCGGAAAGCAGGACCGCCCGGCTCAGGGTCAGCCGGCTCAGGGTCCGCTGGAAACGGGACCGCCCGGCTCAGGGTCAGCGCCGGCTCAGGGTCAGCCGGGCTCAGGGTCCGCCGGCTCAGGGTCAGCCGGCTCAGGGTCCGCTGCTCAGGACCGCCGGCTCAGGGTCCGTCGGCTCAGGGTCCGCCGGCTCAGGGTCCGCCGGCTCAGGGTCCGTCGGCTCAGGGTCCGTCGGCTCAGGGTCCGTCGGCTCAGGTCCACCGTCGGCTCAAGTCCGAAACAGGGATCCCGGGACTGGGACCACGGGACTGCCTCTGGGGGCTCGGAGAAAGTCCTGTGCTTCTCCCACGCCCTCCAGAAGGCCACCATAACGTATCCGGTCACAGCCCTCCAGGCCATTTCCGGACTCGGGACCACGGATCAGGACTACCGAACACGATCCACGGGACTGGGACCACGGAACACGATCTACCGGCACTGGGACCACCGGAACACGATCCACCGGCACAGGGACCACGAACACGATCCATCGGCACAGGGACCACCGGAACACGATCCACCGGCACAGGGACCACCGGAACACGACCCACCGGGACTGGGACCACCGGCACACGATCCACCGGAACTGGGACCACAGGAACACGATCCACCGGCACAGGGACCACCGGAACACGATCCACCAGCACAGGGACCCCCGGAACACGACCCACCGGGACTGGGACCACCGGGACACGATCCACCGGGACTGGGACCACCGGAACAGTCACGGCGCGCGCCTTCCTTCTCCTCCTCCGCTTAAGTACCACCGAACCCGGAACACAGACCCTCGGCCCAGTGACCACCGGCACACGATCCACCGGAACAGGGTCCGTTGGCACTGGGACCACGGAGGTGACCCCCCGTTCTTCCTCCTCCCTCTCCCGGAAGAAATCGCGGAGGACTGGGGACTTGGCAGTCTGTGGGAAAAAATGGGGGTGGCCCAAGAGGTGGAAGACCACCCCTCCAGGGCACTCCGCCCCCATCACGGTCATACGTATACCCCACAAACTGCCAAAATGATAGTGTCCCCAGCATTCCCATCTCCCAGGCGATGACAGGATCATTGAGACTGTTGTTAAATATGTCCTTAAGTTCCGCCTGACTGATGTTAAGCCCCTCCGCTGCAAACAGGAACTGGTAAGCAAACTCCTTAATGCTGTTCTTCTCCTGCTTAAGGGAAAGGAGTTTGCTTAGTTGTTCCTCTCCTGATGCAGCGGAAGGGCAGGGAGATGGGAATAGGAAGATTCCCATTCTGCTGAGTCCTCAGATGGTCGGATCGTTCTGTCACGTTAACATACAAGGGACAAACAGGTGCGAGGACTCAAGTGCAGAAATAGAATTTTATTATAAAATAAAACAAACAAACTACAAAACAAAACCCACGAGGGGGAAAAATACATAAACTAGAAAAACATGAACATACCGACACGGGAACTGGGAGGCGTAGACAAGACAACGATCCGACAAGGACTGCAAACACACAGGAGCTTATAAAGGGAGAAATCAAGCAGGGAGTGAGGCAAACACAGGTGGGGCAAATTAACCAATAACGAGATAACAAGGGGTGGGATCTGACAATGACAGAGGCACATGGCCACACTAACAAACCCACATGTGCACACAACACAGGACAGGCATGTGACAGGTTAGGGTCAGTTGCATGTAATTTGGCATAATTCATATTTTTATTTTTGGGTGTATCCCTTTAACGCCTCTGATTGGCCACTGCATTCCTAAGCTCATAGTAGCGATTAGTAAAACTGACTGTAATAGTAAAACAGATAAACTGTATGATGAAACATAAGCAGATCTAAATTTAATGATGCAATTGACACTTTTCATTTAATTTTCCTTTTCACTTTATTACAATATTTAGTTTAAATGTGCAAGTTCAAGTGCATTTTGACCCTAGCCCCCATTAATTTTTGGCCTGTGGCCATTGGAAGGCTAAGCATTAGACACACTCTGCATATGGAAACATCAGGTGAAATCAGCTTCATCAAGAATAAATTCACATTTAGATGTGCTTTCTGATTTTACCTCTCACTGTTGTACTGCAGAATGCAGATTTTGACCTGATTTTTGGGGTTCTTTTCTTTTGGATTTTTTCCTGCATCTTTCATCCTCCGATGAAGATGAAGGGAGGAGGAGGACGAGGAAGATGATGAAGAGTTGAACTCATCACTCTCACTACTAGTGTCTTTTTCTTCTTCTTCTTCTTTTTCTTTTCCTTGCCTAAAAACATTTTCTATTAAATATATTTTTCCAAGAAGTGGCAGTCACCTTTAATGTTGTCATAACTTTCATAGAGGCTGTCGTGGTTAAACAGTTCAAACATCTACAAAAGGCATCCTACTCTCAACCTACTGACCTAACGCATAAACATTATGGAAAGTGCGCTAGCCAGGTGGGATTTAAACTTTGTCGGTGGAAGACCCAAGTTTGGTTTGAAGACAAAAAATTTAACAAGTACAACATTCTCTCATTATTCCTGATTTCTAACACAGCATTGGCGTGGTCTTGCCACTGTCAGAGAAGATGTGTGCATAAATAAATTGTGTGAGCTTATTTATAAATTAGAGCAAAAGATAAAAAAATAAATAAAATAGAAAAATTAAACAGCCCATAGACCCTCCTCAAAGAAATCAGGACAGAAGTGGTGAAACACTCTCCCTCGTCTACTTGTTATCCGATCGACCAAAATACATATTAATACCAGGTGTAAACTGGGCCTTATAGTTCATTACACTTAAAGGCTTTGTTCACCCAAAAATGTAAATTCTGTAATTGAATTACTCACTCTCATGTCGTTCCAAACCCGTAAGACCTTCGGTCATCAACACAAATTAAGATATTGTTGATGAAATCCGAGCTCTCTGAACCATCCATAGACAGCAAAGTCACTGTTATTTTTTAATTTCTTCTCTTCAATGTCATTCTCCTCACGCAGTTGACGTAGTTAATACAGAGCAGAGCTTCCTGGTTGTATGGAGGAACGGCACCTCATTATTGGCCAGCTCCTGCATAGGCATCACACGCATGTTCTGTGGTGTTCACATGAACAGCGTCAGCCAATGGTAAACGACATTCTGATGTAGAACACGCTGCACTGTTTGCAACATCAGTTGCATAAGAGAATGACAACTCATGGCATTCTAAAAACGCAGGGCTCCCATTGAAAACAATTGAATACGCCAGCTAGCTGCGTGAAAAAATGTTTTGGTAGACACACGGACTAACAGTATTTTCAATACATTTAAGCACACTACAGTCTTTGAACAAATGACACACATAAGTTTAAGTTTTACTTTTTTGCCCATTCTTTGAATTGTCTATTCCCAAATTGTCTATTTATTAACTTTCATCATTGTGTTCCGTGTCGCAGAATAATCTATGGTCATCGCGGTTGTGATGTCCTTTGCATACATTTCATTTGAAGAAGACATGATGAAATTTGTGCGCCTACACACTGCTGGTTCATGTTTAGAGCACTAGAGTAAATTAAATAGGTCCATAAAAAACTTAAAACGCCCTCGCTCTCGGCTATGTGCTATTTGATCCATGTGGAGAATGTTGTAAATCTCATCACAGCGTTCCGCGCAGAAACCGCTCTCTCTCTTACACGTCGTGTGTAGTTTGAGTTCTCCTCTGTAATAAAGGGCTGAACGCAAATCCTCCCTAAAACCTTAATTTTTGAGGACATCTAATTTTAGTGGTGTCCAAACCATAGTGGACGTTATTGAGTGCACTCATTCAATCTCACATTGCATCGCATTAACGAGTGTACAGCCGATTTACACATATGCATATGGAGGGTCAGACAGCTCTCGGATTTCATCAAAAATATCCTAATTTGTGTTCAGAAGATGAAAATAGATCTTGAATTAATATTTGGATTAACTATCCCTTTACATTAAAACCCTTCACAAGACCATTTTCTATTAGGCTGCTGTCACTTTAAGACTTCATGTTAGGACAACGCATCAGTACGCAAATTAAATGTTTAACCAGCAAGGTTTTAAAGCACATGCAAATAATGAACATTTATGAATTGCAGTGTAATTTTTGGACTAACCCTTTAAGTTGTAGAGGACAGATTAACAACAGCTTAAAGCTCTATAATGTGTTTGTGTAGTTCTAAATCTAAAACTGATTTCAGTTAAAGACAAAAGTAATACTGAATAACTAAAAACTAAATTAGCCAGATTGTGTACAACTTACACTAACAAAGGTAATTTTAGAGCATTTTTTTAATTCTTTAAGGTAATTACAAATAACCACTCAAAGCAGTGTATTCGTTTTATACAATGTTTAGTCCTGTAGTCTTGTCAAATATAACCATGCATAATAAGAAAAATCACATATGAAGACTGTGATTATATTTTACATAGCTAAGCATCACTCACCACAGACGGATGCAAGAGTGTGCCTAAGAAAGTCACGTTCTGCCTCTAATGCTTCTATACGTTTGAACAGGTTGTCCATCGTTGATTCCTCAACAACTGGCTGGAGTCCTTATAACGCAGACACATGCAAAAATGCAAAACTGATAATGACCTTACAGCGATTAACAATCACCATCACTAATTGTTTATGTTCCGTTACTCTTAGTTTATTTTCCATTTTCCATCAAAGATTAGGATTGATAAAAGAACCACATAAAAATTGTGTAGTCGGTAATTAATCTCACCTTTGTCACATTCATTTGGTCTGTCCAGAGAACAGCTAGCAGCAGGTGCAGTGTCTGGGTATGAGGCATCTGTAAAAAAAAATTACAGCCATATATAAAAGCGAAATACAATGCAAAAATTGTTAAAATACTGAACTAAATATATTATGATGGTTACATCACATAATCAATATAGGTTAGCGTTACACCAAGCTTAACATTACATTACATTAAGGTAAAGTCAGCACGTATCTGCATGATAAAGTGTACAAAAGAAATGTTATAAAAGATTAATTCTCTACCTAAGTTACCTTGGTTATTTTCATGATCCATAGACTGCTCGGCTAACTCATTTTCCTCGTCTGTGAAAGTAAGTAACTTAGTAACATTAGTTTTATATAACCTTAGGCTATGTATGTTATGTAACGTTAGCTAATGTAAGTTAAACGTGTAAGTTAGCGAATCAAGTAATAATGAGTGGCTGAAATGATTAATGAGCTATTATAAAGTCAAACGTAAACACAGGATGATAATATATATCTTTCTTATTTAACTTACCAAAAACAGGTAGAGCACGGTGTCTTTTTGTCTTCCTCCTCCCAAACATAATTGGAATTTGGATAATCAAAATCCGAATCTGGAATCAATGTAGAGGTTAAAGACATAGGTTTTATTTTTAAATTCCTTTCCTGTGTTTGTCATGATACGGTTGATTCACCACAATCTTATTAATCAACTGACTTTTTACTACAGACAATTATACATAAGTATGTTTACAACAAAAATCATTCATACCTTCAATCTGACGTCAGCCGTTGAAATTCAAAAAGAAGAAAGAAAAGACGCGGGCGTGGCCAAGATGGCGACCGAGACACACGCTTTTTTTCGAGCTTAGAAAGCAACTTTCTTTTACGCCATATGAACAACGATAACACTTAACATTTAATGGTGTATAGTATTCATTTGTGAGACACATCAAGAAAACAGCAGCTACGTTTTGAGTTTTCTTCCGATTTCTCTGTATTCATCTACACAATGGCAGAGAAAAGACCTGCAAAAAGTAAAGATAAAGCAGCGTCTGGGCGCGTAAAGGATTCCCCGGATCAGACAGCCGTGCACTCATATGCACGGAAAAGCGATAGCAGTATATGTCTCATGCCTCTACCTGATTCTGAGCCCTGTACTCCGGACTCTAAGAGAAGTCGACCTGAACCCACACTCAGCGAGGTACAAGATAATATCGTCAAGATATTAGTGGAGAAAATGAATCAGAATACAGCTGTTCTTGATCAAGAGATAAAGCACAACCGAGAATCGTTAATTCTTTGAAGGAGGCTACAGAATTTATCTTTCAAGAATTGAAGGATGTAAAGGCAGACATCTCCAACATTAAAGCAGCGGAGAAAACAATCAGAAGCGGATCACGGAACTGGAGGACAACCTCAACAAAGCGGAAAGGTACCAAAGACGGTGGAATTTGAGGCGGTATGGACTAGTTGAACAGGAAGGTGAGGATGTTAAAGCCCGGATGGTTGAAATCTGCCGCTCTGTCATCCCAGGAAATGACGAGACCTATCAGGAACACATTGATATTAGCCACAGGGTTGGCAGAAAAAGCGCGGAGAAGATTCGACCAGTTATTATCAGGTTCATAGCCAGGTCAACAAGAGATCTCATTTGGAAGAACGCGAAAGGGTCGGAATATCTGAAATCGAGAAACTGCGATTTGGGAAGATCTGACAACAAAGGATAAAGAGGCTCGTAACAAATTGTGGCCACAAATTGATGCAGCACGTAAAGAAGGAAAACGGGCCTTTTATGTGGGGGCTAAAGCAATAATTGATGGAAAAGAAGTTCGAGTATCGTGAGCAAATTCGATACGATAGGCCACATGTGTCTTTTTTGCCTTTGTTTTTTGAGATTCATCTTTAAACCCCCGTATCACTTTCTTTATTAGTGTTATTTTCTAAGAACAAGGACATTTACGATGTCTCACATTCCTCTGACAGATTTGTTTAAATATACACAACGTAGGCCTACTATTGGTTGATCTTTTTACTGACGTTGCTCTATGGCGTGTGATGTTCTTTTTTCACTGCTCTTTTTCTGCGTAATGTCATTTTGTTTATATTCGTTTAATGTGAGGGGTATCCGTGACATGATAAAAAGAAAAGCAGTTTTTTTATATCTTAAGAGATTCAAGGCTGATTTTTATTTTTTGCAAGAGACTCACGCTTTGGGATCTGACTACAAGTTTTGGAAAAATCAATGGGGAGATGACCTTTGGCTGTCATATGGAAGCAGTAACTCAGCAGGTGTTGCGATTTTGAGAGGAATGTTTAATGGGAAAATATTGAAAAGTAATGTACACTCAACTGGAAGATGGATAATTTTGGTTGTAGAGAAAGATGATAATACTGTTATTTTAGGAAACATTTATGGTTATAACAACAAAACTGAAAATCAAACTTTGTTGCAGAGTTTTGAGGAGGAGATTTCAGAAATATTGTTAACATTTTCTAATGCTAATTTGGTTTTGGGTGGAGACTGGAACACCATTAGTGATCCCTTATTGGATTGTCTACCACCAAGGCAGGTTAAAAAGTATATTTTTTCTCATATTAGTGATTTATGTTTGCATCTTAATTGTCTTGATGAATGGAGAAATAGGAATCCTGGTAAAGTTGAGTTTACGTGGAGTAATAAGGATGGTTCCAGACAATCCAGAATTGATTTTTGGTTACTCTCTAAAGAACTGGCACCAAAAGTTAATGAAATTGATATAATACCATCAATTCTTACTGACCATAAAATGGTCCATGTTTCTTTTAGTTTTGACAATTTGGCTGGAAAAAGATCTGCGTTCAATAATTGGAAGCTAAACAACTCTCTACTTGGATATGAACAATTTCGAAAGGTAGTAAAAGATATTATAAAGGATTCATTTAAAAGGCTAATGCTACTAAAATGTATGGGAAACACTGGGAATTTATGAAATATTTAATAAGAAAGTCTGCTATTAGTTTTGGTAAAGAAATGGCCAAGGCCAAAAGGGTCAAGGAGGACTCCATCATTAAACATATTACTCTTATATATGAAAAAAATAATATGGTGCAAACAGATAAAGACATATTAGCTAAATTACAATTAGAATTGGATCAAATATTTGAGAACAAAGCTAAAGGAGCATTTGTGAGGTCAAGACGCAAATGGTTGGAAGAAGGAGAAAAGAACTCAAAATATTTTTTTAATCTCGAAAAAAGAAATATTGAGTTGTCATCTTTAAAAAGACTTAGAATTGATGCTAAAGTTTCGAAAGACTTAAATGAGATCTCCCAGTTTGTAACAAATTTTTATAAAAAATTATATACAAAAGATGAAGGTGTTGGAGGCACAAAGATTTTTTTGGACAATATTAAAGCAAATTCTATAGTAATAGATGAAGACTCAAAAAAAAATTGTGATCGGGAAATAACTTTAGAGGAAATTCATAAAAATATTGCTAAACTGAAAAATAACAAATCACCGGGTAATGACGGTTTAACCGCCGAATTTTATAAAACCTTTTGGGAAGATCTCTCTGTGTTCCTTTTGCATGTGTTTCAGGAAATACTGGAAAATGAGAAAATGTTGCCTACAATGAATCAGTGTTTAATAACCCTTATCCCAAAGTCAGGTAAAGATCCACTTAGTATTGAAAATTGGAGGCCCATATCACTGATTAATAATGATGCTAAATTGCTATCGACTATATTTGCAGAAAGGCTGAAACTTTGTTTGGATAAAATTATTGATGATTGCCAATCTGGTTTTATGCGTGGCAGATATATTGGAAATAATATTCGTTTAGTATTGGACCTAATTGATTATAATTTCTTAATTCAGGATGAAAGTTACATATTATTCATTGATTATTATAAAGCCTTTGACTCAGTCGACCATGGCTTTTGATGGATACTCTTGATTTTTTTGGCTTTGGTAAAACATTTATTAAAGGTATTCGTACAATGTATAATGATTGCAATACTTCTATTAAACTACCTTTTGGAACAACTCCCAGATTTAATATTTCTAGAGGTGTAAAACAAGGAGACCCTGCAGCCCCTTTCTTATTTCTATTAGTAATGCAAGTGTTGTGTCTTCATGTTAAAAATAGCCCATTTCAGGGTATTTGTTTATTAGACAAAGAAATTAAATGTTCACAGCTTGCAGATGACACAACCATATTTTTGAGAAGTGACAAAGAAATAGATGCTGCACTCAGATGTTTAGATATGTTTTCATCAGTATCTGGCTTAAATATGAATATTAATAAATCCAATTATTCCCTTTGAAAGATATACCTGATGGTTTGGTGGAATTGTGTGGCATACCAATTAAAACCAGGTCTCTTATTTGGGGTGAAAATATGCAAAAATCAAAATGAAAGAGTTG
This sequence comes from Gobiocypris rarus, assembly GCA_023029165.1. Classification (NCBI taxonomy): domain Eukaryota; kingdom Metazoa; phylum Chordata; class Actinopteri; order Cypriniformes; family Gobionidae; genus Gobiocypris; species Gobiocypris rarus. The sequence continues at coordinate 40,796,061 of CM040934.1, forward strand.
ACTTAAATTATCTTCCAATAATTGATAAAGTACAAAAGAAATTCAATGCCTGGCTAATTAGAGATTTGTCTTTGGCTGGTAGAATATTGTTATCAAAGGCAGAAGGGTTGTCAAGATTAGCTTATATAGCAATGGTTTTAGATGTTCCAAAGTCAATTATTAAGGAAGTTAATAAGAAAATGTATAATTTTATTTGGAAAAATAGGCCACATTACTTAAATAGAGGTATTTTAGGTAACTCATTTCATCAAGGTGGTTTAAACGTTATTGACTTTGAAGTTTCCAATACAATCTTTAAAATTAAATGGATTCAGAATTGTGTTAAATCTAATAACAAATTGTGGTATTATATTCCAAATTTAATTTTTAGCAAAATTAGGTGTTAAGTTTCTCCTCAAGTGCAACTTTGATATTAATAAAATTCCCATTAGGTTGTCTAATTTCCATAAACAAGCTCTGTTATCCTGGCTGCTGGCGTATAAACACAATTTCTCTCCCCACAGATGTTTGATATGGAATAATAAAGATATTAAATATAAGAATAAAACACTTTTTTTGGAATATTGGTTTAGAAACAATATTTTATTGGTGACACAGTTGCTTCGTCATGATGGTCTTTTGCTCTCATACGGAGAATTTCTTGATAAATTCAAACTTCCAATACCTGCAAGGGATTATGCAATCGTTTTTGATGCTATACCCTCTGGTATCCTTCAGTTATTGCGGGGTGTTGATGCTGTTGATTTGAATATAACCATTGATTTTAGTTTAAAGTTAGACGGTATAAATATTGTGGACAAAAAATGCAACAATAACTTCCTTAGACAAGTTTGCAGTTCATTTACGACTCCCCCAGCTAAAAGTTTCTGGAATTCACACTTTCTGGATATTGAGTGGGAGGAGGCTTTTATGATTCCAAGGAGATACTGTGTCATCAATAAGATTCGTGAGGTTTCATTTAAAATTATTCATCGCATTTACCCGGTAAATCAGGTTATTAGTAGATTTAAGAAAGATATTGATTTGAAATGTGTGTTTTGTAATTTAATTGACGAAACCATCTGTCATCTTTTTTTTGATTGCATTTGTTCCAAACTATTCTGGCATGATTTTAAGATCTTTTTTAAGGAGATTTCTGGAACTGAGATTACTCTGGAGGACAAAAATATATTTTTTTTTTATGACAAGCCGTTAGAAAGAAACATTTGTTTTGTTCTTAATTTGTTTATTATTTTAGGAAAATATCACATTCATAAATGTCGATGGGCAAAAAACACACCTAATTTGATTCAATTTAAGTTTGAGCTTTGTCAGTATCTTACGTCATTGGAGGGTGTAAGGAACACCAAGGCAAAAAAAACTTTAGACTGTTGTAAAGCCTTGAATCTTTATCCTTTATAAGGACCTTTGTATTTACTTTGTAACTAGAAATATGGATTTGATTTCAATACCCCTGTGTATATAGTTATTCATCCTTATGTTGTTGTACATTCTAATTATTTTATTTGTATTTTTGCATTTTGTATTATTATTTACTACTTTTTCTCTTGCTGTTAATAAAAAAAAAAAAAAAAAAAAAAAAAAAAAAAAAAGAAAAGACCGCCACCAGAGACAGCTCTGACTGCACATGTGCGTGACGCATCTCGGCGGGCCAAATGCAGACACCTGATTGGGTGTTTCCTCCCGCATTTCAACATTATTAAAATAAATAACGTTACAGAAAAGAAGATAACACATGGTAGTATGAGGTCATGAAGGGTAATTTAGTGATGCGTTAATGCGTTTGAAATGAATCTATCCGAGCAAATAAGTCATTTTTACATCGTTGTAGAAGAGGATCTCATCGTAAAAGTTTAATAAAATGGTTAATCAAGAAGAGACTGCTTCACAGTGCACCAGTCTGCCGTGTTTGCGGAAAGAAAATGAAACTCACCTGTCACAAGAGCAACGATGGCTATATATATATATATATATATATATATATATATATATATATATATATATATATATATATATATATATATACAAATATTAGTAAGAGATAAAGGTAGCCTACATTATTATTGAGATGTAAAACATATTATATATATATATATATATATATATATATATATATATATATATATATATATATATATATATATATATATATATATATATCATTCATGTTCCTTTATTTTATTCTGGGTCACATTTAACATAAAATATTGTATTGGCAGTTAGAATGTTTATGCTTCACTTTATTTTATTTTAATTTGTTTTATTTCAGGATGTGCAGAAGAAAAAAATCATAAGTTTCATCATCAGTAAGAAAAGGTTCACTTTTCAGCCAAAGTAGAGTACAACTCGTGAAATGGTTGGAATTTATTTACCGGTGAGTGATTATGAATAAGATAAAGGCTTATTTATCTGTACAGTGCTTTTCTCATAATGATTAACCCTTATAATGTTTATATAGCCTGTGGAGTAGACAGAGCAAGTACTATTGATGTTCTCATTGTCCACAGATTTGCACAAGGTCTCCAGCTCAGGCAAATTGACCTGTTAGAGGATCAGATAGCCAGAAGTTCAAGAACTCTGTCACGAATGACATTTGCACTTAGGAAGGTGAGGTACTTTTTTTTATAATGAATACAAAACAACCAAGTCAAGTCAACTTTATTGATATAGCGCTTTTAACAATGCAGATTGTCTCAAAGCAGCTTCACAGTGTTAAACAGAAAAAAAATGCAACAGAATATATTTTGATTATCATACAGTAACAATGTGGGCTTTAGATCAGTAATTAGATAAGTAATTTAGTCTATGTGGTTAATTTAGTTTAATAATTAGATTTATTTGGAAATTTATTTTGAAAAATGTAATGTCCCCAACCGAGCAAGCCAAAACAATGCAATTAAACATTGCATGCATTCATTAATATTTATATTATGTTGTTTAGATATGCATAGCTGCACTACAGAGACTGAGAAGAAGAACTGGTCTTACAGTTGGTGGAAACTCAAGAGTTTGTTTCCATTGATGAGTCAAAGTTTGCATAAAAGGAAGGTAAATGGGCAATGGATAAATTAGGTCTGAGGTCTAAAAAAAAAAGAAAAAGTAATAATTAATATTATATATATATATATATATATATATATATATATATATATATATATATATATATATATATATATATACTCACCTAAAGGATTATTAGGAACACCTGTTCAATTTCTCACTAATGCAATTATCTAATCAACCAATCGCATGGCAGTTGCTTCAATGCATTTAGGGGTGTGGTCCTGGTCAAGACAATCTCCTGAACTCCAAACTGAATGTCAGAATGGGAAAGAAAGGGGATTTAAGCAATTTTGAGCGTGGCATGGTTGTTGGTGCCAGGCGGGCCGGTCTGAGTATTTCACAATCTGCTCAGTTACTGGGATTTTCATGCACAACCATTTCTAGGGTTTACAAAGAATGGTGTGAAAAGGAAAAACATCCAGTATCACGGCAGTCCTGTGGGAGAAAATGCCTTGTTGATGCTAGAGGTCAGAGGAGAATGGGCGATTTATTCAAGCTGATAGAGGAGCAACTTTGACTGAAATAACCACTCGTTACAACCGAGGTATGCAGCAAAGTATTTGTGAAGCCACAACATGCACAACCTTGAGGCGGATACCACTCATCTCAATACAAATAGGAAAAAGAGGCTACAATTTGCACAAGCTCACTAAAATTGGACAGTTGAAGAGTGGAAAAATGTTGCCTGGTCTGATGAGTCTCGATTTCTGTTGACACATTCAGATGGTAGAGTCAGAATTTGGCGTAAACAGAATGAGAACATGGATCCATCATGCCTTGTTACCACTGTGCAGGCTGGTGGTGGTGGTGTAATGGTGTGGGGATGTTTTCTTGGCACACTTTAGGTCCCTTAGTGCTAATTGGGCATCGTTTAAATGCCACGGCCTACCTGAGCATTGTTTCTGACCATGTCCATCCCTTTATGACCACCATGTACCCATCCTCTGATGGCTACTTCCAGCAGGATAATGCACCATGTCACAAAGCTCCAATAATTTCAAATTGGTTTCTTGAACATGACAATGAGTTCACTGCACTAAAATGGCCCCCACAGTCACCAGATCTCAACCCAATAGAGCATCTTTGGGATGTGGTGGAATGGGAGCTTTGTGCCCTGGATTTGCATCCCACAAATCTCCAATCTCCAGCAAGATGCTATCCTATCAATATGGGCCAACATTTCTAAAGAATGCTTTCAGCACCTTGTTGAATCAATGCCACGTAGAATTAAGGCAGTTCTGAAGGCGAAAGGGAGTCAAGTATGGTATGGTATTAGTATGGTGTTCCTAATAATCCTTTAGGTGAGTGTATACAGGTCCTTCTCAAAAATTTAGCATATTGTGATACAAGTTCATTATTTTCCATAATGTAATAATAAAATTAAAAGTGCATATATTTTAGATTCATTGCACACCAACTGAAATATTCAGGTCTTTTATTGTTTTAATACTGATGATTTTGGCATACAGCTCATGAAAACCAAAATCTAAAAAAATTAGCATATCATGACAAGGTTCTCTAAACGAGCTATTAACCTAATCATCTGAATCAACTAATTAACTCTAAACACCTGCAAAAGATTCCTGGGGCTTTTAAAAACTCCCAGCCTGGTTCATTACTCAAAACCGCAATCATGGGTAAGACTGCCGACCTGACTGCTGTCCAGAAGGCCATCATTGACACCCTCGGCGAGAGGGTAAGACACAGAAAGACATTTCTGAACGAATAGGCTGTTCCCAGAGTGCTGTATCAAGGCACCTCAGTGGGAAGTCTGTGGGAAGGAAAAGTGAGGCAAAAAGCGCTGCAGAACGAGAAGAGGTGACCGGACCCTGAGGAAGATTGTGGAGAAGGACCGATTCCAGACCTTGGGGACCTGCGGAAGCAGTGGACTGAGTCTGGGTAGAAACATCCAGAGCCACGTGCACAGGCGTGTGCAGGAAATGGGCTAAAGGTGCCGCATTCCCAGGTCAAGCCACTTTTGAACCAGAAACAGCGGCAGAAGCGCCTGACCTGGGCTACAGAGAAGCAGCACTGGACTGTCGCTCAAATTTTGCATGTCATTGAAATCAAGGTGCCAGAGTCTGGAGGAAGACTGGGTAGAAGGAAATGCCATGCCTGAAGTCCAGTGTCAAGGACTCACAGTCAGTGATGGTCCGGGGTGCCATGTCAGCTGCTGGTGTTGGTCCACTGTGTTTTATCAAGGGCAGGGTCAATGCAGCTAGCTATCAGGAGATTTTGGAGCACTTCATGCTTCCATCTGCTGAAAAGCTTTATGGAGATGAAGATTTTGTTTTTCAGCATGACCTGGCACCTGCTCACAGTGCCAAAACCACTGGTAAATGGTTTACTGACCATGGTATTACTGTGCTCAATTGGCCTGCCAACTCTCTGACCTGAACCCCATAGAGAATCTGTGGGATATTGTGAAGAGAAAGTTGAGAGACTCAAGACCCAACACTCTGGATGAGCTTAAGGCCGTTATCGAAGCATCCTGGGCCTCCATAACACCTCAGCAGTGCCACAGGCTGATCGCCTCCATGCCACGCGCATTGAAGCAGTCATTTCTGCAAAAGGATTCCACCAAGTATTGAGTGCATAACTGAACATAATTATTTGAAGGTTGACTTTTTGTATTAAAAACACTTTTCTTTAATTGGTCGGATGAAATATGCTAATTTTTTGAGATAGGAATTTTGGGTTTTCATGAGCTGTATGCCAAACTCATCAGTATTAAAACAATAAAGACCTGAAATATTTTAGTTGGTGTGCAATGAATCTAAAATATATGAAATTTGAATTGTATCATTACATTATGGAAAATAATGAACTTTTCACAATATGCTAATTTTTGAGAAGGACCTGTATATATCAATAGATAGTGATTTTTAAAATGTAAAGTTACTGAGTTTAAATGAAAAAAAAAAATTCTGTCATTAATTACTCTCCCTCATGATGTTTCAAACCCATTAAAACCTTCATTCATATTCTGACACAAATTAAGATAATTCAGATTAAATCCTAGAGCTCTCTGACCCCTCCATAGACAGCTATGTTATGAACAGAGGTGGGTAGTAACAAATTTAATTTACTTCGTTACATTTACTTGAGTACATTTTTGGGTAACTAGTACTTTTAGAGTATATTTAAAGTTGGGTACTTTTACTCTTACTCGAGTAAATTTCTTGTGTAAAAACTGTACTTTTACTTGATAAAACCGGTGTTATTCCTCCGCTACTGTCAAATAATGTAAGTCTTTTAAGTAATTTGTAAGTCTGACGAAGCGTTGGAAAGCCTGCTGCGAGGTGGCTCGCATCACCCGCTTATAATTAGCGCGTTTAGTCGGAAGATGATGGCGAAGCAGAGGAAGATGCGTGTGAGCTACGGAGGCAGATCACCCGTGACCTCAAGTTCAGTCTTCACAGAATAGTTTCATAATGCGATTCATGCTGTGTGAACCGACAAACTGACATCTCAGCAAGTCAGCATAAAAGAATTCCAGCTTTAACCTGAAAAAACATGTAGCGGTAAGTGTCACAATGATGCCTATATTTGAACACTATCAATGGTAATTTGGTAACTATTGGAACTTTTCCCCTATTGTAATACTATATTAAACACCGTCTGAGTGTTTTCCTCATGAAAAATATTTTCCTCCTCTGCTCTGTCCCACATGAAAAAAATACTATAGTATACTATAGTATATTATAGTAAAATTACTCTAGTAAATACTATAGTGTTTTTGAACCGTACTATAGTAAAGATACTACAGTAAATTGTAGTATATTGTAGTATATTATAGTATTTACTACACTTTGTTAATTTACTGTAGTGTATTTACTATAGTACGGTTCAAAAAACACTATAGTATTTACTAAATTTTAATATAATATACTATAGTATTTTTTCATGTGGGGTGCAACAATTGTTCCTCAAACGTCACACATCCACAAACAAACCGTCACATCTGTACATTTACATATCCTTTTTTTTTCACAAAACAAAATCAAATTGAATAACCTAATGTGACGTCTTGTATTTATACACAAATCCGGACAGACACCTGTCTGAAGTGTAGAGAATGGAATCACGAATAAAAGTTGTATTTTATTCCTACCTAAAGAATGCATATACTTATAAAGATATGAGAACAAAGTATTATTTAAAAAAGTGCTCTGGTTACCCCAGCACACCATTAATTTACACTGTTTAACCATTAATCACACACACATATGTGTTAATGGTTAAATAGTGTGTGTGTGTAAATGTGTGTATATATATTATATGGAGAGGTTGCTTCTTATCAATCAGATCAAAAGTAACTAGTAACTAACTACTTGAGTATTTTTTTTCATCCAATACTTTTTTCTCTTACTTAAGTAACAATTATGATTGTTAATTTTACTTTTACTTGAGTAAATATTTCCGTAAGTACTTGTACTTCTACTTGAGTACAGAGTTTGGCTACTCTACCCACCTCTGGTTATGAACACTTTCAAGGTCCAGAAAGGTAGTGAAGACATGGTTAAAATAGTCCCTTTGACTCCAGTGGTTCAACCTTAATATTATGAAGCAATACTTTTGTGAAAAAAAAAAAAAAGTTCAAACAAGTTCTATCTCGTTCTAGCCTGTGTCAGCCTCTTACGCAGTTTACGTTGTAGCCAATATTTGGTAGCCTATGCTGTTTATGTAAGCACCATGCGTGTGATGATGATGCAGGAGTTGCACTGTATTTACAGAAGAAACTGCGAATGAGACTGGCACAGGCTAGAACGAGATATAACTTGTTTGAATCCTGAAGGAGTGTATTATCACTCGTCATACATCCAACAAATTATTTTGAGTTTTTGTCCATGTTAAGCATGAGAATCAACTCTGCACGGGGGGGAAAAAATAGACAGAGCTCTCGCATTTCATCAAAAAATATCTTCATTTGTGTTCTGAAGATGAATAAAAGTCTTACGGGTTTGGAATGATATGAGGTGAGTAATTAATGACAGAATTTTATTTTTGGGGGGTAAAATAACCGTTTAAGTCATCCTTTTATGTTCTCTTGGACAAGATTGGGATTCATCAATGTGTCCGCATAGTCTGCACTGAAATGTTTTTCTTGCAGTAAATTGAGGTTTTCTTTTTAATAGACTTTAAAATATAATGTATTTCTCTGATGCAAAGCTGAATTTTCAGCATCATTACTCCAGTCTTCAGTGTCACATGATCCTTCAGAAATCACTCCGATATGATGATTTGATGTCCAAGAAACATTTATGATTATTATCAGTTGGAAACAGTTGTCAGGATTCATTGATGAATAAATGTTAAAAGAATAGCATTTATTCAAAATATCTAAATCTTTTCTAACAAATATCACTTTCTATCTATTCAACACATCCTTGCTGAATAAAAAAAATTCTTAAAAAAAAAAGTCTGACAGCAGCCAGTCTGATCTCACCATCATCGAGTCTGTCTGTGATTACATGAAGAAACAGAGACAGACTACCAGAAGAACTGAGGCGACGTCTCCCAGACACTTGAAGAAACCTTCCTGCAAAACTACAGCACTGGGAAAAGCTTAGGCACTCGTCAGAATGCTTTAAAGTGAGAATGCTGTCAAAATAATAACATAAATAGCTTTTATTTATGAATTAACTTCTATTAACTAAATCAAAGTTAATAGAAGCACCCATTGAGTTTGAAACGGCTTTTGTCATCTGCATCTCTTCCTACACCTGTTCCTGTAATTTTGCAGGAAGGGTTCCTCAAGTGTCTGGGAGGCGTCGCCTCAGTTCTTCTGGATTTAGTCTGTATCTTTTTCTTCTTGTAATCACAGACAGACTCGATGATGGTGAGATCAGATCATACCAGCTGCAGGCTTCTTGTGCAGAAAAAATTTAATAAAATAAAATTTCACTGGATTATTCCAATTAATTGCAAAATTAATGTTTGGAAATGTAAACTGATATTTCCTACTGACACACTACAGTAACATATATAAATAACTGGCTTAAAAACATTTTATAAATATACATGGTGAAATAAGTGCAGGATTCAAACAGCAGTATTTTCTTTACAATACATATTTGGTGACATTTTGGGTCTCCATCTCCAATGTATCTAAAGTTGCATTCTTTTCTTCTAGTATAACCGTGGTTTTGAACTACGTGGAGAAGAAACAACTGGGTTTTGGAATACTGGAAATAAAGGGACATAGACGTTTGCCCATTTTGAAGATTGTCAAAAACCGCTCAAGGCAAACACTCATACCTATTATCACGAAGGCATGTGAGAAGAGGATCCACCATTTTCAGTAACTGTTGGAGAGCATATGTTCAGGCTCTTCCCAGACATGGATACCGGCATTTTACTGTCAATCATTCGGAAAACTTTGTTGATCCAAACACTGGTTGTCATACACAGCACATAGAGCGTGCATGGCAAAGCATTAAGTCAGAGGTTAACAAGCACAGAGGAAACAAAAGCTCTCAGCTCTTGGAAGAGCATTTGAAATGTATTCAATGGTATCATTGGTTAGGCAAACGATGTGTACTTACACTGGAAATACACACAAACTGCCCACTTAAAATAAAGTGTGGAACCCGTGTCAGAAACTAATGTGTACTTACACTGGAAATACACACATACTGCCCACTTAAAATAAAGTGTGGAAACCGTGTCGATACCCAGGAACTAATGTGTACTTACACTGGAAATACACACAAACTGCCCACTTAAAATGAAGTGTGGAACCCGTGTCGATACCCAGGAACTAATGTGTACTTACACTGGAAATACACACAAACTGCCCACTTAAAATAAAGTGTGGAACCCGTGTCGATACCAGGAACTAATGTGTACTTACACTGAAATACACACATACTGCCCACTTAAAATAAAGTGTGGAACCCGTGTCGATACCCAGGAACTAATGTGTACTTACACTGGAAATACACACGACCTGCCCACTTAAAATAAAGTGTGGAACCCGTGTTGATACCCAGGAACTAATGTGTACTTACACTGGAAATACACACGACCTGCCCACTTAAAATTTTAAGTGTGGAACCAGTGTGTGTACCAGTGTAAGTACACATGTGTACTTACACTGAAATACACACAAACTGCCCACTTAAAATAAAGTGTGGCAAGTGTCGATACCAGTGTAACTAATGTGTACTTACACTGGAAATACACACAAACTGCCACACTTATTTTAAAGTGTGGAACCGTGTCGTGTACTAATGTGTACTTAGTTCCTGAAATACACACAAACTGCCCACTTAAAATAAAGTGTGGAACCCGTGTGTGTATTTCAGGAACTAATTAGTATTAACACTGGAAATACACACAAACTGCCACACTTAAAATTTTAAGTGTGGAACCCGTGTGTATTTCCAGGAACTAATGTGTACTTACACTGGAAATACACACAAACTGCCCACTTAAAATAAAGTGTGGAACCCGTGTCGATACCCAGGAACTAATGTGTACTTACACTGGAAATACACACATACTGCCCACTTAAAATAAAGTGTGGAACCGTTTGTGTATTTCCCAGGAACTAATGTGTACTTACACTGGAAATACACACAAACTGCCCACTTAAAATAAAGTGTGGAACCCGTGTGATACCCAGGAACTAATGTGTACTTACACTGGAAATACACACAAACTGCCCACTTAAAATAAAGTGTGAACCCGTGTGTATTTCAGGAACTAATGTGTACTTACACTGGAAATACACGGGTTCCACACTTAAAATTTTAAGTGGGCAGTATGTGTGTATTTCAGTGTAAGTACACATTAGTTCCTGGGTATCGAATTCACACTTTATTTTAAGTGGGCAGTTTGATATGTATTTCAGTGTAATGCATTACACAAGATCATGTTTGTCAGCGGGTTCCACACTTCATTTTAAGTGGGCATTCTGTGTATTTCAGTGTAAGTACACATTCATTTCCTGGGTATCGACTCTGGATCTACACTTTATTTTAAGTGGGCAGTATTGTGTATTTCAGTGTAAGTACATTAGTTTCTGTTGATATTCTCCATGGCTGCAAATTAATGGATTTTGAATTTCTAATGTCTGAGAGCTGAGAGCTTTTGTTTCCTCTGTGCTTGTTAACCTCTGACTTAATGCTTTGCCATGCACGCTCTATGTGCTGTGTATGACAACCAGTGTTTGGATCAACAAAGTTTTCGAATGATTGACAGTAAAATGCCGGTATCCATGTCTAGGAAGAGCCTGAACATATGCTCTCCAACAGTTACTGAAAATGGTGGATCCTCTTCTCACATGCCTTCGTATAATAGGTATGAGTGTTTGCCTTGAGCGGTTTTGACAATCTTCAAAATGGGCAAACGTCTATGTCCCTTTATTTCCAGTATTCCAAAAAACCCAGTTGTTTCTTCTCCACGTAGTTCAAAACGACCACGGTTATACTAGAAGAAAAGAATGCAACTTTAGATACATTGGAGATGGAGACCCAAAATGTCACCAAATATGTATTGTAAAGAAAATACTGCTGTTTGAATCCTGCACTTATTTCACCATGTATATTTATAAAATGTTTTTAAGCCAGTTATTTATATATGTTACTGTAGTGTGTCAGTAGGAAATATCAGTTTACATTTCCAAACATTAATTTTGCAATTAATTGGAATAATCCAGTGAAATTTTATTTTATTAAATTTTTTCTGCACAAGAAGCCTGCAGCTGCCGGTATGATCTGATCTCACCATCATCGAGTCTGTCTGTGATTACAAGAAGAAAAGATACAGACTAAATCCAGAAGAACTGAGGCGACGTCTCCCAGACACTTGAGGAACCCTTCCTGCAAAATTACAGGAACAGGTGTAGGAAGAGATGCAGATGACAAAAGCCGTTTCAAACTCAATGGGTGCTTCTATTAACTTTGATTTAGTTAATAGAAGTTAATTCATAAATAAAAGCTATTTATGTTATTATTTTGACAGCATTCTCACTTTAAAGCATTCTGACGAGTGCCTAAGCTTTTCCCAGTGCTGTAGTTTTGCAGGAAGGTTTCTTCAAGTGTCTGGGAGACGTCGCCTCAGTTCTTCTGGTAGTCTGTCTCTGTTTCTTCATGTAATCACAGACAGACTCGATGATGGTGAGATCAGACTGGCTGCTGTCAGACTTTTTTTTTTAAGAATTTTTTTTATTCAGCAAGGATGTGTTGAATAGATAGAAAGTGATATTTGTTAGAAAAGATTTAGATATTTTGAATAAATGCTATTCTTTTAACATTTATTCATCAATGAATCCTGACAACTGTTTCCAACTGATAATAATCATAAATGTTTCTTGGACATCAAATCATCATATCTGAGTGATTTCTGAAGGATCATGTGACACTGAAGACTGGAGTAATGATGCTGAAAATTCAGCTTTGCATCAGAGAAATACATTATATTTTAAAGTCTATTAAAAAGAAAACCCTCAATTTACTGCAAGAAAAACATTTCAGTGCAGACTATGCGGACACATTGATGAATCCCAATCTTGTCCAAGAGAACATAAAGGATGACTTAAAGCGGTTATTTTACCCCCAAAAATAAAATTCTGTCATTAATTACTCACCCTCATATCATTCCAAACCCGTAAGACTTTTATTCATCTTCAGAACACAAATGAAGATATTTTTTGATGAAATGCGAGAGCTTTGTCTATTTTTCCCCGTGCAGAGTTGATTCTCATGCTTAACATGGACAAAAACTCAAAATAATTTGTTGGATGTATGACGGAGTGATAATACACTCCTTCAGGATTCAAACAAGTTATATCTCGTTCTAGCCTGTGCCAGTCTCATTGCAGTTTCTTCTGTAAATACAGTGCAACTCCTGCATCATCATCACACGCATGGTGCTTACATAAACAGCATAGGCTGCAAATATTGGCTACAACGTAAACTGCGTAAGAGGCTGACACAGGCTAGAACGAGATAGAACTTGTTTGAACTTTTTTTTTTTTTTTTTTCACAAAAGTATTGCTTCATAATATTAAGGTTGAACCACTGGAGTCAAAGGGACTATTTTAACCATGTCTTCACTACCTTTCTGGACCTTGAAAGTGTTCATAACCAGAGGTGGGTAGAGTAGCCAAACTCTGTACTCAAGTAGAAGTACAAGTACTTACGGAAATATTTACTCAAGTAAGTAAAATTAACAATCATAATTGTTACTTAAGTAAGAGAAAAAGTATTGGATGAAAAAATACTCAAGTAGTTAGTTACTAGTTACTTTTGATCTGATTGATAAGAAGCAACCTCTCCATATAATATATATACACACATTTACACACACTATTTAACCATTAACACATATGTGTGTGTGATTAATGGTTAAACAGTGTAAATTAATGGTGTGCTGGGGTAACCAGAGCACTTTTTTAAATAATACTTTGTTCTCATATCTTTATAAGTATATGCATTCTTTAGGTAGGAATAAAATACAATCCCCTTTTATTCGTATCCATTCTCTACACTTCAGACAGGTGTCTGTCGGTTGTGTATAAATACAAGGCGTCACATTAGGCTATTCAATTTGATTTTGTTTGTGAAAAAAAAAAAAATGTAAATGTACAGATGTGACGGTTTGTTTGTGGATGTGTGACGTTTGGAGGAACAATTGCTTGCACCCACATGAAAAAATACTATAGTATATTATATTAAAATTACTCTAGTAAATACTATAGTGTTTTTGAACCGTACTATAGTAAATACACTACAGTAAATTAACAAAGTGTAGTAAATACTATAATATACTACAAATATACTACAATTTACTGTAGTATCTTTACTATAGTATGCGGTTCAAAACACTATAGTATTTACTAGAGTAATTTTACTATAATATACTATAGTATACTATAGTATTTTTTCATGTGGGACAGAGCGCAGAGGAGGAAAATATTTTTCATGAGGAAAACACTCAGACGGTGTTTAATATAGTATTACAATAGGAAAAGTTCCCATAGTTACCAAATTACCATTGATAGTGTTCAAATATAGGCATCATTGTGACACTTACCGCTACATGTTTTTCAGGTTAAAGCTGGAATTCTTTTATGCTGACTTGCTGAGATGTCAGTTTGTCGGTTCACACAGCATGAATCGCATTATGAAACTATTCTGTGAAGACTGAACTTGAGGTCACGGGTGATCTGCCTCCGTAGCTCACGCATCTTCCTCTGCTTGACCATCATCTTCCGACTAAACGCGCTAATTATAAGCGGGTGATGCGTAGCCACCTCTGCAAAGCAGGCTTTCCAACGTTTCGTCAGACTTACAAATTACTTAAAGACTTACATTATTTGACAGTAGCGGAGGAATAACACGGTTTTATCGAGTAAAAGTACAGTTTTACACAAGAAATTTACTCGAGTAAGAGTAAAAGTACCCAACTTTAAATATACTCTAAAGTACTAGTTACCCAAAAATGTACTCAAGTAAATGTAACGAAGTAAATTAAATTTGTTACTACCCACCTCTGTTCATAACATAGCTGTCTATGGAGGGGTCAGAGAGCTCTAGGATTTAATCTGAATTATCTTAATTTGTGTCAGAATATGAATGAAGGTTTTACGGGTTTGAAACATCATGAGGAGAGTAATTAATGACAGAATTTTTTTATTTCATTTAAACTCAGTAACTTTACATTTTAAAAATCACTATCTATTGATATATACAGGTCCTTCTCAAAAAATTAGCATATTGTGATAAAAGTTCATTATTTTCCATAATGTAATGATACAATTCAAATTTCATATATTTTAGATTCATTGCACACCAACTAAAATATTTCAGGTCTTTTATTGTTTTAATACTGATGAGTTTGGCATACAGCTCATGAAAACCCAAAATTCCTATCTCAAAAAATTAGCATATTTCATCCGACCAATTAAAGAAAAGTGTTTTTAATACAAAAAAGTCAACCTTCAAATAATTATGTTCAGTTATGCACTCAATACTTGGTGTGGAATCCTTTTGCAGAAATGACTGCTTCAATGCGGCGTGGCATGGGCGATCAGCCTGTGGCACTGCTGAGGTGTTATGGAGGCCCAGGATGCTTCGATAGCGGCCTTAAGCCATCAGAGTGTTGGGTCTTGCATCTCTCAACTTTCTCTTCACAATATCCCACAGATTCTCTATGGGGTTCAGGTCAGGAGAGTTGGCAGGCCAATTGAGCACAGTAATACCATGGTCAGTAAACCATTTACCAGTGGTTTTGGCACTGTGAGCAGGTGCCAGGTCGTGCTGAAAAACAAAATCTTCATCTCCATAAAGCTTTTCAGCAGATGGAAGCATGAAGTGCTCCAAAATCTCCTGATAGCTAGCTGCATTGACCCTGCCCTTGATAAAACACATTGGACCAACACCAGCAGCTGACATGGCACGGACCATCACTGCATGGCATTTCCTTCTGCAGTCTTCCTCAGACTCTGGCACCTTGATTTCGAATGACATGCAAAATTTGGCGACAGTCAGTGCTGCTTCTCTGCTAGCCCAGGTCAGGCGCTTCTGCCGCTATTTCTGGTTCAAAGTGGCTTGACCTGGGAATCACGGCACCTGTAGCCCATTTCCTGCACTGCGCCTGTGCAGTGGCTCTGGATGTTTCTACTCCAGACTCAGTCCACTGCTTCTGCAGGTCCCCAAGGTCTGGAATCGGTCCTTCTCACAATCTTCCTCAGGGTCCGGTCACCTCTTCTCGTTCTGCAGCGTTTTTGCCTCACTTTTCCTTCCACAGACTTCCCACTGAGGTGCCTTGATACGGCACTCTGGGAACAGCCTATTCGTTCAGAAATTTCTTTCTGTGTCTTACCCTCTCGCTTGATGGGGTCAATGATGGCCTTCTGGACAGCAGTCAGGTCGACAGTCTTACCCATGATTGCGGTTTTGAGTAATGAACCAGGCTGGGAGTTTTAAAGCCCCAGGAATCTTTTGCAGGTGTTTAGAGTTAATTAGTTGATTCAGATGATTAGGTTAATAGCTCGTTTAGAGAACCTTTTCATGATATGCTACATTTTTGAGATTTTGGGTTTTCATGAGCTGTATGCCAAAATCATCAGTATTAAAACAATAAAAGACACCTGAAATATTTCAGTTGGTGTGCAATTAATCTAAAATATATGCACTTTTAATTTTATTATTACATTATGGAAAATAATGAACTTGTATCTAATATGCTAAATTTTTGAGAAGGACCTGTATACACTCACCTAAAGGATTATTAGGAACACCATACTAATACCATACCATACTTGACTCCCTTTCGCCTTCAGAACTGCCTTAATTCTATGTGGCATTGATTCAACAAGGTGCTGAAAGCATTCTTTAGAAATGTTGGCCCATATTGATAGGATAGCATCTTGCAGTTGATGGAGATTTGTGGGATGCACATCCAGGGCACAAGCTCCCATTCCACCACATCCCAAAAGATGCTCTATTGGGTTGAGATCTGGTGACTGTGGGGGCCATTTTAGTGCAGTGAACTCATTGTCATGTTCAAGAAACCAATTTGAAATTATTCGAGCTTTGTGACATGGTGCATTATCCTGCTGGAAGTAGCCATCAGAGGATGGGTACATGGTGGTCATAAAGGGATGGACATGGTCAGAAACAATGCTCAGGTAGGCAGTGGTATTTAAACAATGCCCAATTAGCACTAAGGGACCTAAAGTGTGCCAGAAAACATCCCCACACCATTACACCACCACCACCAGCCTGCACAGTGGTAACAAGGCATGATGGATCCATGTTCTCATTCTGTTTCGCCAAATTCTGACTCTACATCTGAATGTCTCAACGAAAGAGAGACTCATCAGACCAGGCAACATTTTCCACTCTTCAACTGTCAATTTTAGTGAGCTTGTGCAAATTGTAGCCTCTTTCCTATTTGTATTGGAGATGAGTGGTATCCGCCTCAAGGTTGTGTGTGTTGTGGCTTCACAAATACTTTGCTGCATACCTCGGTTGTAACAGTGGTTATTTCAGTCAAAGTTGCTCCTCTATCAGCTTGAATAAATTTGCCCATTCTCCTCTGACCTCTAGCATCAACAAGGCATTTTCTCCCACAGGACTGCCGCATACTGGATGTTTTTCCCTTTTCACACCATTCTTTGTAAACCCTAGAAATGGTTGTGCATGAAAATCCCAGTAACTGAGCAGATTGTGAAATACTCAGACCGGCCCGTCTGGCACCAACAACCATGCCACGCTCAAAATTGCTTCAATCACCTTTCTTTCCCATTCTGACATTCAGTTTGGAGTTCAGGAGATTGTCTTGACCAGGACCACACCCCTAAATGCATTGAAGCAACTGCCATGCGATTGGTTGATTAGATAATTGCATTAATGAGAAATTGAACAGGTGTTCCTAATAATCCTTTAGGTGAGTGTATATATATATATATATATATATATATATATATATATATATATATATATATATATATATATATATATATATATATATATATATATATATATAATATTAATTATTACTTTTTCTTTTTTTAGACCTCAGACCTAATTTATCCATTGCCCATTTACCTTCCTTTTATGCAAACTTTGACTCATCAATGAAACAAACTTGCGTCTTGAGTTTCCACCAACTGTAAGACCAGTTCTTCTTCTCAGTCTCTGTAGTGCAGCTATGCATATCTAAACAACATAATATAAATATTAATGAATGCATGCAATGTTTAATTGCATTGTTTTGGCTTGCTCGGTTGGGGACATTACATTTTCAAAATAAATTTCCAAATAAATCTAATTATTAAACTAAATTAACCACATAGACTAAATTACTTATCTAATTACTGATCTAAAGCCCACATTGTTACTGTATGATAATCAAAATATATTCTGTTGCATTTTTTCTGTTTAACACTGTGAAGCTGCTTTGAGACAATCTGCATTGTTAAAAGCGCTATATCAATAAAGTTGACTTGACTTGGTTGTTTTGTATTCATTATAAAAAAGTACCTCACCTTCCTAAGTGCAAATGTCATTCGTGACAGAGTTCTTGAACTTCTGGCTATCTGATCCTCTAACAGGTCAATTTGCCTGAGCTGGAGACCTTGTGCAAATCTGTGGACAATGAGAACATCAATAGTACTTGCTCTGTCTACTCCACAGGCTATATAAACATTATAAGGGTTAATCATTATGAGAAAAGCACTGTACAGATAAATAAGCCTTTATCTTATTCATAATCACTCACGGTAAATAAATTCCAACCATTTCACGAGTTGTACTCTACTTTGGCTGAAAAGTGAACCTTTTCTTACTGATGATGAAACTTTGCGATGATTTTTCTTCTGCACATCCTGAAATAAAACAAATTAAAATAAAATAAAGTGAAGCATAAACATTCTAACTGCCAATACAATATTTTATGTTAAATGTGACCCAGAATAAAATAAAGGAACATGAATGATATATATATATATATATATATATATATATATATATATATATATATATATATATATATATATATATATATATAATATGTTTTACATCTCAATAATAATGTAGGCTACCTTTATCTCTTACTAATATTTGTATTAGTAATATATATATATATATATATATATATATATATATATATATATATATATATATATATATATATATAGCCATCGTTGCTCTTGTGACAGGTGAGTTTCATTTTCTTTCCGCAAACACGGCAGACTGGTGCACTGTGAAGCAGTCTCTTCTTGATTAACCATTTTATTAAACTTTTACGATGAGATCCTCTTCTACAACGATGTAAAAATGACTTATTTGCTCAGATAGATTCATTTCAAACGCATTAACGCATCACTAAATTACCCTTCATGACCTCATACTACCATGTGTTATCTTCCTTTTCTGTAACGTTATTTATTTTAATAATGTTGAAATGCAGGAGAAACACCCAATCAGGTGTCTGCATTTGGCCCGCCGAGATGCGTCACGCACATGTGCAGTCAGAGCTGTCTCTGGTGGCGGTCTTTTCTTTTTTTTTTTTTTTTTTTTTTTTTTTTTTTTTTATTAACAGCAAGAGAAAAAAAGTAGTAACAATAATAATACAAAATGCAAAAATACAAATAAAATAATTAGAATGTACAACAACATAAGGATGAATAACTATATACACAGGGGTATTGAAATCAAATCCATATTTCTAGTTACAAAGTAAATACAAAGGTCCTTATAAAGGATAAAGATTCAAGGCTTTACAACAGTCTAAAGTTTTTTTTGCCTTGGTGTTCCTTACACCCTCCAATGACGTAAGATACTGACAAAGCTCAAACTTAAATTGAATCAAATTAGGTGTGTTTTTGATCGACATTTATGAATGTGATATTTTCCTAAAATAATAAACAAATTAAGAACAAAACAAATGTTTCTTTCTAACGGCTTGTCATAAAAAAAAAATATATTTTTGTCCTCCAGAGTAATCTCAGTTCCAGAAATCTCCTTAAAAAAGATCTTAAAATCATGCCAGAATAGTTTGGAACAAATGCAATCAAAAAAAAGATGACAGATGGTTTCGTCAATTAAATTACAAAACACACATTTCAAATCAATATCTTTCTTAAATCTACTAATAACCTGATTTACCGGGTAAATGCGATGAATAATTTTAAATGAAACCTCACGAATCTTATTGATGACACAGTATCTCCTTGGAATCATAAAAGCCTCCTCCCACTCAATATCCAGAAAGTGTGAATTCCAGAAACTTTTAGCTGAGTCGTAAATGAACTGCAAACTTGTCTAAGGAAGTTATTGTTGCATTTTTTGTCCACAATATTTATACCGTCTAACTTTAAACTAAAATCAATGGTTATATTCAAATCAACAGCATCAACACCCCGCAATAACTGAAGGATACCAGAGGGTATAGCATCAAAAACGATTGCATAATCCCTTGCAGGTATTGGAAGTTTGAATTTATCAAGAAATTCTCCGTATGAGAGCAAAAGACCATCATGACGAAGCAACTGTGTCACCAATAAAATATTGTTTCTAAACCAATATTCCAAAAAAAGTGTTTTATTCTTATATTTAATATCTTTATTATTCCATATCAAACATCTGTGGGGAGAGAAATTGTGTTTATACGCCAGCAGCCAGGATAACAGAGCTTGTTTATGGAAATTAGACAACCTAATGGGAATTTTATTAATATCAAAGTTGCACTTGAGGAGAAACTTAACACCGCCAATTTTGCTAAAAATTAAATTTGGAATATAATACCACAATTTGTTATTAGATTTAACACAATTCTGAATCCATTTAATTTTAAAGATTGTATTGGAAACTTCAAAGTCAATAACGTTTAAACCACCTTGATGAAATGAGTTACCTAAAATACCTCTATTTAAGTAATGTGGCCTATTTTTCCAAATAAAATTATACATTTTCTTATTAACTTCCTTAATAATTGACTTTGGAACATCTAAAACCATTGCTATATAAGCTAATCTTGACAACCCTTCTGCCTTTGATAACAATATTCTACCAGCCAAAGACAAATCTCTAATTAGCCAGGCATTGAATTTCTTTTGTACTTTATCAATTATTGGAAGATAATTTAAGTCAACTCTTTCATTTTGATTTTTGCATATTTTCACCCCCAAATAAGAGACCTGGTTTTTAATTGGTATGCCACACAATTCCACCAAACCATCAGGTATATCTTTCAAAGGGAATAATTCGGATTTATTAATATTCATATTTAAGCCAGATACTGATGAAAACATATCTAAACATCTGAGTGCAGCATCTATTTCTTTGTCACTTCTCAAAAATATGGTTGTGTCATCTGCAAGCTGTGAACATTTAATTTCTTTGTCTAATAAACAAATACCCTGAAATGGGCTATTTTTAACATGAAGACACAACACTTGCATTACTAATAGAAATAAGAAAGGGGCTGCAGGGTCTCCTTGTTTTACACCTCTAGAAATATTAAATCTGGGAGTTGTTCCAAAAGGTAGTTTAATAGAAGTATTGCAATCATTATACATTGTACGAATACCTTTAATAAATGTTTTACCAAAGCCAAAAAAATCAAGAGTATCCATCAAAAAGCCATGGTCGACTGAGTCAAAGGCTTTATAATAATCAATGAATAATATGTAACTTTCATCCTGAATTAAGAAATTATAATCAATTAGGTCCAATACTAAACGAATATTATTTCCAATATATCTGCCACGCATAAAACCAGATTGGCAATCATCAATAATTTTATCCAAACAAAGTTTCAGCCTTTCTGCAAATATAGTCGATAGCAATTTAGCATCATTATTAATCAGTGATATGGGCCTCCAATTTTCAATACTAAGTGGATCTTTACCTGACTTTGGGATAAGGGTTATTAAACACTGATTCATTGTAGGCAACATTTTCTCATTTTCCAGTATTTCCTGAAACACATGCAAAAGGAACACAGAGAGATCTTCCCGAAAGGTTTTATAAAATTCGGCGGTTAAACCGTCATTACCCGGTGATTTGTTATTTTTCAGTTTAGCAATATTTTTATGAATTTCCTCTAAAGTTATTTCCCGATCACAATTTTTTTTTGAGTCTTCATCTATTACTATAGAATTTGCTTTAATATTGTCCAAAAAAATCTTTGTGCCTCCAACACCTTCATCTTTTGTATATAATTTTTTATAAAAATTTGTTACAAACTGGGAGATCTCATTTAAGTCTTTCGAAACTTTAGCATCAATTCTAAGTCTTTTTAAAGATGACAACTCAATATTTCTTTTTTCGAGATTAAAAAAATATTTTGAGTTCTTTTCTCCTTCTTCCAACCATTTGCGTCTTGACCTCACAAATGCTCCTTTAGCTTTGTTCTCAAATATTTGATCCAATTCTAATTGTAATTTAGCTAATATGTCTTTATCTGTTTGCACCATATTATTTTTTTCATATATAAGAGTAATATGTTTAATGATGGAGTCCTCCTTGACCCTTTTGGCCTTGGCCATTTCTTTACAAAACTAATAGCAGACTTTCTTATTAAATATTTCATAAATTCCCAGTGTTTCATACATTTTAGTAGCATTAGCCTTTTAAATGAATCCTTTATAATATCTTTTACTACCTTTCAAATTGTTCATATCCAAGTAGAGAGTTGTTTAGCTTCCAATTATTGAGCATGATCTTTTTCCAGCCAAATTGTCAAAACTAAAAGAAACATGGACCATTTTATGGTCAGTAAGAATTGATGGTATTATATCAATTTCATTAACTTTTGGTGCCAGTTCTTTAGAGAGTAACCAAAAATCAATTCTGGATTGTCTGGAACCATCCTTATTACTCCACGTAACCTCAACTTTACCAGGATTCCTATTTCTCCATTCATCAAGACAATTAAGATGCAAACATAAATCACTAATATGAGAAAAAATATACTTTTTAACCTGCCTTGGTGGTAGACAATCCAATAAGGGATCACTAATGGTGTTCCAGTCTCCACCCAAAACCAAATTAGCATTAGAAAATGTTAACAATATTTCTGAAATCTCCTCCTCAAAACTCTGCAACAAAGTTTGATTTTCAGTTTTGTTGTTATAACCATAAATGTTTCCTAAAATAACAGTATTATCATCTTTCTCTACAACCAAAATTATCCATCTTCCAGTTGAGTGTACATTACTTTTCAATATTTTCCCATTAAACATTCCTCTCAAAATCGCAACACCTGCTGAGTTACTGCTTCCATATGACAGCCAAAGGTCATCTCCCCATTGATTTTTCCAAAACTTGTAGTCAGATCCCAAAGCGTGAGTCTCTTGCAAAAAATAAAAATCAGCCTTGAATCTCTTAAGATATAAAAAAACTGCTTTTCTTTTTATCATGTCACGGATACCCCTCACATTAAACGAATATAAACAAAATGACATTACATGAAAAGAGCAGTGAAAAAGAACATCACACGCCATAGAGCAACGTCAGTAAAAAGATCAACCAATAGTAGGCCTACGTTGTGTATATTTAAACAAATCTGTCAGAGGAATGTGAGACATCGTAAATGTCCTTGTTCTTAGAAAATAACACTAATAAAGAAAGTGATACGGGGGTTTAAAGATGAATCTCAAAAAACAAAGGCAAAAAAGACACATGTGGCCTATCGTATCGAATTTGCTCACGATACTCGAACTTCTTTTCCATCAATTATTGCTTTAGCCCCCACATAAAAGGCCGTTTTCCTTCTTTACGTGCTGCATCAATTTGTGGCCACAATTTATTCTGAGCCTCTTTATCCTTTGTTGTCAGATCTTCCCCAAATCGCAGTTTCCTCGATTTCAGATATTCCGACCCTTTCGCGTTCTTCCAAATGAGATCTCTTGTTGACCTGGCTATGAACCTGATAATAACTGGTCGAATCTTCTCCGCTTTTCTGCCAACCCTGTGGCTAATATCAATGTGTTCCTGATAGGTCTCGTCATTTCCTGGGATGACAGGCGGCGAATTTCAACCATCCGGGCTTTAACATCCTCACCTTCCTGTTCAACTAGTCCATACCGCCTCAAATTCCACCGTCTTTGGTACCTTTCCGTTTTGTTGAGGTTGTCCTCCAGTTCCGTGATCCGTTTCTGATTGTTTTCTCCGTCGTTTTAATGTTGGAGATGTCTGCCTTTACATCCTTCAATTCTTGAAAGATAAATTCTGTAGCCTCCTTCAAAGAATTAACGCATTCTCGGTTGTGCTTTATCTCTTGATCAAGAACAGCTGTATTCTGATTCATTTCTCCACTAATATCTTGTGATATTATCTTGTACCTCGCTGAGTGTGGGTTCAGGTCGACTTCTCTTAGAGTCCGGAGTACAGGGCTCAGAATCAGGTAGAGGCATGAGACATATACTGCTATCGCTTTTCCGTGCATATGAGTGCACGGCTGTCTGATCGGGGAATCCTTCTGCGCCCAGGCGCTGCTTTATCTTTACTTTTGCAGGTCTTTTCTCTGCCATTGTGTAGATGAATACAGAGAAATCGGAAGAAAACTCAAAACGTAGCTGCTGTTTTCTTGATGTGTCTCTGAAATGAATACTATACACCATTAAATGTTAAGTGTTATCGTTGTTCATATGGCGTAAAGAAAGATGCTTTCTAAGCTCGAAAAAGCGTGTGTCTCGGTCGCCATCTTGGCCACGCCCGCAGTCTTTTCTTTCTTCTTTTTGAATTTCAACGGCTGACGTCAGATTGAAGGTATGAATGATTTTTTTGTAAACATACTTATGTATAATTGTCTGTAGTAAAAAAGTCAGTTGATTAATAAGATTGTGGTGAATCAACCGTATCATGACAAACACAGGAAAGGAATTTAAAAAATAAAACCTATGTCTTTAACCTCTACATTGATTCCAGATTCGGGATTTTGATTATCAAATTCCAATTATGTTTGGGAGGAGGAAGACAAAAAGACACCGTGCTCTACCTGTTTTTGGTAAGTTAAATAAGAAGATATATATTATCATCCTGTGTTTACGTTTGACTTTATAATAGCTCATTAATCATTTCAGCCACTCATTATTACTTGATTCGCTAACTTACACGTTTAACTTACATTAGCTAACGTTACATAACATACATAGCCTAAGGTTATATAAAACTAATGTTACTAAGTTACTTACTTTCACAGGCGAGGAAAATGAGTTAGCCGAGCAGTCTATGGATCATGAAAATAACCAAGGTAACTTAGGTAGAGAATTAATCTTTTATAACATTTCTTTGTACACTTTATCATGCAGATACGTGCTGACTTTACCTTAATGTAATGTAATGTTAAGCTTGGTGTAACGCTAACCTATATTGATTATGTGATGTAACCATCATAATATATTTAGTTCAGTATTTTAACAATTTTTGCATTGTATTTCGCTTTTATATATGGCTGTAATTTTTTTTTACAGATGCCTCATACCCAGACACTGCACCTGCTGCTAGCTGTTCTCTGGACAGACCAAATGAATGTGACAAAGGTGAGATTAATTACCGACTACACAATTTTTATGTGGTTCTTTTATCAATCCTAATCTTTGATGGAAAATGGAAAATAAACTAAGAGTAACGGAACATAAACAATTAGTGATGGTGATTGTTAATCGCTGTAAGGTCATTATCAGTTTTGCATTTTTGCATGTGTCTGTGTTATAAGGACTCCAGCCAGTTGTTGAGGAATCAACGATGGACAACCTGTTCAAGCGTATAGAAGCATTAGAGGCAGAACGTGACTTTCTTAGGCACACTCTTGCATCCGTCTGTGGTGAGTGATGCTTAGCTGTAAAATATAATCACAGTCTTCATATGTGATTTTCTTATTATGCATGGTTATATTTGACAAGACTACAGGACTAAACATTGTATAAAACAGAATACACTGCTTTGAGTGGTTATTTGTAATTACCTTAAAGAATTAAAATGCTCTAAAATTACCTTTGTTAGTGTAAGTTGTACACAATCTGGCTAATTTAGTTTTTAGTTATTCAGTATTACTTTTGTCTTTAACTGAAATCAGTTTTAGATTTAGAACTACACAAACACATTATAGAGCTTTAAGCTGTTGTTAATCTGTCCTCTACAACTTAAAGGTTAGTCCACCCAAAAATTACACTGCAATTCATAAATGTTCATTATTTGCATGTGCTTTAAAACCTTGCTGGTTAAACATTTAATTTGCGTACTGATCGTTGTCCCAACATGAAGTCTTAAAGTGACAGCAGCCTAATAGAAAATGGTCTTGTGAAGGGTTTTAATGTAAAGGGATAGTTAATCCAAATATTAATTCCAAGATCTATTTTCATCTTCTGAACACAAATTAGGATATTTTTGATGAAATCCGAGAGCTGTCTGACCCTCCATATGCATATGTGTAAATCGGCTGTACACTCGTTAATGCGATGCAATGTGAGATTGAATGAGTGCACTCAATAACGTCCACTATGGTTTGGACACCACTAAAATTAGATGTCCTCAAAAAATTCAAGGTTTTAGGGAGGATTTGCGTTCAGCCCTTTATTACAGAGGAGAACTCAAACTACACACGACGTGTAAGAGAGAGAGCGGTTTCTGCGGAGCGCTGTGATGAGATTTACAACATTCTCCACATGGATCAAATAGCACATAGCCGAGAGCGAGGCGTTTTAAGTTTTTATGGACCTATTTAATTTACTCTAGTGCTCTAAACATGAACCAGCAGTGTGTAGGCGCACAAATTTCATCATGTCTTCTTCAAATGAAATGTATGCAAAGGACATCACAACGCGATGACCATAGATTATTCTGCGACACGGAACACAATGATGAAAGTTAATAAATAGACAATTTGGGAATAGACAATTCAAAGAATGGGCAAAAAGTAAAACTTAAACTTATGTGTGTCATTTGTTCAAAGACTGTAGTGTGCTTAAATGTATTGAAAATACTGTTAGTCCGTGTGTCTACCAAAACATTTTTTCACGCAGCTAGCTGGCGTATTCAATTGTTTTCAATGGGAGCCCTGCGTTTTTAGAATGCCATGAGTTGTCATTCTCTTATGCAACTGATGTTGCAAACAGTGCAGCGCGTGTTCTACATCAGAATGGCGTTTACCATTGGCTGGCGCTGTTCATGTGAACACCACAGAACATGCGTGTGATGCCTGCAGGAGCTGGCCAATAATGAGGTGCCGTTCCTCCATACAACCAGGAAGCTCTGCTCTGTATTAACTACGTCAACTGCGTAGGAGAATGACATTGAAGAGAAGAAATTAAAAAAATAACAGTGACTTTGCTGTCTATGGATGGTTCAGAGAGCTCTAAGATTTCATCAACAATATCTTAATTTGTGTTGATGACCGAAGGTCTTACGGGTTTGGAAGCGACATGAGAGTGAGTAATTCAATTACAGAATTTACATTTTTGGGTGAACAAAGCCTTTAAGTGTAATGAACTATAAGGCCCAGTTTACACCTGGTATTAATGTATTTTGGTCGATCGGATAACAAGTAGGCAGGGAGAGTGTTTGACCACTTCTGTCCTGATTTCTTTGAGGAGGGTCTATGGGCTGTTTAATTTTTTATTTTATTTATTTTTATCTTTTGCTCTAATTTATAAATAAGCTCACACAATTTATTTATGCACACATCTTCTCTGACAGTGGCAAGACCACGCCAATGCTGTGTTAGAAATCAGGAATAATGAGAGAATGTTGTACTTATTAAATTTTTGTCTTCAAACCAAACTTGGGTCTTCCACCGACAAAGTTTAAATCCCACCTGGCTAGCGCACTTTCCATAATGTTTATCGTTAGGTCAGTAGGTTGAGAGTAGGATGCCTTTTGTAGATGTTTGAACTGTTTAACCACGACAGCCTCTATGAAAGTTATGACAACATTAAAGGTGACTGCCACTTCTTGGAAAAATATATTTAATAGAAAATGTTTTTTTAGGCAAGGAAAGAAAAAGAAGAAGAAGAAGAAGAAAGACACTAGTAGTGAGAGTGATGAGTTCAACTCTTCATCATCTTCCTCGTCCTCCTCCCTCCCTTCATCTTCATGGAGGATGAAAGATGCAGGAAAAAAATCAAAAGAAAAGAACCCCAAAAACAGGTCAAAATCTGCATTCTGCAGTACAACAGTGAGAGTAAAATCAGAAAGCACATCTAAATGTGAATTTATTCTTGATGAAGCTGATTTCACCTGATGTTTCCATATGCAGAGTGTGTCTAATGCTTAGCCTTCCAATGGCCACAGGCCAAAAATTAATGGGGGCTAGGGTCAAAATGCACTTGAACTTGCACATTTAAACTAAATATTGTAATAAAGTGAAAAGGAAAATTAAATGAAAAGTGTCAATTGCATCATTAAATTTAGATCTGCTTATGTTTCATCATACAGTTTATCTGTTTTACTATTACAGTCAGTTTTACTAATCGCTACTATGAGTTTAGGAATGCAGTGGCCAATCAGAGGCGTTAAAGGGATACACCCAAAAATAAAAATATGAATTATGCCAAATTACATGCAACTGACCCTAACCTGTCACATGCCTGTCCTGTCTTGTGTGCACATGTGGGTTTGTTAGTGTGGCCATGTGCCTCTGTCATTGTCAGATCCCACCCCCTTGTTATCTCGTTATTGGTTAATTTGCCCCACCTGTGTTTGCCTCACTCCCTGCTTGATTTCTCCCTTTATAAGCTCCTGTGTGTTTGCAGTCCTTGTCGGATCGTTGTCTTGTCTCGTCTCCCAGTTCCCGATGTCGGTATGTTCATGTTTTTCTAGTTTATGTATTTTCCCCTCGTGGGTTTTGTTTTGTAGTTTGTTTGTTTTATTTTATAATAAAATTCTATTTCTGCACTTGAGTCCTCGCACCTGTTTGTCCCTTGTATGTTAACGTGACAGAACGATCCGACCATCTGAGGACTCAGCAGAATGGGAATCTTCCTATTCCCATCTCCCTGCCCTTCCGCTGCATCAGGAGAGGAACAACTAAGCAAACTCCTTTCCCTTAAGCAGGAGAAGAACAGCATTAAGGAGTTTGCTTACCAGTTCCTGTTTGCAGCGGAGGGCTTAACATCAGTCAGCGGAACTTAAGGACATATTTAACAACAGTCTCAATGATCCTGTCATCGCCTGGGAGATGGGAATGCTGGGGACACTATCATTTTGGCAGTTTGTGGGGTATCGTGTGACCGTGATGGGGCGGAGTGCCCTGGAGGGTGGTCTTCCACCTCTTGGGCCACCCCATTTTTCCACAGACTGCCAAGTCCCCAGTCCTCCGATGACCTTCGGGAGAGGGAGGAGGAAGAGCGGTCACCCCTCCGGTGGTCCCAGTGCCAGCGGACCCTGTTCCGGTGGATCGTGTGCGGTGGTCACTGGGCGAGGTCTGTGTTCGGGTTCGGTGGTACTTAAGCGGAGGAGGAGAAGGAAGGCGCGCGCGTGACTGTTCGGTGGTCCCAGTCCCGGTGGATCGTGTCCCGGTGGTCCCAGTCCCGGTGGGTCGTGTTCGGGGGTCCCTGTGCTGGTGGATCGTGTTCCGGTGGTCCCTGTGCGGTGGATCGTGTTCCTGTGGTCCCAGTTCCGGTGGATCGTGTGCGGTGGTCCCAGTCGGTGGGTCGTGTTCCGGTGGTCCCTGTGCGGTGGATCGTGTTCGGTGGTCCCTGTGCGGTGGATCGTGTTCCGGTGGTCCCTGTGCGGTGGATCGTGTTCCGGTGGTCCCAGTGCGGTGGATCGTGTTCGGTGGTCCCAGTCGGTGGAGTGCGTGTTCCGGTGGTCCCTGTGCGGTGGATCGTGTTCCGGTGGTCCCTGTGCGATGGATGCGTGTTCCGGTGGTCCCTGTGCGGTGGATCGTGTTCGGTGGTCCCAGTGCGGTGGATCGTGTTCGGTGGTCCCAGTCCCGGTGGATCGTGTTCGGGAGTCCTGATCCGGTGGTCGAGTCCGGAAATGGCCTGGAGGCTGTGACCGGATACGTTATGGTGGCCTTCTGGAGGCGTGGGAGAAGCACAGGACTTTCTAGCCGGCGGACCCTGAGCCGGCGGACCCTGAGCCGACGGACCCTGAGCCGGCTGACCCTGAGCCGGCTGACCCTGAGCCGGCTGACCCTGAGCCTGAGCGGCGGTCCCGTTCCAGCGGACCCTGAGCCGGCTGACCCTGAGCCCGGCGGTCCCGTTTCCGGCGGACCCTGAGCCGGCGTTCCAGTTTCCGGCGTTCCAGTTTCGGCTGACCCTGAGCCGGCTGACCCTGAGCCGGGCGGTCCGTTTCCGGCGGACCCTGAGCCGGCGGTCCGTTTCCGCGGGACCCTGAGCCGGCGGTCCCGTTTCAGCGGACCCTGAGCAGCGGTCCCGTTTCAGCGGACCCTGAGCCGGCGGTCCCGTTTCCGGCGGACACTGAGCTGGAGGTGCCGCCCGGCCGCGAACCCTGTTGGCCGCCCGGCGCCCGAACCCTGTTGGCCGCCCGGCCGCCCGAACCCTGCTGGCCGCCCCGATGCCCGAACCCTGCTGGCCGCCCGGCCGCCTGAACCCTGTTGGCCGCCCGGCCGCCCGAACCCTGTTGGCGCCCGGCCGCCCGAACCCTGTTGGCCGCCCGGCTGAACTCTGCTGGCCATCCCGGCGCCTGAACTCTGCTGGCCATCCCGGTCACCTGATCTCTGCTGGCCGCCCCGGCCGCCTGAACTCTGCTGGCCACTCCGGCTCCCCCGGCCGCCTGAACCCTGCTGGCCACTCCAGCCCCTGGCCGCCTGAACTCTGCTGGCCACTCCAGCCCCCGGCCGCCTGAACTCTGCTGGCCACTCCGGCCCCCGGCCGCCTGAACTTTGCTGGCCACTCCGGCCCATCCGGCCGCCTGATCTCTGCTGGCCACTCCGGCCCCCAGCCGCCTGAACTCTTTGTGTTCCCTGTCCCTCCCTTGTTTTCCCCTTCCCTGTTTCTCCCAGGTCTGTCCCTTCCGTCCCGCCCTGGTGTCCCTCCGTCCCACCTGGTCGATCCCTCCCATCCCGCCCTGGTCTGTCCCTCCCGTCCCGCCCTGGTCTGTCTCTCCGTCCCGCCCTGGTCTGTCTCTCCCGTCCCGCCCTGGTCTGTCTCTCCCGTCCCGCCCCTGGTCTGTCCCTCCCGTCCCGCCCTGGTCTGTCCCTCCGCCCCTGGTCTGTCCCTCCCGTCCCCGCCCTGGTCTGTCCCTCCCGTCCCCGCCCTGGTCTGTCCCTCCGTCCCGCCCTGGTCTGTCCCTCCCGTGCCGCCCTGGTCTGTCCCTCCCGTGCCGCCCTGGTCTGTCCCTCCCGTGCCGCCCTGGTCTGTCCCTCCCGTGCCGCCCTGGTCTGTCCCTCCCGTGCCGCCCTGGTCTGTCCCTCCCGTGCCGCCCTGGTCTGTCCCTCCCGTGCCGCCCTGGTCTGTCCCTCCCGTGCCGCCCTGGTCTGTCCCTCCCGTGCCGCCTGGTCTGTCCCTCCCGTGCCGCCCTGGTCTGTCCCTCCCGTGCCGCCCTGGCCTGTCCCTCCCGTGCCGCCCTGGTCTGTCCCTCCCGTGCCGCCCTGGCCTGTCCCTCCCGTGCCGCCCTGGCCTGTCCCTCCCGTGCCGCCCTGGCCTGTCCCTCCCGTGCCGCCCTGGCCTGTCCCTCCCGTGCCGCCCTGGCCTGTCCCTCCCGTGCCGCCCTGGTCTGTCCCTCCCGTGCCGCCCCTGGTCTGTCCCTCTCGTGCCGCCCTGGTCTGTCCCTCCCGTGCCGCCCTGGTCTGTCCCTCCCGTGCCGCCCTGGTCTGTCCCTCCCGTGCCGCCCTGGTCTGTCCCTCCCGTGCCGCCCTGGTCTGTCCCTCCCGTGCCGCCCTGGTCTGTCCCTCCCGTGCCGCCCTGGTCTGTCCTCTCCCATGCCGCCCTGGTCTGTCCCTCCCGTGCCCCCTGGTCTGTCCCTCCGTCCCTAGTGGAGCGTCTGGTAGCCGCTCCTTAAGGAGGTAATGTCACATGCCTGTCCTGTCTTGTGTGCACATGTGGGTTTGTTAGTGTGGCCATGTGCCTCTGTCATTGTCAGATCCCACCCCTTGTTATCTCGTTATTGGTTAATTTGCCCCACCTGTGTTTGCCTCACTCCTGCTTGATTTCTCCCCATTTATAAGCTCCTGTGTGTTTGCAGTCCTTGTAGGATCGTTGTCTTGTCTCGTCTCCCAGTTCCCCGTGTCGGTATGTTCATGTTTTTCTAGTTTATGTATTTTTCCCCTCGTGGGTTTTGTTTTGTAGTTTGTTTGTTTTATTTTATAATAAAATTCTATTTCTGCACTTGAGTCCTCGCACCTGTTTGTCCCTTGTATGTTAACGTGACATAACCTAATATTAAGTACATGTAGTTATTTAGTATTACTCAGAATTAATATAATTAAACTGTAACAAGGACACCATAAAATAAAGTTTAACCACAAAGGTCCACTTTTTACTTTCAACAGCCAAGTGTCCAGATGACGTACTGAAGAGATACAAAAAGTTCTACGGGCATACAAAAGGAAGGAAGCATGACAAGAGCTTTCATGAAAGTCGGAGTGGACAGAAACACTCTTGCCCTCACTGCAGTTGTGGCTGAGATTCAGCTTATCAACCCAGAATTTTTGCTCTATCCCCAGTTCCAGCCTCACGAAGAGAAGCTTTTGAGTTTGCCAAGAGGTGCTCAGAGTCTTTGACACCTGAGATAAAAGCCTCTATTACCTCAGGAAAAAGAGTGGGAAACTCCTGCCGATTAAATACAAGTATCGCTAAAGGTTAATGTTTATTTCTGGTTAAATTTTAAGTTTGGGATATTCTATTTGTTTTATTTAACGGTTCCCTGTATTAAAATACATTTAAAGAAAAGTGTTATTAAAGATAAGTGCAATCTTGTCTGACCTGAACACAGCTTTTTTTGTACTTTTCTTAAAATTAAAGTAGCCTAATTATGTTGTGTTGTTACCGTTTCAGAGATGTTTACTGGTATCTGAAAGTTTTCAGTAAAACAGATTAATAACTGCATTGTTTTGTTGTTGTCCTTTGCGTTAACAAGTTAAAATAAGAATTCTGTAATTTTATTCTGCATGTAATTAATTGCTACCCATTGTGTAAGTACACATTAGTTCCTGGGTATCAACACGGGTTCCACACTTTATTTTAAGTGGGCAGTTTGTGTGTATTTCAGTGTAAGTACACATTAGTTCCTGGGTATCAACACGGGTTCCACACTTTATTTTAAGTGGGCAGTTGTGTGTATTTCCAGTGTAAGTACACATTAGTTCCTGGGTATCAACACGGGTTCCACACTTTATTTTAAGTGGGCAGTTTGTGTGTATTTCAGTGTAAGTACACATTAGTTCCTGGGTATCAACACGGGTTCCACACTTTATTTTAAGTGGGCAGTTTGTGTATTTCCAGTGTAAGTACACATTAGTTCCTGGGTATCAACACGGGTTCCACACTTTATTTTAAGTGGGCAGTTTGTGTGTATTTCAGTGTAAGTACACATTAGTTCCTGGGTATCGACACGGGTTCCACACTTTATTTTAAGTGGGCAGTATGTGTGTATTTCCAGTGTAAGTACACATTAGTTCCTGGGTATCGACACGGGTTCACACTTTATTTTAAGTGGGCAGTTTGTGTGTATTTCAGTGTAAGTACACATTAGTTCCTGGGTATCGACACGGGTTCCACACTTTATTTTAAGTGGGCAGTTTGTGTGTATTTCCAGTGTAAGTACACATTAGTTCCTGGGTATCGACACGGGTTCC
This sequence comes from Gobiocypris rarus, assembly GCA_023029165.1. NCBI lineage: Eukaryota > Metazoa > Chordata > Actinopteri > Cypriniformes > Gobionidae > Gobiocypris > Gobiocypris rarus. Next base: position 40,829,349 of record CM040934.1, read on the forward strand.
ACACTTTATTTTAAGTGGGCAGTTTGTGTATTTCCAGTGTAAGTACACATTAGTTCCTGGGTATCGACACGGGTTCCACACTTTATTTTAAGTGGGCAGTTTGTGTGTATTTCCAGTGTAAGTACACATTAGTTCCTGGAGTATCGACACGGGTTCCACACTTTATTTTAAGTGGGCAGGTGTGTATTTCCAGTGTAAGTACACATTAGTTCCTGGGTATCGACACGGGTTCCACACTTTATTTTAAGTGGGCAGTTTGTGTGTATTTCCAGTGTAAGTACACATTAGTTCCTGGGTATCAACACGGGTTCCACACTTTATTTTAAGTGGGCAGTATGTGTGTATTTCCAGTGTAAGTACACATTAGTTCCTGGGTATCGACACGGGTTCCACACTTTATTTTAAGTGGGCAGTTTGTGTGTATTTCCAGTGTAAGTACACATTAGTTCCTGGGTATCGACACGGGTTCACACTTTATTTTAAGTGGGCAGTTTGTGTGTATTTCAGTGTAAGTACACATTAGTTCCTGGGTATTAACACAGGACCCCATACCTTACACTTTACAATAAGGTTGAATTTGTTAACGTTGGTTAGCTACATTAGTTAACTTAATAATGAATAACTTGAATGAACTTAATAATGAACAACACTTCTACAATATTTATAGTGTTTATATCAGCATTTACTAATATTTTTTAAAGATAAAAAGTTGTATCTGATAACATTAGTTAATGTACTGTGAACTAACATGAACAAGATTTGTTTTAATGAATGAACAAATAATAGTAAATGCTGTACAAAGAGTGTTCACTGTTAGTTCATGCATTGACTAATAATAACAAATGAGACTTTGTAAAGTGTGTAAAGCCTTTTTCTAAGTAGATGGTATTTTCTCATTGTCTTTGATAGCATGTGAGGTGCACAGCAAAATAAAATCAAACTTAGTGTATCCTGGGGAGGCATAATTTGCTAATTAGACTACAGGAATATACATTTTGTATTCAGGTGCAAACGTTTGTTGAATCAATAGCTTGACTATTAAATGGTTTGAATAATACATATCCACCCTTATCCTCATATGTAAGTACATTGCAATAGGCATGAACAATCATGCTTTATACGTGTAAAAACAAAATGCCTCCCCCATTTTTTCCCCCCACAGAAACTGCAGAGTAGTTACAACTGTAGTTACAATATTGCAATTATTGTGTGTACTTACAAAGTGTACTTACAAATGTAAGTACACTACTGTAACTACAGAACGATTATGCATGTACTTAAAATGTAAGTACATTAAAGTACATTGTAAGTACATTGAATCAAATGCTTAGTAAGACATGTAAGTACATAGTTATTAAGGCCACCTAATATAAAGTGGGACCGAGTTTTTCTCTGTAGGCAGTGTGCCAGCAATAAAGCATGTACCCCTACACTCAATCACTCCCCCATGTTCCCCAGCTCCCTGCACTCAGGTGGCTGGAAACACTATCCTCACAGACAACGAGCCCGTGCTCAAAGCGCTCGCCTGTACCCAAGCACCTATATTCTATGTCCCCCAGCCCCCTGTACTCAGGCGACGGGAAACAATTCCCTCATAAGTGCCACTCTAACGCAACATTATCGGGCCACGAGTCCCTGTTACTCAGCGACTCGACCCACAAATTAATTCAGCCCCTGGCTTCGAAGGCCAAGGCCTGGCAGGCCATCCCCGGCATTTCAAAATGGGTGTTGAACATAATAAAACAAGGTTACTCGCTACAGTTTGCTCGCAGACCACCGCGCTTTCGCGCCGTGGAAGAGACAACGGTGAGAAGCGACACAAGTCACGTGCTTGAACCGAGATATCAAAACTGTTAATAAAAGGCGGTGGAAGCCGTGCACCCCTCACAGAAGCGAGTCGGGCTTTTACAGTCGCTACTTCCTTGTACCAAAAAGGGCGGTGGTCTCAGACCCATCCTAGACCTCAGACACCTGAACAAAGCCCTTATGAAGCGCCCGTTCAGAATGTTGAGAACAAAACAATCCTCGCGCCACGTTCGCCGGAGATTGGTTTTCACTGTGGATCTAGAGGATGCCTATTTCCACATACAGATAGCCCCTCATCACAGGCCATTCTTGAGATTCGCCTTGAGGAAAGTATACCAATACAGGGTGCTACCCTTTGGTCTATCTCTGGCCCCCGCACGCTACGAAGTTCATGGAAGCGGCGCTAACCCGCTGAGGCTTGGGAATGAGAATTCTCAACTATCTCGACGACTGGCTCATAATAGCTCAGTCAGAGATACAGTTATTAAACCACAGATCTTGGCTTCTCAACCATTTGAAATGTTTGGGCCTCAGAATCAACGTGGCAAAGAGCTCATTGTCTCCCACACAGAACATTTCGTTTCTGGGAACAGTATTGGACTCACTGCAGATGAACACACGACTGACGTCACAGCCGCGCTCTCTGTTCAGAACCGAGTGGTTTCCCTCAGGTCCGGTGCACTCACCCCTCTCAAACACTTTCAGAGGATGTTGGGTCTCATGGCCTCGGCGGCCCCAGTTCTCAGACTTGGTCTGTTACACATGCGCCCATTACAGCGCTGGCTGAATCGCGTTCCAGCTCACGCATGGCTCTCGGGCCGATTACGAATCAAGGTAGATCACAGCTGTGTTTTGGCTCTGGCTCCTTGGAAAAATCCTGTCTGGTATCAGGCGGGAGTGAGCTTAGGCACTGTTACGAAGTGGAAGGTTATCTCGACAGATGCATCCAACCTAGGTTGGGAGCCCTTCACGAGGCAGGCCAGTCTCGGTCTCTGGTCAGACTCGGAAAGAGCCTTCACATAAACTGTCTAGAGATGAAAGCGGTCACGTTATCGCTAAGAGCTTTCCTTCCGTACATAAAGCACCACCACGTCCTAGTCGAGCGGACAGCAGGTCGGTGGTAGCTTATATAAATCGCCAGGGCGGTCTAAGATCTTTCAATCTGCACGCAATGGCGGAAAAACTCTAATATGGGCAGAGCGCAACCTGAGTTCGCTGAGGCGACTCATGTGCCAGGCATTCTGAATTTGGGTCCGGACATGCTGTCCAGGGACAAAGTGTCCCCAGCAGAGTGGTCTCTTCACCCACACACAATTCAGACAATTTGGGGCAGGTTTGGAGAGGCAAAAGTGGATCTTTTCGCCTCACAAGACAATGCTCAATGCCTAACATATTTCTCCAAGCACAAGGATGCATTGGCCCACGAATGGCCCAACCTTCCTCTTTATGCTTTTCCCCCAGTCTCAATGTTACCTCAGGTTATAGAGAGGATCTGGGAGAGCAACTGCGCTGTGCTTTTAATAGCCCGCTTTGGAGAAATCAACCATGGTTCTCACTGCTAAGTCAGATGTCAGATACAGCTCCGTGGCCGATTCCGCTGAGGAGAGACCTCCTCATGCAGGCGGCGGCAGATCTGGCATCCCCGATCTATGGGCGCTTCATGTCTGGCCCATCAGCGGGTACATGAGAACCTCTCTGAAAATGTATTAAACACTATTGCTGAAGCTAGAGCCACGACCAGGCGGCTCTATTCAGGCAAATGGGCAGTCTTTTCAGACTGGTGTAAAACACGGATCCTGACCCCACACAATTGTGAAGTGTCAGAGGTGCTCATTTTTACAAGAGCTGTTGGGCGCGGGTCGTTCCCCTCCACGCTCAAAGTTTATGTGGCCGCTATAGCAGCGCACCACATTCAAGTGAGCGGACTGTCACTGGGAAAGAACGATCTTATCGTGCGCTTCCTTAAAGGGGCTAGAAGGCTTCACCCACCTCGCCCCCCTTCAGTTCCGATATGGGACTTGTCTACAGTCCTGGATGCCATGAAAGGTTCTACATTCGAGCCTCTGCATTCGGTGAGCTTAAAGCTCCTGTCACTAAAGACCGCTTTTCTGCTGGCGATTGCATCAGTTAAGCGGGTGGGTGATCTGCACGCTCTCTGTGGCGCCTCTTGTCTGGAATTTGGGCCAAAGCGATTCTAAAGTCGTCCTCAAACCAAGGCATGGATACGTACCTAAAGTGCTTTCAACTCCGTTCAGAGCACAGGTCATTTCACTTTCAGCACTTTCATCATCGTTAGATGAAGAGGATGCTAATTTGCTCTGTCCTGTCAGGCGCTGAGAATTTACATAGAGCGTTCTGCTGTTTTCAGGCACACTGAACAGCTCTTTGTGTGCTTTGGCGGTCGCGTGACCGCGGGCGCGGTTTCAAAGCAGACCTTGTCACGTTGGATAGTGGATGCTATCTCACTGGCTTATGAGTCTAAAAATCTCAGCTGCCCTATAGGCGTCAAAGCCCATTCGACTAGAGGCATGGCCTCTTCGTGGGCTTGGTCTACTGGCATTTCTTTGAATGATATCTGTGCGGCAGGCTGGGCCTCACCGTCCACTTTTATCAGGTTTTATAATTTAGAGGTTCCTGCCCTACAGGCTGGGCTTCTTGCTGTGTAAATACATCTGACCCATTAAGGCTCGGATATTCTGGCCTGGGTAAAGTATTTGTATAAGTCATAAGCACTCCTTATGACTCAGTTATCTGGTCATTCACTATTCATGGCCTGACTGTCTGGTCTACTCATATATATATATATATATATATATATATATATATATTGTATCTTATGTGTTATTTCATTAGATGGCCCGACTCAGGTCTGGCTTATATTGGGACTTCATGATACCATGTTACGGCCCACTTAGGTCGGCTGGGGTATGGTGTCTCCGGGCTTCAGAGCCGTTAAGCAAGCACGGCGTTTTGCATTGGTTCCCCGTAGCGTTAGCAAGCACTTGTCTGAGTACTCTCGAAAGGGAACGCGGTTACTAACGTAACCTCGGTTCCCTGAGAAGAGGAGCAGTATTGCGTTTGCTTGCTACCGTCTTCGCTTTCTCAGGAGTCGCTTCAGTCGATTAACCTGACTAACCTGGCGAGACAGGGAGTTATGTACCCTTGGCTATGCAAATTCTGTTGCCCCTTGTGGCGGGAATATAGAGGGACCCGATTGGTCCGTCCCGCCCAGCGGTCTCGCCATAGGTTGCTGCAGTTGCAGCGGCACAGCCAATCAGCACGCAGCAGCTTCCTGCTGAGAGCTGTGCAGCTGCACTGCGTTATATGGTAATTTTTAGGATAAAAATTTTGCTTCAATATCTCGAGGAAAGGAATTCCCTGTCGTAGCGTTAGCAAACGCAATACTCGTTCCCTCTTCTCAGAGAACCGAGGTTACGTTAGTAACCGAAGCGCTATGTGCTATTAATTTTCACACTAAAATATGTTACTTTGCACACTTCATATCACAGTCCTGCAACAATGACAGAAAATTAGTTTGCATTTGCTGTCCTGTAGCAAAACACTAGTGGAGTTGCGTTTTAGACCAAACACAATAATGCTGATCGAGTGCGACCTGGAATGCTGAAATATTTTGCTAAATAAAATGATCCTGCCAGAAGAATTGTGTGATAACTTTATGATGTCTGCATCATCTCAGTGAGCTTTTTTGTGAGGTTTTACGCATGCGCTGTAAGTTGAATTTGGTGTTTACTGACGTTTCAGTGTGGATGAGAAACTTTTGGAAATCGTTAGTGTGGACGGAGAGCGTTAACGAAAACAACATTTTCAAATCTATCCGGATTAATGTAGACGTAGCCAAAGATGCTCTGTATATTTCCCTCCTAGAGCTGTCTTACATGACTGCGTGCCCAAACAGCAGCATCTGCCTCTGAAAGCAAGACAACACGTTTATTGAGACGCAAATCATTTATTAAATACGTAAATGATTAAATATGGTGGCTTCTCCTGTGTTTCTTGGAGATTTTTTAGCGGTAGTTTATCAGGAAGTGACAATTATGTTCTCTTCGACTCACTGGATGGAAACGGTGCTTTATTCGCAAATGTTTTATGCATTTACATTCGCAACTTTGGATAGAAACATACTGATGTGAAGACAAAAGCAGAGCCGAAAGATCTCTGGTGCGACACTGTGTTCACTTTGAAAAGCTATAAAGAGAAGCTTCCTGAACTGTGCAATAGCCAACAGTGGAAACCAAGTTGCTTTTTTTTTTTTTTTTTACATTTTATTAATTTAAAAAAAAAAATTTGCTGTGTGGTTTGCTTCTAATCAGATAAATACTGCAGTATTTGCTTTAGTTGAGCATTGTGACTCTTCCTGTCTTAATGCTGTAACTGTGTTTGTTAAGGCAAGAGCAAATGTAACCAGACTAATGTTTCTACAGCATGAGATCCAACGGTGCTTTAATAAGAACATTTGTATAATTTAAAGAAAACCCCAAACATTTTGAACTACTCACTTAAACATCAATAACCGGCATATTAATCTCAACAAAGGTGACATGCTTCATGCTGCAGTGCATTCTGGGAGCCACTGATGAGTTTTGTTTGACGGACCCAGAATGCATTGCAGCATGAAGCATGTCACTGTTATTGACATTGGTGTAATTATCGGATTGCTTCTGGAGATACACTGGGTTTCCAGTAAAGCGCTTATCCATAAAAACTCTTTATTTGTTTTCACAAATGCGCCCCACCCTGATGAACTTTCAAAGTCCCTTTAGCAGTAAATGTCATAAAGCCTATAGCGGACTTCATAAAGAGTCCTCATTAAACCCACCCCTTTCTGAACAGACATAAAAGAAACTGAAGCATTATTTCTCATCATTCATTCAGTTCCTGACACACAAGATGGATCTGCGAGTCTCTGTCGTTCTGCTTTTCATTTTTCTCACTGGAGGTACAAAAAACAGCAAGTATTGAAATGTATTGTTTGCAGGTCATGTAAAGCGCTAACTCAATGTCTCTCTCTGTCTGTAAGGTTATTCTCTCAAGTGTTACTCGTGCAATCCTGATGCCACGGGTTCCTGTGCAGCGAAAGTGGAGACATGTCCAAATGGATTATCTGCATGTATAACCAGTACGGTGGAACAATCCATTGGTAAGTCCAGTGTGATGTGGAAATCTGCTGTATATACTTGTATACTTGTTAACGGCTAATCTTGGAATTGTTTTATTATCTTATGATATGGACACTTGTCTTTTTTTCCCAGGGTCTTCTCATGAATCCTACACAGTCAAAGGGTGCGCAACTGAATGTGAACCATTGATTAAACGGGTCTCAATTGAGCAGACAATGACTAGCCACTGCTGTAACACTGATCTTTGCAACGCAGCAGGTATTGCCTTTCTTTCATCATGCGCTAGCTGTCTGATTTCATCCACAGTAACTTTAAATTAGGAAATTATACAAACAATAAATTCAATATGAACAAGTGATTGTTCATAAAGCAGCACAATATAAAACATAGTCAAGACTTAAGCATCATGAAAATGAGAAGCTCACGAATTAGTCAAGTAGTACTTTCAGAGTTTTTATTGTTTTTAAATTGTGAGAAATTGATCATCAATGAGCATGCAGTTTTCATAACAGTGGTTATATCCTCCTCTGTAAATGTCAGTAATTCATGCGAGTATTTCCATTTTACATGAAAGCGCATCCTGACAGTCTATGTCAACTTAAACGAAAGAGCGCGGCAAGAGCAACGCAGAACAGAACACAGTGGAGAGGGAGATCATTAATATTCAGCGCAAAAACACTCATTTAGCTGAACTATATTTCAAATTTATAGCTAAATCTAGGTTTAAAAGTCAACATGTAATTGAAGTATTTTATGAGAGTAGTAACTGTTAAGGGATAACAGTGTGAAACTGAATATGATGCAAGATGTTTCTTATAGCCCATCCTATTTACATAAAGAAATGACAGTAACAGTGTGTGTGTGTCCATAGCGAATGTGTGTGTGTGTGTGTGTGTGTGTGTGTGTGTGTGTGTGTGTGTGTGTGTGTGTGTGTGTACCTGCAGAACATTCCTCTAATCTAGTAATTTTTTTGTGTGTTTTTGTTTTTCTTTAACATTATTTTAACGTGGGATTTAAACAATACTTTTGATTAGTAACTTTTGCACATTATGTACAGCACAGATATACCCATACGAAAATATCCATAGTTTTATTATAGTAAGACTATGTTTTTTGGCATATTGATTACCATTCTACACAAATATCATCTACAACTATGTATTGAGGCAAAACTATGGTTAATCTTTGGTTACCATTGAATAACTAACTAATTATAAAGTGTGTTTTGTCAATAAATAAAAAAAAGGGTTTTTATCCGATTAATCGAAAAAATTATTGACCAACTAATCGATTATCAAAACAATTGTTAGTTGCAGCCCTGGTGTTAACTAATACTAATGTCCTTACTCTCTTGTTTAGATGGAGTGTATAAGGGAAGCTTCCTCCTGCTCGTGTCTCCTCTGCTCTTCTACTTCCTGTTCCAGTCCAGCTGAGCTTCAGATACTACAGACCATCACAAACTCAATTTAGCCTGTCTAAAGTTATTATAGAATGTAATAAAGAATCAAAGAAAACATTGCAGTTTAAAAAAGTGTGATAAACGTCTGTAATAAAATATTTACATGTGTGTAATAAACATCTCTCTCAGTGAGTGACTGAAAATGTGTTTAACTTTTGGTTCATTTAGTCACTGGTAGTAGTATATAAGAAGAGCACAAAAACAAAGGGTGTTTGCACACTTGGGTCGATTGGCTGGTCTGAATACAAGTTCAGTTGCTCCCCCAACCCCTTCAATCTCAGAAAAAAAAAGGTACAGTGGAGGTACAATTTTGTTCCTTGGAGAACAAAACATATAACTGTACCTTTAAACACAATTGGTCATTTGGGTACAATTATACCATTATTTTCCTCTACTTAGAGCAGGGGAGGCACATTCAGTCCTAGAGAGTCGCTGTCCAGTTTGACTCCAACCCTGAAAGGCGTCTACAGAAGCTCTTATTGAGAATTAACAGAGGTCTAGATGTTGATGTTTATTGAAAATGTTTGGTCACCATTATGGAGATCAGTGTTTCATTTAGTTGGGCAGATTGACTCTTTGCTTTTTATGTGAGTTTGTGGTTTTTGTAACAGTTTACCAAACACACAATCTGGTCAAATCAAAATAAATAATAATTAAGAAAAATGTTTGACTAAACTCATCACTGACTAAAAATGTTAATAAATAATATTCACCAACAATACTTTCTTGCCACAGATCAGATGTGCTGAATTCTGCATTTTTAACTGCATTCTAGGGGAAAGTTTAGATGCACAAATATCAAGAATCAACATATGAATTTCAACAATGGTGACATACTTAATGCTGCAATGTATGCTGGGAGTCATGAGTTTTATACTGTGGTGGCTTAGTAGGGTTGGAGCTAAACTCTACAGGACATCAGCTCTCTAGGACCGAACTTGCCTACCCCTGATTTAGAGGTACACAAATGTACCCTTAAGGGAACAACCTCAGTGACGGCCACTTGTACCTTAAAAAGTGTACCCCGCAGAACTGTGTTCAGATTATATTATTTCCATCAGGTCCACTTAAGTCAAAAACACCATAGACAAATATTTTGCAAAATTTACATTTGGTGATATGGCTCTGTTCTAAATTCCCCATCCATTTCATGAGCTCCATGAAAAGCCAAGACAGGGAACAGCAGTAGCTTCTGGGGATAAAGTCCCAATTTTGAATGATGGTAGAGCATCTTAAAATCCCCCCATTGAGAACAGAGCATGCATCAATGACAACAGAATGACATTGATTAAGTTAAGCACAAGTTTAAGTAGGAGCTGGGTTGCAAAGCATCATGCAGTGGAAACAGCCAAGCAGGCAGACTGAACTGAAGCTGCGCTTAAGTAAGGCACCCTGTTCGAGAGTTGCCAATTGACTGATAACGGAGCTCGACTACGTGGCCTGCCTGAACTAACGCAGAATGTGTTCAAACCACGGTGCGTTTGCATCAAATCAGCAGCCTTTTACCCCGTTGCTTGGTAACGACAGCACAGGTTTCCAAAGCTTCAGTAAGGAATGGCCATTGCGTCTATCTGCTGCGAATGTACTGCAAATGCTCTAAAGAAAGCTGAAGTGGAGCTGAAACGAGATTTACAGCTCTCCGCTTATCGCGCGTCAGTCACGCCATCATTCATATAAAATATAGATCAGACACTTTTAATGTTTTGTTCCTTCCTGTTCTGCTGTCCCCTTCCAGTCTGGAGGGGCAAAAGAAGTTATGTCTGTGACTCTGACCATGTTTCCTTTGATTTTGGGAATTAAAAGATACCCAAGCAGGTTTTGAAACCTCAGCGATGTTTGATCAATATACACTCACCTAAAGGATTATTAGGAACACCTGTTCAATTTCTCATTAATGCAATTATCTAATCAACCAATCACATGGCAGTTGCTTCAATGCATTTAGGGTGTGGTCCTGGTCAAGACAATCTCCTGAACTCCAAACTGAATGTCAGAATGGGAAAGAAAGGGATTTAAGCAATTTTGAGCGTGGCATGGTTGTTAGTACCAGACGGGCCGTTCTGAGTATTTCACAATCTGCTCAGTTACTGGGAACAGCAGAAGACCCCACTGGGTACCACTCATCTCCACTACAAATAGGAAAAAGAGGCTACAATTTGCACGAGCTCACCAAAATTGGACAGTTGAAGATTGGAAAAATGTTGCCTGGTCTGATGAGTCTCGATTTCTGTTGAGACATTCAGATGGTAAAGTCAGAATTTGGCGTAAACAGAATGAGAAGATGGATCCATCATGCCTTGTTACCACTGTGCAGGGTGGTGGCGGTGGTGTAATGGTGTGGGGGATGTTTTCTTGGCACACTTTAGGCCCCTTAGTGCCAATTGGGCATCGCTTAAATGCCACGGCCTACCTGAGCATTGTTTCTGACCATGTCCATCCCTTTATGACCACCATGTACCCATCCTCTGATGGCTACTTCCAGCAGGATAATGCACCATGTCACAAAGCTCGAATCATTTCAAATTGGTTTCTTGAACATGACAATGAGTTCACTGTACTAAAATGGCCCCCACAGTCACCAGATCTCAACCCAGTAGAGCATCTTTGGGATGTGGTGGAACGGGAGCTTCGTGCCCTGGATGTGCATCCCACAAATCTCCATCAACTGCAAGATGCTATCCTATCAATATGGGCCAACATTTCTAAAGAATGCTTTCAGCACCTTGTTGAATCAATGCCACGGAGAATTAAGGCAGTTCTGAAGGCGAAAGGGGGTCAAACACAGTATTAGTATGGTGTTCTTAATAATCCTTTAGGTGAGTGTATATTATATGGTATACTGTTAATTGAGTCAAAATATTTGAGTCAAGACAATCAGGAAGACCATTAAATGCAGTTTTCCACTCATCCCCCTCCCTAATGCGAACCACATGATAGGCATTACGTAAATCTAATTTTGTGAAGAGCGATGCTCCTGCAACCTCAGTAGGCAAAAGACATCTTTACCATGATGTTGTTCAGCCCTCGGTAGCCAATGCACAGTTGCAGCGATCCATCCTTCACAACAAGAAATAACCCCGTCCCCGCAGGAGAAGAGGAAGGACGGATGAGCCCAGCTGCTAGAGAATCAGAAATACATTTCTCCATGGCCTCCCTTCCTGGAGCAGAAAGTGAGTGTATAACATACCTGGAAATAACTCAATTCTCAATACCACAGTCATAGGGACGATGCCGAGGAAGAGAAGCAGCCCGGGACTTATTGAAAACTTCCTTCAGGTCGCTGTACTCCTCCGGCACATTAGACAGATTCACCGGCTCATCCTGTAACAAAGAACAAGACACAGATGACCAGGCAGACACAAGACAAGAGGCTTAACAATTCTCTCTCCAGGCTGGGATTGAACTATGGCCCCAGTCGATCCTCGGGTTGTGCTGGATCAACTAGGGATGTCCTAGAACTATGGATGCAGATGGTGAGTCAGTGAGCAGAAAGCATATCTCCTCTTTGAGATTCCCAGAGGTGACAAGGGTAATCGGACCTGTGGTGAAGGAAATGGCTGTGAGTTCTTGATCGCATTAACAGCGATCTTATGTGTGGAATCATGGGAATCTGGAGATGTTGTACGAGGGACTGGGAGCAGTCCATAAAATTACCTTCTGCTACTGAATCCAAAAGTGCCTGGTATGATGATGTCCGTTAGCCCATTGCAGTCTTACCGGGAGGAGAGTAATGGATGATGCGGTCTCCACAGATAGAGCGCCTGACAGCAACCTCCGTTCTAATGGTGGGCACGGTCTTCTACTGGGCGGTTATTCAGAAAGTGTCCATTGTCCAGATCCACGGAGAGAAGTGAGATGAATAAACCAGGAAAAGAAGACAGTTTACCATATATTTTCCAGTGTAAATATTTTGTCTGGTTTATATAAAGGAAAACTGGTGCGAGGACTCAAGTGCAGATGAATGATAATTTATTACAAAATAAAACAAATACAAAACAAAACCCACAAGGGGGCAACATAAACTAGAACTAACAAAACAGAAATACCACACAGACCTCCCGGGCAAACAGGAAACGTAGACATCATAACGATCTGACAAAGACTGACAAACACAAGGAGTATATAAAGGGGAGAAATCAAGCTGGGAATGAGGGAACACAGGTGGGGCAAATGAAACCAATAACGAGATAACAAGGGGGTGGATTCTAAACAGAGACACCAGCACATGGCCCAAAATAACAAAACACCACATGTGCAACACGAGACAGGACAGGCATGTGACAATTTCTTTAAAATGAGTCTGACTGAATGAATTTGAAATACATTTTTAAAAGTGTATTACATTTTTAATAAATAGTTGGCCAGCTTTAGAGCATTAGGAATGGGTGTCTCTACTGTACTCAGTCTACCACTTAATTTATGTTCGTAAAGTCAATTAACAGCCAATAATAAATATTTGAAACATTTCCTCTTTTATATGCTTAAACATTGTCATGATGTTATAGTAATACAAATGTTTAATGGTATCATTAAAATACATTTTCAACATTTCTGTTCAAATACTTACGTAGTATGTAGTCATATGTCTGACCAACATAAACTTCACAGATGTGAATACAATAATTACTATCACTGTAATGTCTGGAGCTGCAGTTCCGCAGTCTCACCAACAGAGGACAGTGTGCCATTATCATGAGAAATGACTCTATAGACAGGGTCTGGTTCTCAAGGAGAGCCTGGAGATGCTGCTTGGTGCTCACACTTTAGGGTAGCACACTTATCCTACATCCTGACTGCACTCCTCACTGTCTTCCTTTCTCTCCAATATGGTAGAACTTTTATTTTGTCAAATTTTTCTGGATTCCATTTTTTTCTGAGTCCTCAAATAATCAGTTGTATTAAAAGGATAGTTCACTCAAAAATGTAAATAACCCCATGATTTACTCCCCCTCAAGTCATCCTAGGTTTATATGACATTCTTCCTCTAGACGGGTTGCTGAATTTAGAGAATCAGGAAGATAGGAATCTATTTATCATTATTTGATTTGTAATTTGTATATGTTTAATTAAATTTAAATAATCAAAAAGAATGTCTGGTTATTAAATTCTTAAAGCTACACTGTGTAACTTTTTTAGTTTATTCTTAGCTAAAAACACTTAGTTCTTTCAAAAATATATGTGCTCATTAATGTATATTTACTTCTTTCAAGTAATAAAGTATTCTCGTAAGTGTATAATATGCCATTGAAAATACATACGGGTGAGGGGTTCGAATGCGTCGCCATGTTGCCCCTCCATCTTGAAAGTACTTTATAGCCAAAGAGGGACATACCCGTAAATTCAAGCTTCGCTTTGGCGTTTTAACACCGATGGCACCGTGTCGAATGTGAAGAGGGGGATTGCTTGAGACTGATATAGCCTACAATGTAAACTTTGCCTTACGCTAGTGATGTCGTACAATATACAGAATAACCATAGCACCGATAAAAGTTACTTTACTAAGATTAGCTTGCATTCGCCTGGGAACCTGATCGCTGATGTTAGCAATGAAATGGTAAAAATAACGAAAGGTAAAACTATTAGTCATTTTATATAATGTCATAACCTACATGTTAACTGACAAATTAAATAACTGCAAATTATAATAGTTTTCTAAAGTAACCTCATCACTTGATCGAACTGGAAGCCATATTAATCTTGGACTAAATCAGCCACCGTAGGAGTTAAAACGAAAATGGAATTGAGAGGAACAGAAACTAATATTCACTGGATGTTATATAACTTTTCACTGCTATATGGGGGGAAATATCACACAGTGTAGCTTTAAAAACAAAAATTTGAATAAATAAAATAAAAAATTTAATTAAATGTTTCAATTTTAAAACTTTTTGACAATAATGGCTGTATGATGAGTTATTTTTAGAGGACAGTGAATCTATACTGCTATACAAGCAGCACACCGACTGCTCTCAAATATATCCAAGCTTCATTTCTATAGTATTATCCCTTGAGAAGATAATAAAATGGTTGCTGAAAAGTAAGGGGTGTACTCACCTTAGTTTTCTTTAAATTTACTGCATATGTGGGATTTATATAAAATGTCTTTAAAAAAAAAAAAGATTCATGATCATTTTCTGCCGTTTACTGGTGTAAGTGAAGTAAGATTTACCTGAGAATTGATATGAACTGTGATAAAAACACTGGTCTGATCATGTGAAGCTGATGGAAATGTCTGAAAGGTTTGACCTCCATGGCATCGTCTCATGTGTTCCTGCTGATATTATTCATAAAGAACAAGAAATAGAGGATGATTTTTAGATGCTCAACAAATAAGACAATCTGGAAACCTGTCAGATATTCGCTATACACAAAACAAAATAGTCATCAGTTAACAGAATGTCACTGAAAATTCTCTAATAGTAATGAATAGATAGATCTTTCCACATCTGTCAATAATTTGGGTGTCAAAATGGATTCAAACCTCACCTTTGACAACCATATCACTCACCTTTGTAAGACATCATTCTTCCACCTCAAGAACATCGCCAAACTTCGTCCAACACTCAGCCTGGCAGATGCAGAGAAGCTTGTCCATGCCTTTGTCTCCTCCAGGCTGGACTACTGTAATGCACTCCTCATCGGGATCTCTGGCAAAAGCATACAGCGACTGCAGTACATCCAAAACAGCGCCAGGATCCTGATGAGGGTGCGCATGAACACATCACCCCATCCTAAAATCTCTTCACTGGCTCCTGTCCCGCTCAGAGTGGAATATAAAGTCTCCCTCCTCACCCACCAGTGTATTCACGACATGCCCCCTTTACCTACAGGAACTTCTCACCCACCCAACATCCCTACACACACTTCGTTCTGCTAACACAAACACCATCCAAGTTCCCAGAACAAAACTTTACAGCATGGGCGGTAGGGCCTTTTCATCGGCTGCTCCGAGGCTGTGGAATACCCTCCCGGACTACAGATGTTTTAAACCAAACCTAAAAACATTTCTTTTTACTAAAGCTTTCCACTGAATGTGTTTTAAATAGTTTTTCTTGAATAGTTTCTTTAATAGTTTTAAATAGTTTTAATTATTTTTTGTATTTAATTAACTGTGTTTTTTATTGTACTTCTAGATGCTCTGTAGCACTTTGAGATTGCAGAAATGTAAAGTGCATTACAAATAAAATTAATTATTATTATTATTTAACATTTAACCTCTTGGGGCACATTTGACCCTCAAAGTCTGGTTCGGTTGAGTACTGTGAGTGCTCCATTGCCGTGCCGGCACGCTTTGACCCTCAAAGTCTGGTTCGGTTGAGTACTGTGAGTGCTTGCATCGTGCCGAACGCGTTGACCCTCAAAGTCTGGTTCGGTTGAGTACTGTGAGTGCTCCGTACCGTGCCCGGGCACGTTTGACCCTCAAAGTCTGGTTCGGTTGAGTACTGTGAGTGCTTCGCACCGTGTCCGCACGCTTTGACCCTCAAAGTCTGGTTCGGTTGAGTACTGTGAGTGCTCCGCATACCGTGCCCGCACGCTTGACCCCTCAAAGTCTGGTTCGGTTGAGTACTGTGAGTGCTTCGTACCGTGCCGGGCACGCTTGACCCTCAAAGTCTGGTTCGGTTGAGTACTGAGTGCGCTACGTGTCGAACGCGTTGACCCTCAAAGTCTGGTTCGGTTGAGTACTGTGAGTGCTCCGCATCGCGTGCCGGCACGCTTGACCCTCAAAGTCTGGTTCGGTTGAGTACTGTGAGTGCTTCGCATCGTGTCCGCACGCTTGACCCTCAAAGTCTGGTTCGTTGAGTACCGTGAGTGCTCCGTACACGTGCCGAACGCGTTTGACCCCTCAAAGTCTGGTTCGGTTGAGTACTGTGAGTGCTCCGTACCGTGTCCGGGCACGTTTGACCCCTCAAAGTCTGGTTCGGTTGAGTACTGTGAGTGCTTCCATCGTGCCCGGCACGCGTTGACCCCTCAAAGTCTGGTTCGGTTGAGTACTGTGAGTGCTCCGTGCCGTGTCCGCCACGTTTGACCCTCAAAGTCTGGTTCGGTTGAGTACTGTGAGTGCTCCGTACCGTGTCCGGGCACGCTTGACCCTCAAAGTCTGGTTCGGTTGAGTACTGTGAATGCTCCGCACGCGTGCCCGGGCACGCTTGACCCTCAAAGTCTGGTTTGGTTGAGTACTGTGAGTGCTCCGTGCACGTCCGGCAACGCTTTGACCCTCAAAGTCTGGTTCGGTTGAGTACTGTGAGTGCGCATCGCGTTCCGGGCACGCTTTGACCCCTCAAAGTCTGGTTCGGTTGAGTACTGTGAGTGCTCCGCATCGTGTCCGCCACGCTTGACCCTCAAAGTCTGGTTCGGTTGAGTACTGTGAGTGCTTCGCATCCGCGTCCGCACGTTGACCTCAAAGTCTGGTTCGGTTGAGTACTGTGAGTGCTCCTTACCGTGCCCGGGCACGTTTGACCCTCAAAGTCTGGTTCGGTTGAGTACTGTGAGTGCTCCGTGCGTGCCCGCACGCTTGACCCCTCAAAGTCTGGTTCGGTTGAGTACTGTGAGTGCTCCGTGCATCGTGTCCGCCACGTTTGACCCTCAAAGTCTGGTTCGGTTGAGTACTGTGAGTGCTCCGCATCGCGCCCGCACGCTTGACCCCTCAAAGTCTGGTTTGGTTGAGTACTGTGAGTGCTCCGCATCGTGTCCGGCACGCTTTGACCCCTCAAAGTCTGGTTTGGTTGAGTACTGTGAGTGCTCCGCCGTGCCCGGCACGTTTGACCCCTCAAAGTCTGGTTCGGTTGAGTACTGTGAGTGCTCCGTGCACGTGCCCGCACGTTTGACCCCTCAAAGTCTGGTTCTGTTGAGTACTGTGAGTGCTCCGCATCGTGTCGGCCAGCTTTGACCCTCAAAGTCTGGTTCGGTTGAGTACTGTGAGTGCTTGCATCGTGTCCGGGCACGCTTTGACCCTCAAAGTCTGGTTCGGTTGAGTACTGTGAGTGCTCCGCATCGCGCCCGGGCACGCTTGACCCTCAAAGTCTGGTTCGGTTGAGTACTGTAAGTGCTCGCGCGTGTCTGGGCACGCTTGACCCTCAAAGTCTGGTTTGGTTGAGTACTGTGAGTGCTCTGTACGTGCGTCGGGCACGTTTGACCCTCAAAGTCTGGTCTGAGTACTGTGAGTGCTCCGTACCGTGCCCGGGCACGTTTGACCCTCAAAGTCTGGTTCGGTTGAGTACTGTGAGTGCTCCTTACCGTGCCCGGGCACGTTTGACCCTCAAAGTCTGGTTCGGTTGAGTACTGTGAGTGCTCCGTACCGTGCTCGGGCACGCTTGACCCTCAAAGTCTGGTTCGGTTGAGTACTGTGAGTGCTCCGTACCGTGTCCGGGCACGTTTGACCCCTCAAAGTCTGGTTCGGTTGAGTACTGTGAGTGCTCCGTACCGTGCCCGGGCACGTTTGACCCTCAAAGTCTGGTTCGGTTGAGTACTGTGAGTGCTCTGTACCGTGCTCGGGCACGCTTTGACCCTCAAAGTCTGGTTCGGTTGAGTACTGTGAGTGCTCCGCATCGCGTGTCTGGGCACGCTTTGACCCTCAAAGTCTGGTTCGGTTGAGTACTGTGAGTGCTCTGTACCGTGCCCGCACGTTGACCCTAAAAGTCTGGTTCGGTTGAGTACTGTGAGTGCTCCGCATCGTGCCGGCACGCTTTGACCCTCAAAGTCTGGTTCGGTTGAGTACTGTGAGTGCTCTGTACCGTGCTCGGGCACGTTGACCCTCAAAGTCTGGTTCGGTTGAGTACTGTAAGTGCTCCGTGCACGTGTCTGGGCACGTTTGACCCTCAAAGTCTGGTTTGGTTGAGTACTGTGAGTGCTCTGTACCGTGTCTGGGCACGTTTGACCCTCAAAGTCTGGTTCGATTGAGTACTGTGAGTGCTCCGCACGTGTCTGGGCACGTTGACCCTCAAAGTCTGGTTCGGTTGAGTACTGTGAGTGCTCCGTGCCGTGCCCGCACGCGTTTGACCCTCAAAGTCTGGTTTGGTTGAGTACTGTGAGTGCTCTCCGTGCTCGCACGCGTTTGACCCTCAAAGTCTGGTTCGGTTGAGTACTGTGAGTGCTCTGTACCGTGCTCGGGCACGTTTGACCCTAAAAGTCTGGTTCGGTTGAGTACTGTAAGTGCTCCGTGCCGTGTCTGGGCACGTTTGACCCTCAAAGTCTGGTTTGGTTGAGTACTGTGAGTGCTCCGTACTGTGCCCGGGCACGTTTGACCCTCAAAGTCTGGTTCGGTTGAGTACTGTGAGTGCTCCGCATCGCGTGTCTGTGCACGTTTGACCCTCAAAGTCTGGTTGGTTGAGTACTGTGAGTGCTCTGTACCGTGCTCGGGCACGCTTTGACCCTCAAAGTCTGGTTCGGTTGAGTACTGTAAGTGCTCCGTGCATCGCGCTCGGGCACGCTTGACCCTCAAAGTCTGGTTCGGTTGAGTACTGTAAGTGCTCCGTGACCGTGTCTGGGCACGCTTGACCCTCAAAGTCTGGTTCGGTTGAGTACTGTGAGTGCTCCGCATCGCGTGTCTGGGCACGTTTGACCCTCAAAGTCTGGTTCGATTGAGTACTGTGAGTGCTCCGTGCCGTGTCTGGGCACGCTTGACCCTAAAAGTCTGGTTCGGTTGAGTACTGTGAGTGCTCCGTGCGCGTGCCGGGCATGTTTGACCCTCAAAGTCTGGTTCGGTTGAGTACCGTGAGTGCTCCGCATCGCGCCTGGGCATGTTTGACCCTCAAAGTCTGGTTCGGTTGAGTACTGTGAGTGCTCTGTACCGTGCTCGCACGCGTTTGACCCTCAAAGTCTGGTTCGGTTGAGTACTGTAAGTGCTCCATCGCGTGTCTGGGCACGCGTTGACCCTCAAAGTCTGGTTCGGTTGAGTACTGTGAGTGCTCTGTACCGTGCTCGCACGTTTGACCCTCAAAGTCTGGTTCGATTGAGTACTGTGAGTGCTCTGTACCGTGCTCGGCACGTTTGACCCTCAAAGTCTGGTTCGGTTGAGTACTGTGAGTGCTCCGCATGTCTGGGCACGCTTGACCCTCAAAGTCTGGTTCGGTTGAGTACTGTGAGTGCTCTGTACCGTGCCCGGCACGCTTGACCCTAAAAGTCTGGTTCGGTTGAGTACTGTGAGTGCTCCGTGCCGTGCCGAACGCGTTGACCCTCAAAGTCTGGTTCGGTTGAGTACTGTGAGTGCTCTGTACCGTGCTCGGGCACGTTGACCTCAAAGTCTGGTTCGGTTGAGTACTGTATGTGCTCCGCATCGTGTCTGGGCGCGTTTGACCCTCAAAGTCTGGTTTGGTTGAGTACTGTGAGTGCTCTGTACCGTGTCTGGGCACGCTTGACCCTCAAAGTCTGGTTCGATTGAGTACTGTGAGTGCTCCGTGCCGTGTCTGGGCACGTTTGACCCTAAAAGTCTGGTTCGGTTGAGTACTGTGAGTGCTCCGCATCGCGTGCCCGCACGCTTTGACCCTCAAAGTCTGGTTTGGTTGAGTACTGTGAGTGCTCTGTACCGCTCGCACGCTTTGACCCTCAAAGTCTGGTTCGGTTGAGTACTGTGAGTGCTCTGTACCGTGCTCGCACGCTTGACCCTAAAAGTCTGGTTCGGTTGAGTACTGTAAGTGCTCCGTGCATCGTGTCTGGGCACGTTTGACCCTCAAAGTCTGGTTTGGTTGAGTACTGTGAGTGCTCTGTACCGCGTGCTCGCACGCTTTGACCCTCAAAGTCTGGTTCGGTTGAGTACTGTGAGTGCTCCGCATCCGTGTCTGTGCACGCTTTGACCCTCAAAGTCTGGTTCGGTTGAGTACTGTGAGTGCTCTGTACCGTGCTCGCACGCTTGACCCTCAAAGTCTGGTTCGGTTGAGTACTGTAAGTGCTCCGTGCCGTGCTTTCGCACGCGTTTGACCCTCAAAGTCTGGTTCGGTTGAGTACTGTAAGTGCTCCGTACCGTGTCCGGGCACGTTTGACCCTCAAAGTCTGGTTCGGTTGAGTACTGTGAGTGCTCCGTACCGTGTCCGGGCACGTTTGACCCTCAAAGTCTGGTTCGGTTGAGTACTGTGAGTGCTCCGCATCGTGTCTGGGCACGTTGACCCTAAAAGTCTGGTTCGGTTGAGTACTGTGAGTGCTCCGCATCGCACGGGCACGTTTGACCCCTCAAAGTCTGGTTCGGTTGAGTACTGTGAGTGCTCCTTACCGTGCCCGGGCACGTTTGACCCTCAAAGTCTGGTTCGGTTGAGTACTGTGAGTGCTCCGCATCGTGCCTGGGCTCGCCTGGGCTAGAGCGTGGTTCGGTTGGGTTCGGGCATGGTACGCATGTAGTGTGAGTGCTAACTGCACTGGATCACAGAACCGCTGTGCACTACTGTCAACCTTACAGCAGCAAACACCAAACTATTACTACTTGGATACACTTTTCAATTAATTCAAGTAGTTTGTGACTAAAGCTGCAATTTCTCCATCAAAGTCAGCTGCCTCCATAATAATCTTCTGATACGTGCTGTGCAATCAAGTGAAAATCGCTGTGTGGCATAAATGATAAATCTATTAGGCAGTCTATTTGTGAAAGCGCTTTACTTCTGGTCTTCTTCAAAACAAAAAGTTGCATCGTGTGAATAGTGTTGTCACGATACTGGAATTTATCTCACTTTATCTTGGTTTTCTCTGCAAAACAAATGAGTTTCACAAACACAGTCACAGCAACCAAAGAAAAGCTAAAACAAGAATTACGGGAACCAAGAGCCTAACTAAAGCAAACTCTTCCCGCCACAATGAAACATATCAACATCTGAACCTCTGTTTTCTCAGTAAGAGCTTCTGTAGACGTCTGAAGTCTAAGATAAACGTTTCCCATAGAGAATGATCTACATTTACGTTTATTCATTTTACAGCTTTTATCCTAAAACAATTTACAAATGTCAAACATCACAAGCAATTTGTCATAAGAGTATGTGCAGTACACAATGCCAAGTGTATGTGTATTAGTGAATACACAAGCTAGGGCATAAGTGACATGCAGAAATGTATGTTTTATATGTTTTCTGACATATGTTTCTCAAACCGTGCTGGATGCGCCACCGGTGTTAGAGGGAGAACACACAGGTTTTACATGAAAGAAGCACAACAGTCAATTAATAAAAATAAAAAAATAGTTACATATAATTGTTCAGTGTATCTCAATCGATCAATTGATTTATTTAGGGAACAGTATGCAAAAAAAGTGTTGATAAAAACAGAAATAAAAAGTCGTTTTCTATGCACTGTGAAATATTTCCTGATGAGAGCCATACAAGTTTAAGATTGACTACAATATATATTTGTACAGTTTTTTCTTTCAGTGTCAGTTTTCATGTTCCCCTATATTCAAGTCTTCCATCTCTGCGGTAAAAGCAGTTTCCTTCATTTCAGCTCGCTGCTTAATGCTGAGAGGAAGTTTTGTGTCTGGGCTACACAGGTGAAGCCAACGCTGTCAAGACACAAATAAGTTTATAGATAGAATTGGTTAGTTGTGCAGATTTGCTTTGGTTAAATAGTTAAACATTTATATCTCTGTTTTGATGACATCTCAGTGGCACTTTCATTCTCACCTCTTTCAGGCTTCCTTTCCCAGCAAACAGTCGGCCCATCGCCCATCCGGGCACCAGCAGAATGGAGGACAGGGCCAGTAACCAGCCCAGTGTATATGCCCAGTCTGGATACACATACCACCGGTTAAAAGTCAGGGGCTGGTACTCCACCACAGAACAGACAAAAGACGCCTGAGAATGAACAGAAGAGAAAGAGAAGTATGATGGGAAAGAAAAAGAACTGATCCAAATTAAAGTGGTTATGGTACAAATATATAGAACCATTATATATTTTCATTATATATACCACTTTGTGTTTGTAAAGCACACCTGTTATGGTAAGAGAAACTATGACCTGGGCTGTGTTTCCCCAAAGCATCGTAAGCCTAAATTGCTTGAAGAGACCATCTGTTGCTTTTGTTCTACAATCAATTTAGGAAACACAGCCCAGGGACCCGTTTCAGAAAGGATGTTAAGTAAAATCTTAGAGCATTAAGACCAAGTATTAAATAAATACTGATTGACTTTTGAGCAATAAATCATCAGTGAAGCCCAAACAGATGAATGAAGTGCAGAGACACTCACCAGGGACACGAGAGGGGTCAGGTATTTCCAGCACACCATGAATATGAAGCTGGGTCGTGACTCTGTCATGTCTTCAATGACGTCAAACATTCTCTCAGCTTCTGTGGTTAGAGAGCAAAAGGATAAGCTTTCCAATACTGCCATTGTATTCTGTTGGCTTTTTATGTTAAGGGTAATTTTTGTAGCTTGTGTGTGACTCACCAAAGATCCAACCCATGGCCAGAGACTCAAACGCAGACAGAAACAGAAGATTGGCTCCATTGCAGGCATAGTAATCAAACAACTGGAATACATACATTCCCCCCTACAGACACAAGCCCACAACGTAATTTAATATAGTTATGAGGAGTGGGAAAACATGTGTGCCCTATCCAAAACACCTGGGCCCATATTCCTAAAGCTTCTAAGCTTCTTAAAGCCGATCTGAGGGCAACTCTGAGCGAGGAAAATACAAAAACATTCATCTTAGTGAGGCTGACTGTGATTGATTGGTTGTCTAAGAAGGAAAAAAGAGTGCTTTTAAGAATAGAGTCTATATAAGCCTTCACTTTGAAATTACAGTTGTAATTTTTCCTGTTTTACTGTACTGTATATATATTAATTTACCATGATGTTAATGTTGTACTCAATGTATTTGATAGGAAATTAACAGCGGCACAATAAGGTTCTGAAATTGCTTTAACTGTGCTCAAAAGACACAAAACTTCCTCTCAGCATTAAGCAACGAGCTGAAATGAAGGAAACTGCTTTTACCACAGAGATGAAAGACTTGAATATAGAGGAACATGAAAATTGACACTGAAAGAAAAATATTATACAAATATATGTTGTAGTCAATATGTAACTAGGAGGTTGTGACAGACCCAAATATCACTGCTGCATAGGTGAATTTTTCCAGTTTCCAAACATCTTAATGTAGTGATTACTTCCATTTCTGGTTCTATGGCATTTCTGAGCATTGTGTGCAATATATTTCTTCTCCCTCTTTCGTTTCGGCCATTTTCTCCGTTGCTAAAGAAAGTCTCCTAAAAGTCCTTGACACTTTTGGACCTTAATACCTCTTTTTAGGGTTAAGATGCTTTCAGAATTACTTTAATTCTTTATTAATTATTTACTATGATTTTCTTTTTTTTTGTTTTTGAGGAAATGCCCACTTTTCTAAGTATTTTCTTAGAATTGTGTCACTAGGAGCTACTCTTTGCATTAGGATTTTTCATGAATACGGGCCCTGTTGTATAGTACGCATTTGATCTGCCATGATTTTAAATAATTAAAGAAATTTGTCATCTGCAAATCCATTTTCAGCAGAGCCATCAGAGTAAATTCATCTTTTACTACTTATCTTGAATAATCCAAAATGAATATTAATACAAAAAAAATTACTATATATATAAAGGTCAGGCCTTATGACCCTATATATTTAGTCATGTTTTTTAGTATTGTTATTCATTTTGTTAATTTTACTCTCTCACACACAAAGACACTTTTCTCTGACCTCTGTAACCATGAAGAGCTGCCCAACGAAGCAAGCGAAACAGAAGAGCAGGAGAAACATTTCTTGGCGTCCTGCTCTGCGCAGCACCGCGGGGAACAGGTCCGTCACTGATGTAACGACAGCTTCCACTGCAACAAACTGCAAAGGGAAGCACAACAAAAGCACAAGAACAGGGTACACAATACAAGTTTCTTCAGGTCAAGGTATTACAATGTGTGTGTGTGTGGACTGGTAATCCCTACGGTATGGGGACAAAATATCACATGTCTCCTGTGATGGGTAGGTTTAGGGGCAGTGTGTGTGTGTGTGTGTGTGTGTGTGTGTGTGTGTGGGTAGGTTTAGCAGTGTGTGTGTGTGTGTGTGTGTGTGTGTGTGTGTGTGTGTGTGTGTGTGTGTGTGTGTGTGTCTGTGTGTGTGTGATGGGTAGGTTTAGGGGCAGGGGCAGTGTAGGGGGATAGAAAATACGGTTTGTACAGTATAAAATGCATTACGCCTATGGAATGTCCCCATAAAACATGGAAACACAACATGTGTGTGTGTGTGTGTGTGTGTGTGTGTGTGTGTGTGTGTGTGTGTGTGTGGACTGGTAATCCCTACGGTATGGGGACAAAATGTCCCCACAAAGATGGCAATATCCAAATTTTTGTCCTTGTGGGGACATTTTTGGTCCCCATGAGGAAAACATCTTATAAATCACACTAAGTGATGTTTTTGAAAAAGTAAAAATGCAGCATGTCTCCTGTGATGGTAGTGTGTGTGTGTGTGTGTGTGTGTGTGTGTGTGTGTGTGTGTGTGTGTGTGTGTGTGTGTGTGTGTGTGTGTGTGTGTGTGTGTTTAAGCTCACATGTGTATCTAGCCCCAGCAAAATAATCATGATGAAGAAACAAACAGCCCACAGCTGAGGGAAAGGCATCATAGCTACTGCCTGTGGATAAGCTATGAATGCTAGTCCTGGACCTGAGAGAGAGAGAGAGAGAGAGAGAGAGAGAGAGAGAGAGAGAGAGAGAGAGAGAGAGAGAGAGAGAGAGAGAGAGAGAGAGAGAGAGAGAGAGAGAGAGAGAGAGAGAGAGAGAGAGAGAGAGAGAGAGAGAGAGAGAGAGAGAGAGAGAGAGAGAGAGCTGATGTTGAGGATTGCTTTAGTACATTCTCTGATAATAATCTTTCACTTTGATTTAACTGAATGTTGCAGTACCTGATTCTGCCACCTCCTCAATGGGGACACCCTGTTCGTGGGCCATGAAGCCCAGGACTGAGAACACAGCAAAACCAGCCACAAAACTGGTGCCACTGTTCAGAAGGCAAAGCCAAAAGCAGTCCCTGATAGATATAGATAATGTACACACACACACACACACACAGTCTGGAATCTGCTGGCTGAGCATCACAAAAACAGTATACACATTTGTGGCAAGCAGCGGGGCGAGGGACCGCGAGAGCGGGACCGGTGACGAGTGATAATGAGTGCCAGCTGCGCGTCACACCGGTCTCGTCTCGCGCCGAGGGACGGAGCATAAAAGGAGGAGCGAAGGCAGCGGAAGTCGAGAGAGGACCAGGCCTGGATTTTATGTTATATTTTGTTTACGTTTGTTATGTCGGTGGGCAGTCGTCCGCGAGGGGCTGCCCACGTTTTATTATGTGTGTGTGTGTTTGCTATTTACTTTTGTTTTGTTTATTTATTTTGATTAAAATATGTTGAATGTTCGCCGGTTCCCGCCTCCTTCCTGCCCACAACAACGAACATCGTTACACTGGTGCCGAAACCCGGGAGGAAGGAGGGACATGCTGTCGAAGAGCCCTCGCTGCTGAGGGGGATCGCGGTGCTGAGGAGTTCGGGCAGCGCGGATGAGGAAAGACCGCGAGTGGCTGCCCGAGGCGATGGTGCTGGAGCGGCCGGAGATCGGTGGGACGGAGAGCTCGCTGCCGCGCCCCTGGGTCGAGGTGGGGTGGCGGCCGTCCTGGAGGGAGCGGAGGAGTCACCGGCGTCGCCGTGGGCCGGAGCCTGCTGCCATCCGCCATGATGGGGAGGAGCAGGGAGCGCGGGACTCGCTGCCGGCTGCCCTCAAGCGGTGGAGCCACCGCCGGCCGCCAGGGGGCGGAGGAGGATCGAGCCGTCCATCGAGCGTCCAGTACCATCGCATGGCACCGCGAGTAAGAGCCTCTCAGCTGGCTGAGGACCGAGCGCAGTGTGTCAGGAGCCGACCAGAATTTTTTTTTCCTCTCTCCTCTCTCGTTCTGTCGCCTCGTGCTCCCGTCTTCATTTCTCTCGCCTCCTGTCCTTACCCCCAGGTGCCGCGCCGCGTGATCGGCCCCGGGAGAGGGGGAGAGCGCAGTCTCGGGAGTGCCCCCCGGCCTGCGAGGGGCGATGGGGGTATGTGGCAAGCAGCGGGCGAGGACCGCGAGAGCGGGACCGGTGACGAGTGATAATGAGTGCCAGCTGCGCGTCACACCGGTCTCGTCTCGCGGCCGAGGGACGGGAGCATAAAAGGAGGAGCGAAGGCAGCGGAAGTCGAGAGAGGACCAGGCCTGGATTTTATGTTATATTTTGTTTACGTTTGTCGGTGGGCAGTCGTCCGCGAGGGGCTGCCCACGCTTTATTATGTGTGTGTGTTTGCGGGCAGTCGTCCGTGAGGGGCTGCCCGCTATTTACTTTTGTTTTGTTTATTTATTTTGATTAAAATATGTTGAATGTTCGCGGTTCCCGCCTCCTTCCTGCCCACAACAACGAACATCGTTACAACATTTTTCAAGAACATCCTAATTCTACTGACACTGTTATTTTACCCATACTAACCTGTAGCAGTTGTTGTTGTATTTATTGTAACTGCCCAATACAGTGAGAGTGCCAACAGACAAACTGTAGGAGAAAACAATCTGAGCTCCGGCCTCCATCCAAACCTACACACACACACACACACACACACACACACACACACACACACACACACACATAGATTATAGGAGAAATAACTAGATTGAAACTATATTTGTGACATTACTCCCCCCTCCTGGAAAGTATGACCTTGTGCCAAAAAGTCTAACCAGGTAACGGGCAGGTTACCAGGGCAGTCCCAGCAGGCTAAGAAGCCTCCAGGGAGGTGCTTGTTGCTCAGGAAACCAGGAAGGTGCAGACAGTGCTGGGACCCAGGTAGGTGCAACCTCCATGGCCTTGACAAAGGAGTGTGACCTGGCCACTGTGCCCTCACTCCTTTTTTCTTGGGAGGAGCTATGGAAGTATGTGCTGTAGCCATCAAGGACAGTGTTGAATATTCTGGGCACAGTTCTGTAACTGGAGCTGGCTCTGGAACTTCACTTACTGGGACAGATGGACTCTGGAATTTCACCCACTAAAACGGACTCAGGAATTTCACTCACTGGAACAGACTCTTGAATTTCACTCACTGGAACGGACTCTTGAATTTCACTCACTGGAACGGACTCTTGAATTTCACTCACTGGAACGGACTCTCTGGAATTTCACTCACTGGAACAGACTTTTGAATTTCACTCACTGGAACAGACTCTGGAATTTCACTCATTGGAACAGACTCGGGAATTTCACTCACTGGAACAGACTCTGGAATTTCACTCTCGGGAATTTCACTCACTGGAAAGGACTTGGGCATTTCAATCACTGGAACAGATTTTGGAATTTCACTCAATGGAACAAATTTGGGAATTTTACTCCCTGGAACAGGTTCTAGAATTTCACCTACTGGAACAGACTCGGGAATTTTACTCCCTGGAACAGGTTCTAGAATTTCACCTACTGGAACAGACTCGGGAATTTCTCTCACTGGAATTTCACTCACAGGAACGGACTTGGGCATTTCACTCACTGGAATTTCACTCACAGGAACGGACTTGGGCACTTCTCTCACTGGAATTTCACTCACTGGAACGAACTTTGGCATTTCACTCACTGGAATTTCACTCACAGGAACAGACTTGGGCATTTCACTCATTGGAATTTCACTCACTGGAACAGACTTGGGCATTTCACTCACTGGAATTTCTCTCACAGGAACGAACTTGGGCATTTCACTCACTGCAATTTCACTCACTGAAACGGACTTGGGCATTTCACTCATTGGAATTTCACTCACTGGAACAGACTTGGGCATTTCACTCACTGGAATTTCACTCACTGGAACGGACTTGGGCATTTCACTCACTGGAATTTCTCTCACAGGAACGAACTTGGGCATTTCACTCACTGGAATTTCACTCACTGGAACGGACTTGGGCATTTCACTCACTGGAATTTCACTCACAGGAACAGACTTGGGCACTTCTCTCACTGGAATTTCACTCACTGGAACGAACTTGGGCATTTCACTCACTGGAATTTCTCTCACTGAACGGACTTGGGCATTTCACTCATTGGAATTTCACTCACTGGAACAGACTTGGGCACTTCTCTCATTGGAATTTCACTCACTGGAACGAACTTGGGCATTTCACTCACTGGAATTTCACTCACTGAACGGACTTGGGCATTTCACTCACTGGAATTTCACTCACTGAATTTCACTCACTGGAATGAACTTGGGCATTTCACTCACTGGAATTTCACTTACTGGAACGGACTTGGGCATTTCACTCACTGGAATTTCACTCACAGGAACGGACTTGGGCATTTCACTCACTGGAATTTCACTCACTGAACGGACTTGGGCATTTCACTCACTGGAATTTCACTCACTGAACGGACTTGGGCATTTCACTCACTGGAATTTCACTCACTGGAATGAACTTGGGCATTTCACTCACTGGAATTTCACTCACTGGAATGAACTTGGGCATTTCACTCACTGGAACGGACTTGGGCATTTCACTCACTGGAATTTCACTCACTGCAACGGACTTGGGCATTTCACTCACTGGAATTTCACTCACTGGAACGGACTTGGGCATTTCACTCACTGGAATTTCTCTCACAGGAACGAACTTGGGCATTTCACTCACTGGAATTTCTCTCACTGAACGGACTTGGGCATTTCACTCAATGGAATTTCACTCACAGGAACGAACTTGGGCATTTCACTCATTGGAATTTCACCACTGGAACAGACTTGGGCACTTCTCTCACTGGAATTTCACTCACTGGAACGAACTTGGGCATTTCACTCACTGGAATTTCACTCACTGAACGAACTTGGGCATTTCACTCACTGGAATTTCACTCACTGGAACGGACTTGGGCATTTCACTCATTGGAATTTCACTCACTGGAACAGACTTGGGCACTTCTCTCACTGGAATTTCACTCACTGAACGGACTTGGGCAATTTCACTCACTGGAACAGACTCTGAATTTCACTCACTGGAACAGACTCTGAATTTCACTCACAGGAACGGACTTGGGCATTTCACTCACTGGAATTTCACTCACTGGAACGGACTTGGGCATTTCACTCACTGGAATTTCACTCACAGGAACGGACTTGGGCATTTCACTCACTGGAATTTCACTTCACTGGAACAGACTTGGGCATTTCACTCACTGGAATTTCACTCACTGAACGGACTTGGGCATTTCACTCACTGGAATTTCACTCACTGGAATTTCACTCACTGGAATGAACTTGGGCATTTCAGTCACTGGAATTTCACTCACTGGAACGGACTTGGGCATTTCACTCACTGGAATTTCACTCACTGGAATTTCACCACTGGAATGAACTTGGGCATTTCACTCACTGGAATTTCACTCACTGGAACGGACTTGGGCATTTCACTCACTGGAATTTCACTCACTGGAACGGACTTGGGCATTTCACTCACTGGAATTTCACTCACTGGAATTTCACTCACAGGAACGGACTTGGGCATTTCACTCACTGGAATTTCACTCACTGGAACGGACTTGGGCATTTCACTCACTGGAATTTCACTCACTGAACGGACTTGGGCATTTCACTCACTGGAATTTCACTCACTGGAATTTCACTCACTGGAATGAACTTGGGCATTTCACTCACTGGAATTTCACTCACTGAACGAACTTGGGCATTTCACTCACTGGAATTTCACTCACTGGAACGGACTTGGGCATTTCACTCACTGGAATTTCACTCACTGGAACAGACTTGGGCATTTCACTCACTGGAATTTCACTCACTGAACGGACTTGGGCATTTCACTCACTGGAATTTCACTCACTGGAACGGACTTGGGCATTTCACTCACTGGAATTTCACTCACTGGAACGGACTTGGGCATTTCACTCACTGGAATCGACTCGGGAACAGACTCTGGAATTTCACTTACAGGAACAGACTTGGGCATTTCACTCACTTGAACAGACTCTGGAACAGACTTGGGCATTTCACTTTCTAAACGGACTCTAAACTCTTCTCTAAAAAGTGATCTGGGATTTCCTCAACAATGAAATCTGAACCATTCAGCCAGAGAACACAGTGAATATAGTCCACCAATGACGAACTGCATCTACTGGGAGACAGGAACGGATACAGTTCTCCATGTGAGTGCTCCAGCTCACCAGATGGTAATCTACAAACTGCTAAAGAGGCTGACCGTCTTGGCAGAGAGCGAAGAGGAGATGATCTTCAACCCATTTTCGTCTTTGAACCAGATCCATAGTGTCTGAGGTCTTGTATTCTGTCATGGACGGTGGCGGTATATAAAGCACACAACAATGAAGTCTCCGAAAGAAAATACTTTATTACAATATATATATATATAGGAAAAATAAGTCAAAGCAGAATATACTTATAACACATTAATTTTATTTTTGAAAATTAAAAATGTTACCTCATGTAAAAAAGATTACCTGTGAGTCAGCAAGAAGGGTTGGTTCAGGGTACAGGTAAAACACAACCCCCTGCAGAGCTCCTGGAAGAGTCAAACCACGAATCAGCAAGACCAGCAACATCACGTAGGGGAATGTAGCTGTGAAATACACCACCTATAGGCACAATACAAGAAAGAGTCATAATTCATTTGATACCAAAGAATATATTATTATTATTATTATTTATTTATATTTATATTATATTTTTATTTTATTTATTTTTTATTACAAATGAAAGTCTTGTTTTCCTTCTGGCACAAAACTGACATTAATAAGCTGAACTTCCGAAAATAATAAACACTAAACAGTATTATACATAGGTACCTTGCCTGTAGATTTGACTCCTTTCCAGATGCAGAAATAAGATATGATCCACATTGCAATGAGACACAGTAGAATTTCCCATTTATCTTACCGACCTCCTCAATCCCCCCAGACAGAGCCAGCACTCTCCGTCTGCATAATTTGACATGGCAAATAGAGAGAGACAGTAAGATAAACAGTATGCTTGTTTTATTTATTTATTTTTATTATAACAAATATATGATTTCAATAAAACTTTTTAATGCAGAATGGTCAGGTAAGACTGGTTAGGTTGCATGTGCACAAATGTATGTTTTTATGTATGTAGTTATTAGTAAAAAAAAAAAAAGATAAATATGTGTTTACTCCCAGAACTCAGTCGCTGCAGAGGTTGAATTAATCAGTGTTTTCCATTTGAGGGTCAGATTCTTTGTAGCAAGATTTACACAGTCATCTACAGCAGAGAAACAATAAACCTTTTTAGTACAGCATATTATTCTGTAATGTGAGTTTTGTTTGCTTTTTTTTTTTCTTGTATCACCTGTGTTCCACATGTTGTCACAGCTGGCCCACGGAAGTTGGGAACTGAAGGAGAAGATGAGAAAAGCGCCCAGCCCATAATAATGATGTAATACATGCAGCTGTACACCTGAATGAGCTGCCCTGCGTAGCCGACACCTGACATAAAGTAAAATCCTATGTTGTTAAAGCTGTAAGGCTCCTTTAGGAAGCACTTTTGCAGCTTTATGACTCTCACCCTCAGCCAGTGGACAGAGACGACGCCAACATGTAATGCCTCCTTCCTGTGTGTACTGACCCATTGCTGTGTCGAGCAGGAACAGAGGCAGCCCACAAGTAGCCACAAACACCAGGTAGGGTATCAGGAACGCACCTGAGAACACACCAGTACAATATATACCACTGACACAATGATATAAGACAGAGTGTGCTGTTAAATACATTAAAGATGATATAATTAAATACGCTTGTGTATTTAGGCTGCCTCATACCTCCTCCGTACTTGTAGCAGAGGTAAGGAAACCTCCACACGTTACCCAGTCCCACCACATTTCCTGCCACAGCTAAAAGAAACTCTGCTTTACCTCCCCAGTGGCCTCTCTCTTCTATGTGTCCTTCGATTGTCTTCATACCGTACCGTTTTCACCAGTTCACTGTGATCCACTCTAGACGGCTGTGATTCAACAGTGGTGGAGGATGGACTGAATTCTCACAAAGGCATAATTTGAATAAGACAGTTGGGCAGGATTCAAGTAAAACATGTATTTCAAAGAAATTCAATTCAAAAATATAGAAATATGTAAAACCTACAGCCGCCAGCATGCATTTACCTGCGTTTTTGCAAGTGAGAACCTCATTTGCTCAGTTGTCAACTTTATTTACTGCCTCCTGCAGGCTTTTCACTACATACATTTGGTTTCTTCTCCTTTTCCATAAGGCACTATCATCTGCTACGATATCATAAGCCTTATCGATATCAAAAAATTAATCTAAGCTGCTTTATATCCTTTCTTTCTTTCACCACCGTCTCCAGACTGGATCCACAGTACTTCCTAAAAACACTCTGGTATTTGGGAAAATAAGCCCTTTTTCTCAATAAAATACAACAATGTTGGCATTACCAATCTGTCCATAAGTTTACACAAATTAAAGTTCAGTGCTATTGGCCTATGTAGTGTATTAAATGTTAAGATACATATAAAAGTATGCTGTTGGAAAAATTAGTTTAAATAAATGTCATACGTTTTATTGAATGGAAAAGCAAAGGCCTGATGTCTATTGGGGATCTTCATATAAATGGTGAATTTGCATCTTTTAATCAATCATTTAATCTCTCAGAAACCAATTTTTTTCAGTACCTACAAGTCAGACATTATGTTAAAACGGTTATTCCACAATTTATTGTTTTATTATTATTTGGGCAAATTGGTTTTTGGGTAAATCCTAGGTTTCACGCTGTGTTAAAGCTTTCCAACTGCCTGTGAACACAAATTATATAAAAGTCTGGGCTAAGGACTTTGATGAAGAAGTGTCCGATGAAACCTGGAATGAAAGTCTCAAAAAGATTCAAGATTGCTCAGTTGATTCAGTTTCAAGTGGCACATACATAGATCTAGGGACATAGACAATGATTTCTCACAATTCTGACTTTATATCTAGCAATTGTGTGTTATAAAGTCAGAATTGTGAGATATTAACTTGCAATTCCGAGGATAAAAAGAGTCGGAAATGTGAGAAAAATATTTTTTATTATTTTTATTTTTTCTGTGGCGGAAACAAGCTTCCCTACTTTACTGTGTGCAGAATCACAAACATATTCTACTTTCTCTAGATACTGATAAAAAGTGACCAGATTTCTGATGTTAAGAACCATAAGAGCTTGACTAAATCATGCAGACACAAATATGTATTGCTTAATAATGTAAAACAACAAAATCAAATCTTTCTGGATTTGAAATCACGATTTCTAGTGAACAGAACGTGAAAATGTAAGAGGGCACGATTAGGTTAACAGTATCACATTCACAATAAAAAAACTCTCTTGAAAACTATAGGTTTTTCACACTATGATATTATGCTAATTATGTTTATGCGTGACCATATTTATTTGCATGCAATAACCAATTAAACATATCACTGTAATTTGGCATTAATGTTTGACCCATGCAGAATATTGATACAGAAAACTGCACAAAAACAACATGAAAGATTTATAATCTGACGAGAGCAACAGGACAGAAGCCCTGGAGAGCGTACAACAGATTAACGCCATGATCTTTTGTGAGAGTTGCATGTACATTAATAATCTGGACATTCTGGCAGTTTACTTGGACTTATTGATACCTGTAATGAAGCTCCTATATTTTTCATGTTGGCATGCATGACTGCGCAGGTGATGGTGGTACTGTCATGTTCATAATGTTGTTTCGACACTCTCAGAATGCTGAGAACAGACATCGAGTCCCCTTGGTGGATGGGAGTGCTGGTTGAGCCCTTTCTGTAAGGCTCATTTCTCACTTTCCACATGATATAGACATCGCCGAGTTTAGGGCTGGTGACCTCACACACCAGAGAGACTATGTCTGTGTTAGTTATATCAGGTCTGTAAATGGCAACAATGGGTCTCTGTCCATCTGAATAGGAGAAAGTGATAAAGATTCATTAAAAAAAAACATATCAAATAATATTGAATAACAAGTTTAACCAAGCCAGCTTTTGACAGTGTCTAAGCATTTCAAATAAGCTAGCAATTTTTTTTGTCATACAATAAAATGATGTTCAACCTTTCATCATCTATGAATGCACAGAGCCACACAGATGATCATTTGGATTGACTCACCTCCTTTATCAAAACTGATTTCCTGCTTGATGTCTCTGTTATTGGTGTCACGAATGCTGCAGGTAACCATTTCCCCATCAAACCATTTCTTTGTATCAACAATGATTTTGTCGATTCTTGTAAACTGTGAAATGCCTTGAGAAGAGTCTATATTTCCTCTTACACTGGTATGCACTATTTCATTCTTCACTTTGCACAACACTGAAGCTTCTTCCACCAGCTCTTGTTTATCTCCAGAAACTACAGCTTCCAAGACAACGTTAAGATTAACAAATAATTCTCTCTCAATTGGTGGCTTCAGCGTCAGTGTGAGTTTAGCTACAAAGGAGTAAGAAAAGAAAAAACATGATTTAATGTGTAAATTTGGATTAATAGAAGTGAGAGCAGGAGAGAGCAAACCAACATTAGATGACTTACAGTTGAAGTTCTTCATCACACTAATCAGTTTTCCTGGTGTGTGACCTCACAGGTATAGTCAGTATTCCACGTCTCACTGCTGACTTTATAAAGACTGTGTGTTGTGTAAAGACCTTCAGCGTTCAGGTTGTACTCCAGTTTCGACCGAGTCAGGCTGTGGATAGAATTAACTCTCCATTGTACAGTGAGGTCTTTGGGGTAGAAATCCTCAATAACACACATGACAAATGTACTTTTCTGAGTTGTTACGGAAACCAAGCTCAGGGTTGGTGTTTGTGGAGCCACTGAAAGTAAAACAATTTAGTTTTATATACAATGAAACTATGTTGAAGACATAAAAATATTTATAGTTATTATCTGTCATTGCATTTTCTGAATGGTTGGCTAACTGTGCTCTTTTAGTGCTGTTTACACAACACTGCAAAAATGCTCTTCTTAACTTAGTATTTTTTCTTGTTTCCAGTCCAAATATCTATAAATTCTTAAATCAAGATGCATTTACTAGATAAGTAAAATGACATGAGATATTTTTTCTTGTTTTCTGGGGAAAATGATCAAAATTAAGTGAGTTTTGCTTAAAACAAGCAAAATGATCTGCCAATGGGGAGAAAAATAATCTTATTTCGGTTTGGGACAGGAGCAAGAAACACGATTTCAATCAGAAACAAGATTATTTTTCTCACCCCATTGGCAGATCATGTTGCTTGTTTTAAGCAAAACTCATTTCATTTTGATTTTATTTTCAAGAAAACAAGAAAAATATCTTATGTCACTTTACTTATCTAGAAAATGCATCTTTATTTAAGAATGTCTAGATATTTGGACTGGAAACAAGAAAAAATACTAAGTAAGAAGAGCATTTTTTGCAGTGAAGTTATATTGCGTTGAATTAAATCCTATTAAATATTCATAAGACTGACTTTAAATGACTTAAAATCCGTCAGGTCATTCCCAGTCTAATCCATCCATTTGAAATCAAGAAAATCGCATACGCAGCCAGCAGAAACCACCGCCAAGGTCAGGATTTTCATTAAATAATACATTTACATTTCGGTTTGGTTTTCACCAAACCCTATTGTATACCCCAGAATACTTGGAATGATACATGTCAAATGGGACAATTCGGTGATGCCTATTCACTGCCAAAAATGAACCTTCTGTGTACCGAAAAAGAAGGGAATGCAGTGTTCAAGTCAATAAAATCTAAATGAATAGGACATTCAAATGAAGAACAACAACACTTGCCTTGACCTCGCACGATATTGAAGGAAACCAACCAAAAGATGAAGCCGAGGACTTTAAAAGGATCAGTCATTTTGAGCTCACTTCGCAAGTAAGTTTGTTGGTCTTTGCCTCTGAAACTCTTCCCCACTTGGGGATATAAACAAGCTGATCAAAGAAGTTAATAATTTACTAAAGTCAAAAATATGTCTTTTACACCAGTCCTCTCTGTGCACAGACAATATTCCTGTAAACAAACAAAAAATCTGAAGCAGACATTTATATTTGTCATTTAGAAACACCAAAAGACAAGTTCCTTAGAGAAGTCAACGTCTCGAGTCGCATTTATATATATTTACATATTTATAATTGCCACTGCAAAGTGTGTTGTTTAGAAAATTGAGCTATCTGATCAAACTGAGAGGTAGAATAAAGTTTGACTGTGAATGTGAATATGAATGTGCCTAAATAGCACAAGACTAAAGTTGCTGTTGCCTTCTATATGACCGATGATCCTCCTTATCTCACACTGAATAAAAATAAATAAAATAATGGATGTCATTTATTCGATCTTGGACTTTTGTAAACATTGAAAAGGTCTTTCACTTTATTTGCAAATGGTTATGTGCTAGAAGATTTGCCAAACCGACCAAAGGTTGGTTTGTAAATGATAAACTTGTTTTCCTAAATTTGTAGGCAATATTATAGGGGTGAGAAAAAGAAGAAGAAAAACGATCTCGAGTCTCTCTCCAATGATTCTGAGCTTTTATATGCAAATGCAATTTAACTAAACTCATTAGATTTTAGTCGACTAAAACTAAAAACAATTCAGGTGACTGAAATATTACTGAAACTAAATGGCATTTTAGTCAAAAGACTATGACTAAAACTAAATCAAAATTTGCTGTCTATATTAGCACTGAACTGTTTTCTACTGTAATATCTGGAGCTGCAGTTATACAG
This sequence comes from Gobiocypris rarus, assembly GCA_023029165.1. NCBI lineage: Eukaryota > Metazoa > Chordata > Actinopteri > Cypriniformes > Gobionidae > Gobiocypris > Gobiocypris rarus. The sequence goes on from CM040934.1 coordinate 40,866,479, forward strand.
TCTCAACACCAGATGGCAGTGTGCAGATTTACATGAAAAACAACACTATTTACTCATTTAATATATTATATAATTTAAATAATCACAATTATGAAATATAACACTCGGCTTTACTTACATTGAAAACATATGCAGTATTTATATAGAATGCAAATTGTGGAATTTATATAGAAAAAAATTCTCAACACTGATAATGTGAAGCTGATGGAAACTGATATTTTCACTTCAATGGCATCGTCTCCACATGTGTTCCTGCTGATTTTATACTTTTCATTTAGATTATTTTACAATGGTCAACAAACAAGTCACTGGAAAGTGGACCTGGAAAGTCAGATATTTACTATATGCAATACAAATATTTATCAGTTAACAGAATGTCACTGAAAATTCTCTAATAGAAATGAACAGACAGATTAAATTACATAATTAAAGAGTATTATTTTACAGTAAATTACTGTAGTCAGAAATTTAGTGAAACAGTGAAATTGGTGCATGCTGGGTCAATTTCTTACAAATGACTGTGAATCAACAGCAAAATGATGCTGACCAGGGGTGCCTGCAGGATTTTTATCCCCACTCATCATGTTGAGTAAATATGTCTTCAGGTGCCTCAATGTGTTGAAAGACCGTTTTGCAAAGGCCATGGACACTGGCATAGATTGAAGGACTTTCAGTACACAATGTAGTTTTGGGAACAATTCCACTGTGTTCTTTAAAACTTCACAAATGTTACTGCTGCTGCATGCTGTTGCATTAAATTGCCAACATAATCACCATCAGTTTCCCCTAGTTCCTGGGGAAAGATTCCATGGTGGAAACGTGGATGTAGCTGTTTAGAGCTACAGATATGTCTCTCCGGGCAACCAAGGAGACGACTAAATCAATCGGCCATTCTATGGCAGCCCTGGTGGCCATGTAGAGGCATATCTGGTTAAATTTATGTGAAATTGAAGAGAAAGATATAAGTTTTGCCCTGTGGTCAAGGCTGAGTCTGTATGCATTTCCCCCAATTGCTCTGCTCCCAGGAGTTCTGGATAGGGTCCGCCAGGAGGGGGCCATTCTGTTGCTAATAGCACTATTCTGGCCAGCCCGAGTATGGTTTTCAGACATTGTGTCTCTCCTACACGGGTCTCCTCGAGATTCCAGTCAGGAGGGACCTGCCGTCCTCAGGCAGGGGCACAATATTTCACCCTTGTCCAAGGTATGGAAACTGTGGGCTTGTCCTGTGGGACCTATTGTACTGCAGGCCTTCTTTCCTCCAATGTTCATTACCCCAGACCAGGAGAAACTTAATCTGCTGTGCCCGGTTAGGGCTTTAGATGCATATGTCCACAGAGCTGCCATGTGGCGAAAGTCAGATCAGTTATTCATCTGTTTTAGTTCACCCAGAAAGGGTGCGCGGCTTCTAAGCAGAGGATGTGTAAATGGGTAGTTGAGGCTCTCTCTCTTGCTTACGAGACGGCCGGTCAGCCTTCTCCTATGTCTGTTAGCTTTGCTCTCAGGAGTTTCTTTTCATGACATCTGTGAGTTGGCAGGTTGGTCCTCTCCGCTCACCTTTGTCAGATTTCACGACTTGGACTTGGGTACCACTCCAGGTTCAAGAGTGCTTTCTGCGTGAGTGTGTCAGACAATAAACTCTTTCAAATGTCTCTTAATTTTATCAACTGATTGGCAGTAGCAGTTCCTCATTTTTATTTTTAATAAAGCTTATTTTACAGAAAAAGTAAGCAACTCCTCTTTGCAGAATGCACTACTCTGAATTATCTAAGCACACTATAATCCTCACAAACACATCAACATAATGCATTTTGTTATAAATTCAGACTTCTCAATCTAGTAATAGGAAATAAAAGTGGCATCCAACTTTTCTTCAATATCTTTTATGTTGAGCCTAAAACTTTCATTTTAATCAGTCACCCAATCATGTTCTTATTCAACACAATGTAGAGGTTATGTTTCACATACCAAAATCTCGAAATCTCTGCCATGGATCAAATTTCAACCTTTCTCCCAGGGATAACGAATACAAGTTTCAGGACGTCTTTAGATCGATAGACAAAACTATCAATCTTATAAAAATCTATTCAGCCAAACTATCTTAATACAATTGCACATATCCACACTAACCCCTATTGTCATACATCATCTAATATACTTTTGCATACTCACGATTCACCATGAATTTGATATTAAAATGCTTTTAAGATTAGCAGCGCTTGATCTAACACAGCAGGGACAGAACAGGATCTGTGTCAAACTTCGCTGAAAGTAATCTGCATATAATTGCCTCTGAAGTTCTATCTCCTGTTCAGATTGGGGTTTTTTAGGCAATTTTGAGAATTTTTAATTTAGCATTTAAGTTTTAATGCCTGGCAATGATTCACAATACCAGTTCTCTCAAATATTATTTGATTATTTGAATATTATCATTAAATCGTGAAAAAGGACTGATAGATTTCCGATAAGAAATAGGCTATGAGAGATAGAACAATAATGTCTTTATACTTTTTTTTTCTTGTATCATTACATATAAGTTAATTCGGAAGAAGTGCATATATGACAGTGTATGATCTGGGCCAGTTTCCAAGAGAGACACACACATACATGGAGAGTACATTGAAAACGTCTCAGGTTACGTATGTAACCGCTGTTCCCTGAGAACAGGGAACGAGCGCTGCGTCTAGCTGACGCTATGGGGAACGCCCTCAGCGTGACTGGTGTCTGAAGCTACTATCGAATCACGGCAAAGTCTTTGACCGACGTCAGCCCATGACGTCATCATCATGCGACCCGGAAGTATATAAGGGCGCTGTGCCAACACAGATACATCTCTTTCGTCTGAAGGGACTGTATGGCAGATAGGCCCTGAAGCATGGCAATGCGACGCAGCGCTCGTTCCCTGTTCTCAGGGAACAGCGGTTACATACGTAACCTGAGACGTTCCCTTTCGAAAGGGAACTCTCGCTGCGTCAGCTGACGCTATGGGGAACGATATACCAACGCCGCCATGCTGATGGGAGTGTCTGCCTATTGGCAGTGACAACTGTCAACACAAGTAATTCCACTGAAAAACCTGAGCGACTCCCCCTCAGGTCACACTGGGCTGACAGCGACAGCACTCCCTACGGTCATAGCCCAAGCTATGCCACTAAATGGAACCCTAACGCACTGCGTGGGGTTCCATCTAGACTGCTCAAAGGCCTGGGACCACTACTTCAACAGAAGGGGTCCTTTAGAATGTGGCTAGGGGACCGAAGGAGCCCCAGCCAGTCACTGCTCGGAAATCAAATACCCGAGTACCACCAGGAGGCCTGACCTGGTGCCTAAGTGTTATGGACACTTTGGTTTAGCCAACCCTGTCTGTTCAAAAACAGAGCCTCTGGAAGGTGCCCAGGGGGCATCCAAACTAAGGGACTGAAACAATGGCAGTCCTACTTAGCCCGGAACTCAGAGGCGGGTTATCCTAGAGAGCAATACTCAGCGTAGCGCTTTACAACCCTTGCTAGCGAGGGGAGTCTGCCTGCTCAAATCAAGGATCTACCAGGTGCTTGTGTTTCAAAGCAGTAGGGAGGCCGGAAAGGCCTATGGACTGATCTAACAGGAGGCCTCGAGAGGCCTCGACCGTCTGACCAGGCTCAGGCGGCTGAGTACTCATAGACGACCCTCATTGAGGGGAGCAACTGAACCTGCCTGGCAGGTAACCTCCAGCTGTAGGCCCAACTACCACAAGTTCTAACACCGAGAACTGATAGTCAAGAAGTGCCTTACTTGGGAACTTCGCCTTCAAGGAGGCCCCATGGGCCTACTACCTGATAACGGGACTTCCAGGGAGGCCTATAGAGGCCTACTACCTAACAGCACGCCCTGCTGGCAACCCGAGCCTCCTGGCTCGGGAACCCATCCTCAGGAGGCCTAGTGAGGCCTACTACCTGATGAAGCATGCTAACTGCTGAGGTTACCTCTTGTTTTCTCAAGGAGGCCTAATGAGGCCTACTACTTGACAGTCAGCTACGCAGGCTAGCCGAGCATCCTGATTCAGGACCTCGCCCTCAAGGGAGGCCTATTGAGGCCTACTACCTGATAGCCAGCCTTTAGGGAGGCCTGGAGAGGCCTGCTACCTGTTTGCACCTCGTGCCAACTGTTTCTTCAAGTGACTGGGTCCCAGGAACGCCTTAGGGAGGCCTGATGAGGCCTGCTACCTGCCTCTGGAGAAGCCCAGTGCGGGCCTGTTCGAGTGACCACAACCTGGGAGCTCACCTCAGGAGGCCTGGTAAGGCCCTACATTCACCGCAGGTCTTCAGGGAGGCCTGATGAGGCCTACTACCTGCCTCTGGGAGTGACCACAACCTGGGAGCTCACCTCAGGGAGGCCTGGTAAGGCCTTACATTAACAGCAGGCCTTCAGGGAGGCCTGATGAGGCCTACTACCTGCCTCTGGGAGTAACGACAACCTGGGAGCTCACCCTCAGGGAGGCCTGGTAAGGCCTTACATTAACAGCAGGTCTTCAGGGAGGCCTGATGAGGCCTACTACCTGCCCCTGGGAGTGACCACAACCTGGGAGCTCACCCTCAGGGAGGCCTGAAGAGGCCTACAGTCTGATAGCCAGCAGGCTATCTGTCCCGATGCGCACATCGGTCCTTACATCCAGTGAGGCCTGGTCGAGGCCTTCCAACTGATAATGCGCCTTGTTCAAGAGGCCTATTTAGGCCTACCATTGACAGCCGACCTTCAGGAGAGCGTAATTGCCCCTTTTTACCTGATAGCCGGCTAGGCTAGCCGTACCTTGATGCCTCAGCATCGGCACCTGCCTTCATGGAGGCCTGATAAGGCCTACCATCCTGATAGCCTGCCAAGCTAGAATACTCCTGGGACCAAACATCGGTACTCACCTTCAGGGAGGCCTGACTGAGGCCTTCCACCTGACAGCTGACCACTAGGGAGGCTTAGTTCGTGGCCTATACCCTGATAGCCAGCTGGGCTATCCCTCCGATGCCCTGCATCAAAGCTTGCCCTCTCAGGAGGCCTGGTGAGGCCTACCTGATAGCAGGTCATGCTAGCTGCCCGGGAAACCTCCTCCGGAAGCTCACTCTCAAAAAAGAAGCCTATTGAGGCCTTCAATCTGATCGCAAGACTACTAGGGAGGCCTAATGAGGCCTACCACCTGCTAGCACTACTGAGCAATCCTCCAGCGAGGCCTAACTTTAGAGGCCTGCTAACTGGGAACACTCATTCACAATGTGTGGCCATGACTCGTCTCCATGGAGGCCTGCTGAGGCCTACCACATGATATAACCACCCATTGCTATGGGGACCCGTTCCAGGGAGGCTTGTAAAGCCTACAAGCTGTATGAGTTTTGTAATAGACGAGAGATAACCGCCAGAAAGACAAGCTGGCTGCTACTTAAACCCACGACTCTCAATGAGAGGAGGCTCACACATGCAGGGATGGAACAACAGGCTCAGATCCACGTAGTGTACAGCCAAAGGTGACGGTGCCTCAGCAACGCGCCTCCGTCATCCACATCCCAACTGACGCCACAGCGCTCAGTCCTAACAGAGACAAACTGATCCACCCTGCAGTGGCTTAGGGAACCAAAGACACAAAGTAACCCTAAGCGGTAGACAACACTCCATTCTCCCAGAAAGGTGTGCTACCGCTTAGTACTCCGCAAACATTTCAAAGAAAAGAGCGGCGGCCTAAACACTACTCTCACTATGAGAGGAGGCCCTTCTTCTGATACCCATGCGCAGCGCGCAAACCTACACAGCCCAGAGCCTGGCGCTGTGCTAAGCCACTACTCCAGGGGAAAGACAGATCTCTCTGGTATAATACCCAACTCTATACAGGAACCGGGGTCTGTAAGAAATACATCTTTTTAGTGTTCTATACAAAAATGACCACTCTCACCTGCGGCATGTTGAGCGAAGACTCACTGTGCAGTTCTCACCGCCATGTTCTACCGCCCCTGCACGCCTGAAAGGGGCGTTCTCACTGAGCACGTCCGGGCGGGCCGTCAGAACATAGTTCTACTCATCATGGGCCCGCCTCAGGCCTGATGTAGCGCCTGGGAAAAGTTCATTAAAAAGGAAAAGGAGAGGGCTAGGATGTAACCGCCCTCAAGTGATCCATCACCCACGCCGAGCGCGTTTGCCCTGGATCACCTCCCTCAGGTCCTTTCTCCCGCGGGACTCGTCTCCTCTGTGCCCTGCTCCTCCACGGAGGGGGCACGAGGAGACGCACCCTCTGGTCCTGCCTACGGTCCTCAGACCGTGAAGGACCAGGTCCCGCCTGCCTGGGTGGGGGCGCGGATCTCAGCGGTATGCATGTCCTAAATGCCGCTGATCGCGCTTCGCCTCCTGAACTTTCCAACCACCGCCTCAGCGGAGGTGCCGAAAAGTTCAGTCGGCGAACCGGCGAATCGAGGAGAAAGCTCTTCTCTTTCTCCCGATATCGGCCAGGCTCAACCACAGATACCTCTCCTCCACCATATCCGCCACTGAGCGGCCGATAGCAGCCGCAGTGGCCCGGAGAGCCAGATCTGTGGTGCGGCGCAGCTCAGCCACCGCCTCAGGGACAACCGGCCCCTGGTCGAGACCCTCCAGCAGGTCCGCCTGGTACGCCTGCAACACCGCCATCGTGTGCAGGGTCGCACCAGCCTGACCTGCTGCCGCGTACGCCCTGCCATTCAACCGCGAGGTAGTCCTCAGTGGCTTGGATGGCAGAGATGGAGCTCTCAGCGTCGATGCCTGCCCTGAACGAGATAGTTCGCAAACGGGAGGCATCGACTCATACCCGCGCCTACCCATTCCCACATCAGCGAAGCTTGCCCGCTGATGTCGGTGAATGCGGCAGACCACGGGTTCTTCCATGCCGCCTGGACCTCAGTATGTAGGTCCGGGAGGAATGGAAGGCTCATCTGAGGTGCTGGCCTATGACCGGGAGAAATCGATCGTCGAGCCTCCCACGGCGACCTCTCCCCCAGCGCCGCCAGGCAGCCTCAGCCTGTCCGTGGCGCGCCCATAGCCAGCAGCTCGGTGTACGCGGGACAGGGTGGCTGAGAGGATCCAGGCTGGTCCTGGTCGCTGTCGCCACCCTCCTCAGCCATCTCCTGCCCGCCCCGAAGAGCACCCGCGCAGAGCTCGATGGAGAACTGTCATTCTCCACGCCGACCTGCAGGACGTCCTCGTCAGCCGCCAGATCGCCTGAGAGAAACCCTCTCCAGACGATCAGCGAGCTCCATCTGGGAGCCCCACGACGTGCGCCGCCGCTCCGCCTCAGCGAGCGCGGGACCCACATCGGCAGTCCCAGATGAAATGCCCTCCTCCTCGGGAAAGGGCCAGACGAGAACGGAGCGTTCTCACGGGAAACTGTTCACAGTTTGCACAGTTTGCACAGTTTGCACAGGCAGCTCCCTCAAGAACTGCCTGTGCATGCTCTTCGCCTAAGCAAAAACGCACAGAGTGCTTTTTGTTTTTCTCTTACCAGATCCGCAGATACCGCTTGCAAACAGACAGTCCCTGAAGACGAAAAGATGTATCTGTGTTGGCACAGCGCCCTTATATACTTCGGTCGCATGATGATGGCGTCATGGGCTGGCGTCGGTCAAAGACTTTGCCGTGATTCGATAGTAGCTTCAGACACCAGTCACGCTGAGGGCGTTCCCATAGCGCCAGCTGACGCAGCGAGAGTTCCCTTTCAAAGGGAACAGATGTGAAGCAACAACAGCTATTTTATTTTAGGTTTCTTTCCTGAAATAACAATGTATTATATTAGCAGTGTCTCAGTCTGTCTGTTTATTGTGTGTATACGTGTATACGTAGAATATACAGTATTCTTAATATTACCTAATCTATCAATTTCTGAAACTTTTTAAAAGACTATTATGCTTGTGTAGCAGTTCAAGGAAGTATTTCTTTCAGACTCAGCAAACAAACCGCAAAACAGAAATATCACGCTGTGACCGTAGCAAACAAACTTCTGTAAATTTAAAATATTTCTTAAAGGAATTTATGTTATGTTATGTGAAAGAGGCATAACAATGCAGTCATAATGAAAATAAATAATAATTAGCAAGGTGGCATCATAGTATGACTAGCAATCATAGTGTTATCAATTGTACTGCTATCATTTGCGATCGTTTCCTTCATTTTCCACAGTGATGATATATGATGCATGAAGTGTCATGCTATTTTACTTTCGATTCTGAATAATGTTGCCGCACTGGTTTAATTGTTCTAAAAGTATGTGCAGTTTAATCTGATAAGTAGTGATTGTCCTGCTATTGGACTGTGAGGGTAAATACACCTGACCTGTGACAGACACTATAGCCTGTCTTACAAAAAAGTAAGAGAGGCTTTTAAACTAAATCTATACTTTCAGTGTACGGTGTACGTACTTCTCAGAAATATACTTAAAATTACACTTAAGTATACTTGACTTGTACTCAATCTTTTGATCGAGATACTTAAAAGTATAATAAAGTATTCTAAGTTCACTCTAAAAATGCTGGGTAAAATGGACTAGCCCAGCGATTGGGTTGTTTTAAGCAAACATTTAACACTAAAACAACCCACATCTCGCTGGGTTAAAACAACCCAAATCTCGCTGGGTTAAAACAACCCAAATCTCGCTGGGTTAAAACAACCCAAGTCTCGCTGAGTTAAAACAACCCCAAGTCTCGCTGGGTTAAAACAACCCAAATCTCGCTGGGTTAAAACAACCCAAGTCTCGCTGAGTTAAAACAACCCAAGTCTCGCTAGGTTAAAACAACCCAAATCTCGCTGGGTTAAAACAACCCAAATCTCGCTGGGATAAAACAACCCAAGTCTCGCTGGGTTAAAACAACCCAAGTCTCGCTGGGTTAAAACAACCCAAATCTCGCTGGGTTAAAACAACCAAATCTCGCTGGGTTAAAACAACCCAAGTCTCGCTGTTAAAACAACCCAAGTCTCGCTGGTTAAAACAACCCAAATCTCGCTGGGTTAAAACAACCCAAGTCTCGCTGGGTTAAAACAACCCAAGTCTCGCTGGGTTAAAACAACCCAAGTCTCGCTGGAGTTAAAACAACCCAAATCTCGCTGGGTTAAAACAACCCAAATCTCGCTGGGTTAAAACAACCCAAGTCTCGCTGGGTTAAAACAACCCAAGTCTCGCTGGTTAAAACAACCCAAATCTCGCTGGGTTAAAACAACCCAAATCTCGCTGGGTTAAAACAACCCAAGTCTCGCTGGTTAAAACAACCCAAGTCTCGCTGGGTTAAAACAACCCAAATCTCGCTGGGTTAAAACAACCCAAGTCTCGCTGGGTTAAAACAACCCAAATCTCGCTGGGTTAAAACAACCCAAATCTCGCTAAGTTAAAACAACCCAAATCTCGCTGTTAAAACAACCCAAGTCTCGCTGTTAAAACAACCCAAGTCTCGCTGGATTAAAACAACCCAATCATGCTGGATTACAACAACCCAAGTCTCGCTGGGATAAAACAACCCAAATCTCGCTGGGTAAAAACAACCCCAAATCTCGCTGGGTTAAAACAACCCAAATCTCGCTGAGTTAAAACAACCCAAATCTCGCTGGGTTAAAACAACCCAAATCTCGCTAAGTTAAAACAACCCAAATCTCGCTGGGTTAAAACAACCCAAATCTCGCTGGGTTAAAACAACCCAAATCTCGCTGGGTTAAAACAACCCAAATCTCGCTGGATTAAAACAACCCACATCTCGCTGGGTTAAAACAACCCAAATCTCGCTGGATTAAAACAACCCACATCTCGCTGGGGTAAAACAACCCAAATCTCGCTGGGTTAAAACAACCCAAGTCTCGCTAAGTTAAAACAACCCAAAAATGCTGGGTAAAATGGACTAGCCCAGCGATTGGGTTGTTTTAAGCAAACATTTAACACTAAAACAACCCACATCTCGCTGGGTTAAAACAACCCAAATCTCGCTGGGTTAAAACAACCCAAGTCTCGCTGGGTTAAAACAACCCAAGTCTCGCTGGGTTAAAACAACCCAAATCTCGCTGGGTTAAAATAACCCAAGTCTCGCTAAGTTAAAACAACCCAAGTCTCGCTAGGTTAAAACAACCCAAATCTCGCTGGGTTAAAACAACCCAAATCTCGCTGGGATAAAACAACCCAAGTCTCGCTGGGTTAAAACAACCCAAGTCTCGCTGGGTTAAAACAACCCAAATCTCGCTGGGTTAAAACAACCCAAATCTCGCTGGGTTAAAACAACCCAAGTCTCGCTGAGTTAAAACAACCCATAAGTCTCGCTGGGTTAAAACAACCCAAATCTCGCTGGGTTAAAACAACCCAAGTCTCGCTGGGTTAAAACAACCCAAGTCTCGCTAAGTTAAAACAACCCAAATCTCGCTAAGTTAAAACAACCCAAATCTCGCTGGGTTAAAACAACCCAAGTCTCGCTGAGTTAAAACAACCCCAAGTCTCGCTGGGTTAAAACAACCCAAATCTCGCTGGGTTAAAACAACCCAAATCTCGCTGGGTTAAAACAACCCAAGTCTCGCTGGTTAAAACAACCCAAGTCTCGCTAAGTTAAAACAACCCAAATCTCGCTGGGTTAAAACAACCCAAGTCTGGGTTAAAACAACCCAAATCTCGCTGGTTAAAACAACCCAAATCTCGCTGGGTTAAAACAACCCAAGTCTCGCTGGGTTAAAACAACTCAAGTCTCGCTGGATTAAAACAACCCAATCATGCTGGATTACAACAACCCAAGTCTCGCTGGGATAAAACAACCCAAATCTCGCTGGGTTAAAACAACCCAAGTCTCGCTGGATTAAAACAACCCAAATCTCGCTGGGTTAAAACAACCCAAATCTCGCTGGGTTAAAACAACCCAAGTCTCGCTGGGTTAAAACAACCCAAGTCTCGCTGGGTTAAAACAACCCAAATCTCGCTGGGTAATAACAACCCAAATCTCGCTGGGTTAAAACAACCCAAATCTCGCTAAGGGTTAAAACAACCCAAATCTCGCTGGGTTAAAACAACCCAAATCTCGCTAAGTTAAAACAACCCAAGTCTCGCTGGGTTAAAACAACCCAAGTCTCGCTGAGTTAAAACAACCCAAATCTCGCTAAGTTAAAACAACCCAAATCTCGCTAAGTTAAAACAACCCAAGTCTCGCTGGGTTAAAACAACCCAAGTCTCGCTGGGTTAAAACAACCCAAATCTCGCTGGGTTAAAACAACCCAAGTCTCGCTGGGTTAAAACAACCCAAATCTCGCTGGGTTAAAACAACCCAAATCTCGCTGGGTTAAAACAACCCAAATCTCGCTGGGTTAAAACAACCCAAGTCTCGCTGAGTTAAAACAACCCAAGTCTCGCTGGGTTAAAACAACCCAAGTCTCGCTGGGTTAAAACAACCCAAATCTCGCTGGGTTAAAACAACCCAAATCTCGCTGGGTTAAAACAACCCAAATCTCGCTAAGTTAAAACAACCCAAATCTCGCTGGGTTAAAGCAACCCAAGTCTCGCTGGGTTAAAACAACCCAAATCATGCTGGGTTACAACAACCCAAATCTCGCTGGGTTAAAACAACCCAAGTCTCGCTGGGTTAAAACAACCCAAGTCTCGCTGGATTAAAACAACCCAATCATGCTGGATTACAACAACCCAAGTCTCGCTGGGATAAAACAACCCAAATCTCGCTGGGTTAAAACAACCCAAGTCTCGCTGGATTAAAACAACCCAAATCTCGCTGGGTTAAAACAACCCAAATCTCGCTAAGGGTTAAAACAACCCAAGTCTCACTGGATTAAAACAACCCAATCATGCTGGATTACAACAACCCAAGTCTCGCTGGGATAAAACAACCCAAATCTCGCTGGGATAAAACAACCCAAGTCTCGCTGGGTTAAAACAACCCAAATCTCGCTGGATTAAAACAACCCAAATCTCGCTGGATTACAACAACCCAAATCATGCTGGATTAAAACAACCCAAATCTCGCTGGATTAAAACAACCCAAATCTCGCTGGATTAAAACAACCCAAATCTCGCTGGATTACAACAACCCAAATCATGCTGGATTAAAACAACCCAAATCTCGCTGGATTAAAACAACCCAAATCTCGCTGGGATAAAACAACCCAAGTCTCGCTGGGATAAAACAACCCAAATCTCGCTGGATTAAAACAACCCAAGTCTCGCTTGGTTAAAACAACCCAAATCTCGCTGGATTAAAACAACCCAAATCTCGCTGGATTACAACAACCCAAATCATGCTGGATTAAAACAACCCAAATCTCGCTGGATTAAAACAACCCAAATCTCGCTGGGATAAAACAACCCAAGTCTCGCTGGGATAAAACAACCCAAATCTCGCTGGATTAAAACAACACAAATCTCGCTGGGATAAAACAACCCAAATCTCGCTGGATTAAAACAACCCATATCTCGCTGGATTAAAACAACCCAAATTTCGCTGGGTTAAAACAACCCAAATCATGCTGGATTAAAACAACCCAAGTCTCGCTGGGATAAAACAACCCAAATCTTGCTGGATTAAAACAACACAAATCTCGCTGGGATAAAACAACCCAAATCTCGCTGGATTAAAACAACCCAAATCTCGCTGGGATAAAACAACCCAAATCTCGCTGGGGTTAAAACAACCCAAGTCTCGCTGGGTTAAAACAACCCAAATCTCGCTGGATTAAAACAACCCACATCTCGCTGGGGTAAAACAACCCAAATCTCGCTGGATTACAACAACCCAAATCATGCTGGATTAAAACAACCCAAATCTCGCTGGATTAAAACAACCCAAATCTCGCTGGGATAAAACAACCCAAGTCTCGCTGGGATAAAACAACCCAAATCTCGCTGGGATTAAAACAACCCAAGTCTCGCTGGGTTAAAACAACCCTAATCTCGCTGGATTAAAACAACCCAAATCTCGCTGGATTACAACAACCCAAATCATGCTGGATTAAAACAACCCAAATCTCGCTGGATTAAAACAACCCAAATCTCGCTGGGATAAAACAACCCAAGTCTCGCTGGTTAAAACAACCCAAATCTCGCTGGATTAAAACAACCCAAATCATGCTGGATTAAAACAACCCAAATCTCGCTGGATTAAAACAACCCAAATCTCGCTGGATTAAAACAACCCAAGTCTCGCTGGGTTAAACAACCCAAATCTCGCTGGATTAAAACAACCCAAATCTCGCTGGATTACAACCCAAATCATGCTGGATTAAAACAACCCAAATCTCGCTGGATTAAAACAACCCAAATCTCGCTGGGATAAAACAACCCAAGTCTCGCTGGGATAAAACAACCCAAATCTCGCTGGATTAAAACAACCCATATCTCGCTGGATTACAACAACCCAAATCATGCTGGATTAAAACAACCCAAGTCTCGCTGGGATAAAACAACCCAAATCTTGCTGGATTAAAACAACACAAATCTCGCTGGGATAAAACAACCCAAATCTCGCTGGGATAAAACAACCCAAGTCTCGCTGGGATAAAACAACCCAAATCTCGCTGGATTAAAACAACCCAAGTCTCGCTGGGTTAAAACAACCCAAATCTCGCTGGATTAAAACAACCCAAATCTCGCTGGATTACAACAACTCAAATCATGCTGGATTAAAACAACCCAAATCTCGCTGGATTAAAACAACCCAAATCTCGCTGGGATAAAACAACCCAAGTCTTGCTGGGTTAAAACAACCCAAATCTCGCTGGATTAAAACAACCCAAATCATGCTGGATTAAAACAACCCAAATCTCGCTGGATTAAAACAACCCAAATCTCGCTGGATTAAAACAACCCAAGTCTCGCTGGGTTAAAACAACCCAAATCTCGCTGGATTAAAACAACCCAAATCTCGCTGGATTACAACAACCCAAATCATGCTGGATTAAAACAACCCAAATCTCGCTGGATTAAAACAACCCAAATCTCGCTGGGATAAAACAACCCAAGTCTCGCTGGGATAAAACAACCCAAATCTCGCTGGATTAAAACAACCCATATCTCGCTGGATTACAACAACCCAAATCATGCTGGATTAAAACAACCCAAATCATGCTGGATTAAAACAACCCAAATCTTGCTGGATTAAAACAACACAAATCTCGCTGGGATAAAACAACCCAAATCTCGCTGGATTAAAACAACCCAAATCTCGCTGGGATAAAACAACCCAAATCTCGCTAAGTTAAAACAACCCAAGTCTCGCTGGGTTAAAACAACCCAAATCTCGCTGGGATAAAACAACCCACATCTCGCTGGGGTAAAACAACCCAAATCTCTGGGTTAAAACAACCCAAGTCTCGCTGGGTTAAAACAACCCAAATCTTGCTGGGTTAAAACAACCCAAATCTCGCTGGGTTAAAACAACCCAAATCTCGCTGGTTAAAACAACCCAAGTCTCGCTGGGATAAAACAACCCAAATCTCGCTGGGATAAAACAACCCAAATCATGCTGGATTACAACAACCCAAGTCTCGCTGGATTACAACAACCCAAATCTCGCTGGGTTAAAACAACCCAAATCTTGCTGGATTAAAACAACCCAAGTCTCGCTGGGATAAAACAACCCAAATCTCGCTGGATTAAAACAACCCAAGTCTCGCTGGGATAAAACATCCCAAATCTCGCTGGGATAAAACAACCCAAATCTCGCTGGGTTAAAACAACCCAAGTCTCGCTGGGATAAAACAACCCAAATCTCGCTGGGATAAAACAACCCAAATCTCGCTGGGATAAAACAACCCAAATCTCGCTGGGATAAAACAACCCAAATCATGCTGGATTACAACAACCCAAGTCTCGGATTAAAACAACCCAAATCTCGCTGGGATAAAACAACCCAAGTCTCGCTGGGATAAAACAACCCAAATCTCGCTGGGATAAAACAACCCAAATCATGCTGGATTACAACAACCCAAGTCTCGCTGGGATAAAACAACCCAAATCTCGCTGGGATAAAACAACCCAAGTCTCGCTGGGATAAAACAACCCAAATCTCGCTGGGATAAAACAACCCAAATCTCGCTGGGATAAAACAACCCAAATCATGCTGGATTAAAACAACCCAAGTCTCGCTGGGATAAAACAACCCAAATCTTGCTGGATTAAAACAACACAAATCTCGCTGGGATAAAACAACCCAAATCTCGCTGGATTAAAACAACCCAAATCTCGCTGGGATAAAACAACCCAAATCTCGCTGGGTTAAAACAACCCAAGTCTCGCTGGGTTAAAACAACCCAAATCTCGCTGGATTAAAACAACCCACATCTCGCTGGGGTAAAACAACCCAAATCTCGCTGGATTACAACAACCCAAATCATGCTGGATTAAAACAACCCAAATCTCGCTGGATTAAAACAACCCAAATCTCGCTGGGATAAAACAACCCAAGTCTCGCTGGGATAAAACAACCCAAATCTCGCTGGATTAAAACAACCCAAGTCTCGCTGGTTAAAACAACCCAAATCTCGCTGGATTAAAACAACCCAAATCTCGCTGGATTACAACAACCCAAATCATGCTGGATTAAAACAACCCAAATCTCGCTGGATTAAAACAACCCAAATCTCGCTGGGATAAAACAACCCAAATCTCGCTGGGTTAAAACAACCCAAATCTCGCTGGATTAAAACAACCCAAATCATGCTGGATTAAAACAACCCAAATCTCTCTGGATTAAAACAACCCAAATCTCGCTGGATTAAAACAACCCAAGTCTCGCTGGGTTAAAACAACCCAAATCTTGCTGGATTAAAACAACCCAAATCTCGCTGGATTACAACAACCCAAATCATGCTGGATTAAAACAACCCAAATCTCGCTGGATTAAAACAACCCAAATCTCGCTGGGATAAAACAACCCAAGTCTCGCTGGGTTAAAACAACCCAAGTCTCGCTGGGTTAAATAACCCAAATCTCGCTGGGTTAAAACAACCCAAGTCTCGCTGGGATAAAACAACACAATCTCGCTGGATTAAAACAACACAAATCTCGCTGGGATAAAACAACCCAAATCTCGCTGGATTAAAACAACCCATATCTCGCTGGATTACAACAACCCAAATCATGCTGGATTAAAACAACCCAAGTCTCGCTGGGATAAAACAACCCAAATCTTGCTGGATTAAAACAACACAAATCTCGCTGGGATAAAACAACCCAAATCTCGCTGGATTAAAACAACCCAAATCTCGCTGGGATAAAACAACCCAAATCTCGCTGGGTTAAAACAACCCAAGTCTCGCTGGTTAAAACAACCCAAATCTCGCTGGATTAAAACAACCCACATCTCGCTGGGGTAAAACAACCCAAATCTCGCTGGGTTAAAACAACCCAAGTCTCGCTGGGTTAAAACAACCCAAATCTTGCTGGGTTAAAACAACCCAAATCTCGCTGGGTTAAAACAACCCAAGTCTCGCTGGGATAAAACAACCCAAATCTCGCTGGGATAAAACAACCCAAATCATGCTGGATTACAACAACCCAAGTCTCGCTGGATTAAAACAACCCAAATCTCGCTGAGTTAAAACAACCCAAATCTCGCTGGATTAAAACAACCCAAGTCTCGCTGGGATAAACAACCCAAATCTCGCTGGGTTAAAACAACCCAAATCTCGCTGGGATAAAACAACCCAAATCATGCTGGATTACAACAACCCAAGTCTCGCTGGATTACAACAACCCAAATCTCGCTGGATTAAAACAACCCAAATCTCGCTGGATTAAAACAACCCAAATCTCGCTGGGTTAAAACAACCCAAGTCTCGCTGGGATAAAACAACCCAAATCTCGCTGGGATAAAACAACCCAAATCTCGCTGGGATAAAACAACCCAAATCTCGCTGGGATAAAACAACCCAAATCATGCTGGATTACAACAACCCAAGTCTCGCTGGATTACAACAACCCAAATCTCGCTGGATTAAAACAACCCAAATCTCGCTGGGTTAAAACAACCCAAATCTCGCTGGGTTAAAACAACCCAATCACTGATAAATCCATTTTCAACCTAACTCGGGTTGTTTTTACCCAGCATTTTCTAGAGTGATATTTGGCTTGTAGTTGTGTTTACTCTTTTAATTGAGTAGCCTAAATACCTTTTCATAGTGAACATACTGTCTTATAAACTTACATTGTTCAAGTTTATATAAATAGAGTTTCCTAATTCTGAGTGTATGAATGTTTGTGTAGTCCACTGCTAGTGTACATGGGAATTTACTTCAGTTAAAGGTTATTTCAAGTATAAGAATTATACCTAAATAACAAAAATACTTAAAGTGCAAAAATATTATTGTAAACTATAAAGTATGATGTTAAGCTCACAATAAACTATAACATGTGCTACAAGTATTCGACTAGTAAACTATCAGTATATCCATAAGTTAACTAGCAGTATAATTGCAGTACTAAAAACCTTGTTGTGTAAACAAAGTTCACTATCGTTACACTTAAAGTATATTTAAAAGTATACTTTTATATTCTAAAAGTGGACTAAGTAGGCTAGTATTGAAACAGTACACTTATAGACACGTCTAGTATATATTGGTATACTTAGCCTACTACATAAAGTAATGATGAATAACACTGCCAGACACTTTTTTTTTTTTTTTGAGTGGATTGGAGATTGTTGGAACAGGTAAGAAACAGCTTCACAGATGGTCAGGCCAGAAGATGCTGGAGATACTGGGAAACAGGAAGACGTTGGAGAGACACTTTGGAACTTCAAGAGAACATGTAAGAAGTCATTTACTCAAACCATGACCAGACAACGTGAGTATCTGAGGTGTGTGCTTTTATACAGGATGTGTGATGATTTTGATGGTTGCAGGTGCATGTGATCAGTATTTTGTTGATTGAGTGTGTGTGCAGTTGGAAGCCAGGAGGATTATGGGAAACGTTGTGCTACTGTGACTGGCCTGGTGACTGGAGATCATGGGTGCAGCTCTCTAGCTCCAGAGCTCATAAATCAATAGATTGTGCTCACAAATCCAGGCACTGGTAAGGACAGTAAAGGACGCTGTCTCAATACACATTAGGACACTGATGACGTGACATTGTACAACATAACTACTGGTATTTATGAACAACATCAGAGCTGATATCTCCCCATCTATCGCTTTGTCAATGGGTGCGTGTTTTTAGATTGCATGGCTGATTTAGATGTTTAGCTTTTATCTATAGTAAATTCTCTAATTCAATTGAGCCTCAAATCTTATCGCACTTTTGGAACTTGCTGGTGAACAAGTGCACAGTGTCGCACGCCACTCATTGCTCATAGGATAAGAAACATTGCATTTATCTTAAAATCTCTTAATATGTGTTAACTCAAAATTGGTAAATCCATAAATCATATTATAAATATTGGGGTGCTTGCAAATGTGGTTTATTTAGGGGTTACTATCAGTGAAGCACAAACCTCATCAAGATATGCTATAGAAATACACACTGCAGTGTCATGGGGTGCGTCTCAATCAGCTCCCTAGTTCAGTAGGCAGGGCAAAAGTGCGATAAGATTTATGCTCAATTGATTTCGAGAATTTACTATAGATAAAAGCTAAACATCTTAATCAGCCATGCAATCTAAAAACACAGACACAAATAAAACTAGAAATAAGAAAGCCTTTTAAACTCATTGTAGAACTGATCACATTTTATTGTTTTACACTGTAACACCAACAGTTGTTCTTACGAAGACTTTTTAGTAAACTTTACTTAATGTCCAATAATTTGTTGAATTTACTTAAAAATATTTTAGTAATCTGAACTATCTGCATGCTATGCCTTTGTTACTTAGAAACCCAAAGTTAACACTACTTGACTGGTTTGAGTACCATTTTGCCAAACCCCAAAAAATAAGTGGGCAGGCAAAGTGTTTTTGAGGCAGAGCAATTTTGAATAAACTTTTCACTAATTTCTTCACCATAATTGTGATTAGTGGAACTTGGAACTTCATTCATAGTATTGTAATGTTCGTCCTTTATTAATGCAGCACTGAAACAAGAAATCACAGTTATCTGATTTCAAAGGAAAGGAAGTAATACATAAATAAATGTTATATATTATATATAATAAAATTATATTTCATGTCAGATAATGATATTTTTAAAATGTCTTGCTAATATTTATGAATAACCTTTTAATTGGGTTGATATAATCCCTCAATATGTGTGACATCAGCAATTGACCATGTGTGACACACTTCAACATTCAGCAAAACACAACAATGGTAACAAGGATTTTTTTAATTTAATTTATTTATTATTAATAAGACCTTTACATGTTTATTTGCTGTCATTATTGGGGTTATACTGACAAAAGACAAATGGTAAAATAAAGCCAAAAATACTAAAAATGAAGCAATTAATTTATTCATGCCGCAATGCACTCTGGGAGTACGCTCTGAGACCATAGAGATAGAATTAAGTTGACAAAACTTAAACGGTTTAAAACAATTCATTTGATCAACTTAAAAGTTTTGAGGTAATAAGTTTTCTCAATATTTTGAGTTATTTTAACTTATCCGGTTTACAGTGTATTACAGTTATTGTAGATGTATTTTTACAGATACATAATTTATAATTGGAATTGTTTTACAATCAGATTTTGATTAATACGGTGGTGTGATGTAGTTACGGTGTCTTGTGAACGTATTTCTACACCTTGTTGTATTGGCCCTAGCATAGGAATGAATGAAATGATAATGCTGACTATCGAGTTAGACCAAACAAATACGCATGGTGTATGTCAGAGAACTCTTTTTTTAATTCCATTCTTTATATCAGAACAAAGCTTTTGTTTAGGTGCAATAAAAACACAGCTTTGCACACTTACACATAAACATTTATGTGTATTACAGCATGTGTGTAAATCATAACTATAGGTAACACTTTACAATAAAGTTCAAATTTCTACAAAGAAATATGCCTAATAATTATAGGTTGACAAAGAGCTCAAATTAATACACGTTGTTTACAAGAATTATGAATGCATGCATTATCTTAATATTAATATTAGGCTATGTGTCATTTAACATAATAATTATATTAATATATTATATGAATTCAAAGTAATTATAATTTGTATATATTACAAATATAATAAATCATTAGCGACTAAAGGTGAGCAATTTTGTCTCTAAAGTTTTCACTATAAACTGCTTTAATTTGGAATGAGAGATACAGTGGGTGTGGCTTTATTGCGTCTTTACTTGCAGCTGATTATTCCAGTTTGGGTTTGCGATCTCTAATCCAGAATAAAACCTGCTCCAGAGCAGGTTAGCCGTAGTGCTAAAAATGTTAAAACAAAAAAACAATCCACCTTCTTGAGCCCAAAAACAGAGTTTGCACAAACTAATCTCAAACTTACCTGGGTAGCAACTGAACCAGCTTTGTGCAACAGGCCACTGCTTTAGAGTCACAAGGTTATAATCAATGACTCTCAGGAGATCAGCAATTGAGGCCTCTATATGATGATAAAAATCAATTTATCATCATCCATTTTCTCTTAGTTCTCACTGTAACAAACAGTTACAGAAGCCAGAGAAAAACTAATGTTAAAAAGTCAAGGCTCAAAACCCAACTAAAGCAAACACTGATCACCATAATGGTGACTTCAAACCAAACTATTAGTTTCAATAAATCATCAACCTCTGTTGATTCTCAATAAGAGCTTCTGTAGACGTCTGACAGAAATAAAGTCAGTCTGGTTAGTAATGTGAGAAGCTAGGGCCAGTAGTTCAAAAGTTTAATCTGGATCAGAATGATCTGGATTTGGAAATCCCATGTTTTGCTATTAAGGTTCAGGTAATCCATTTTACTTTTGTGCCGGTTTTTCAAAGCAAAATTGGATTGATCACCCTGATCCAGAAACACACCAAATCTGATTACGAGTGCTCTACGGAGCACCTAAATGGACATGGTGATGGAAATAAAATAAGAGATATATATTTCAATGCTTTAGCGTTGTCTCACAAAAGTTTTATGCGTAGCTTTCACTCGAGAAACTGCATTCATTTTCAAATAACTTTTGACTGGTGCATATCTTATGATTGTACAAACAGTGATAAAAATTCAAATATAATCTTTCTGTTTGATATTTGCAGCTGTTTGGGGATTATTTTATGGCGCCAAACTCTCTTTTTACTTTACTGTAGGCCACAGAAAGGCTTAATATGAAGCCTAATGTCTACTTCTAATTTATTACTTTTGCAGTTCTATTCAAGAGGTAACCAAAATCCGATCATCTTTCCTTTGAACAACTAGTCCCAGTTGATTTGATCTAAGGCTGTGGCTGAAATCAGTTGTTTCTCTGTCCTTCAGTGATTCTGCTTGTTATCATCAGGTATCTTCAATAATGCTCAATCATCACTCAATTAATTATCTCATGAACCCCATTAGTATAAACTGATCCAGTGTTACATTTAACATCCTGTAGTGTGCACACTGAGCAGTGTTCATTTCATCTGGTCTAACACATGTTTTGCCTACATGGCTGTGCTGGCTGGGAAACGGTGACAGTTAAGGGGGTTAAAACAAAAATATCTTAATCACACATGAAGATGAAAAACTGGTTTAAGATGTTTAGAGATTACATGGTTTCAGTGTCAGCCCACCTATATATTAATGCTGGCTGATGAGATTGTGAGAGCTTTAGTTGAGCATCACTGAACTCTGCTCTGCAGCAGCATTTCACCCCAGGTAAATTGATTTCTCTTCACTATATCTAATTGGGCTTAAATCACTCTTTATTTAATTAGCTTTGGTGGACTGAAATAACTTTGTAAAACAGTAATTTTATATAAATATCTGAATGTTAAACTTAAGTTGCTTTTACAAATAACCATAAACAAACAATAAAATATAGCTAAATGTTTCAAAGATACATATTCCATGTGTACCTATATGTATTTAAAAAAACAAAAACAAGTGCAAGTTAATTTTATTAAGTATACTTGAATAAAGTTAAAGTAATTTTTTTAAAGTATACTTTATGTAGTATGTATAGGCTTTATATATCAATGTACTAGTAACCATCCCAGCTAACAAATTTTTGTCATAAGAAATACGTTCTCCAAATAATCAGTGTTGGTTATGTGGAAATAAAATATGTCCAGTTTTCTTGATGTTAGAGGAGTGTGTTTTAAAGGTATGAAGTTCCTCAAACATTATTTCAAATTAAAGGGAATGTTCATACCAAAATTAAAATTAGCCCATGATTTACTCACCCCCAAGTCATCATATGACATTCTGCTTTCATACGAATACAATCAGAGTTATATTAAAGGGTTAAAATATGTCCAGTTTCTGTTTAAATCCATAAAAGTGCATCTGACCATCATAACTGCTCCACACGGCTCCCGGGGTTAATAAAGGTCTTCTGAAGCAAAGCAATGCATTTGTGTAAAAAAATAATATTTAAAACTTTACAAACTGTAATCTCTAACTTGCGCTAACTGTTATGCATGTTCACTAGAGACTGGCGTTCCAGTGAATGAGAATATATGGGTGAGAATATGCTAGTTCTCGTGAGAACCAAGTTTTGTTTTTGCTTTATCCTCTGCGCTATGCGCTGCTTTTCACCAGAACTTACGCTATGTCTGAGATAAATTACATAATTAAGTGATTAATTAAGAGATGATTGAACATTAATGATGAACACCTGATGATAATGAGCAGAACCACTGAAGGAAAGAGAAACACAAGAACTACAACTTGACTTCAGCCGCAGCTTTAGATGAAATCAACTGAAGATAAAAGAAACATTAAATACCTGAAGATCTCATCAGAGGATTAAACAACTCTACAAACAGCATTACCATCTTCACACATCACTGACCAGACTGACTTTATGTCTGTCAGATGTCTACAGATGCCTCTAGTGAGATGTTGATATTTTATTGAAAATCACCATTATGGTGATCAGTGTTTGCTTTAGTTGGACAGTTTGACTCTGGGTTTCTTATCTGAGTTTGTGAGTTTTGTAATAGTGTTTATCAAAACACAATTTGTGCAAAGAAAGCCTTTTAAGCAAAATATTATCAGGTGATAATATTTTCATCATCTTAAAGAAACATGTTTGACTAAACTTATCACTGACTAAAACTGGTAGTTAATAGATTTTCACCAACAATACTTTCTTATCAATGATGTGTATGTGTCTAAAGATTCTCACAATGTATTTAAAAATCAAAACTCATAATCAGTGGCAAGAAAGTATTGATGAATATAATCTATTAAAAACAAATAACCACTTTTAGTGCACTTTTGGCATGGAGCATGTTACCATTGTAGTGTTTGATATGACAAATGTTGATGTCTGTGAGTGTAGATATTATTCACATACAGTGCACAAAACCAGTTTGAAACAGAAAGTTAACAATGGCAGTTATGTTTATACATTCACAGACATCAACATTCAGCATCTGAAATGCAACAATGGTGTTACAAATGATCTTTATCACATCAGCTGATTTTAAAACTTTTCAAAAATGCTTCAATTACATACGTCAGCAATAACAGATAAAGCAGTTGTTTAAACCACTCTAAAGCAGTCATTTAAACAGATATGCTTCATCAATGCAGGAATGTTTTTGAATAAGAAACAACTTAATTTAAGTCAAGGGTCATGAGCCCAACTAAAGCAAACACTGATCAGCATTATGGTGTCCTCAAACTAAACATTTTCAACCAAACATCAACATCAAAATCTCTGTTCATACAACTTTATATGTACTTTCATAATTGCTTCTAGTGTCTTTAAGATATAGTTCAAGTGCCTGGTCAATGTACTGACAAGCAATTGATGTGAACTAAATATACTTTAATGTCAGTTAAAAATACACTTAAGTGTGATTTAAATGTTTCCTAAATGCATATATGCAATTGATTTCAAATGCATCACAGATTCATTATAAATGCAATTACACTCAGAAAAAGGTACAGTGGAGATACAATTTTGTAACCTTGGAGAATAAAACGTATAACATTTAAAGGTACACAGTTGGTCCTTAGGGTACAATTATACCAATGTTTTCCTCTATTTAGAGCAGGGGTAGGCAAGTTCAGTCCTAGAGAGCCGCTGTCCTGCAGAGTTTGGCTCCAACCCTGAAAGACATCTACAGAAGCTCTTATAGAGATTAACAGAGGTTTGATGTTGATGTTTTATTGAAAATGTCAATAAATTATGTCACCATTGGTCACCATTATGGTGACCAGTGTTTCCTTTAGTTTGGGCAGTTTGACTCTTAACAGCTTTTATGTGAGTTTGTGGTTTTGTTACAGTGTTAACAAAACACATAATCTGTTCATATATAAAAATAAAAAAGCCATAAACAAAAATTGTCACAAAGAAAACTGTTTGACTAAACTCATTACTGACTAAACATGTTAATAAATAATATTCACCAACAATACTTTCTTGCCACAGATCAGATGTTCTGAATTCAGATTTTTAAATGCATTCTAGGGGATTAAAGTTTAGACGCACACAGATATCAAGAGTCAGCGTATGAATCTCAACAATGGTGACATACTTAATGCTGCAATGCATGCTGGGAGCCATGAGTTTTATACTGTGGTGGCTTAGTAGGGTTGGAGCTAAACTCGGCAGGACATCAGCTCTCTAGAACTGAAAATAAAGAAAGCATATATCTTACATGACTTCCTTGTAATCATCCAATGATCCAAATGTTGCACTCCTTTGTTCTTTTCTTATTTGATCAGCTTTAGTTTCCTCACACCGCGATTACAGAAATATGGTGGACAGCACATTTTTCAAAGTCTGGTTTAGTATTGCTAATAACGTAGTATTATTGGTGCATTTGCATTAAACAAAAAGTTGATAACATTTTGTGCATGGTTAAAATATATTTATTTCAGATTTTCCATTTCTGTTCAAGTTCTAATTGATTGTGTAGTTAGTCTCTGTAATTTCACAGAGCTTGACTCATTCACCTAAAAGTAAATCATGTTTACAGTATAGTGTAGTCTGATTAAAATTGAATGCATTTTAACTGAATTTAAATGCAAATTAATTTTGATTATTTAAACTTTTGCTTGCAATTAGTGCAATTAAATGTGTGTTTAATCAACATAAAACAACATCATACTGAAAGCATTCTGTACACAGATGTAAAATACAGTAGCTACTGTAACCCTTATTTATTGTCTTGTGTACTCCAGTCTCTTCGGCGTGGATATCATCAAATAACACGGGTTACAATGGTGGTGATTTACATTCATTTCTTTAATCAAAAACCTCGGCATAACATGGACAGATGTCTAACTCACGGTCGTACAACTCTCGTCTCTTAGCTACTGCATTCTCTCTTCTTTTTTTCCCAAGCACTTCTTTCGTGCACGCCCCCTTAAAGGGACAGAGGCACACAATAACTTTCTAACTAACATACATATAACTCTGCATGAGACACATGAACACAAATAGGTTACTGGTGTCTTCATATCCACTTCCTAATTTATTCTTTTTCTTTTAACACAACATGAATTAAACTAAACCCAATATAATGAATTTAACAACCCAATGAATTTTTAAGGTTACAGTCGTCCCTTGCTTAACAAGAAACGTCCTCGTTTCCCAAGATAATCCCGTATAACCGTAACTCTTTCCCATAGCAGTAACATACTAACATATCAACAGTGCATGAGTGCAGTATTGCATCAAAATTTGTTAATTGTATCCCAAATTACTCTAGAACAACCTTTAACATATTTTCATATGCTGTATCACATTCTGATAACACAATTCTGTATGAAACTCGTTATGTACCGCATAACCAAAATACAGTGCACAAACAAACAATAAGTGCATCCCAACATGTGCAAAATGTGTGCATCAACATACAAAATATTTAAACTTTCCAGGCTTTTTAACCGCCCGACCACTACGAGTCAGTTGAGGTAAGTCCACTGATGGTAAGTTGTCTCGCTCCTGACCCTGAGAGTCTGTAGGAGAACTATTAGGCCTTGGCACAGATTCTGGCCCAGACAAGGAATGAGTTGGAGCTGAAAAGTCAGTTCCATCCCCGCAAACAATCTGCCTTGCAGGTCGGATATGCATATAAGGTGGTGTAGAGGGTCGGAAAGGCAAAGCTCCCGACAATGCAGTGAGGGGAACTGAGTGAGGTGCCTCAGCACCACTCACAACAGGAGGCACAGATACTGGAGAGGCAACAGTAGGCAATGTCCCAAGAGAACCTTTGTAAGGCTTTAGGCGATTGTGATGAACCACCCACTTTCGTGACTGTACATGACTTGGGTCTGTAATCTCATACGTTACACCGGGGGTGCCATCTTTGTCCATTCTCCTTAGAATTTTGTATGGCCCTATCCATTTAGGAGCCAACTTATTCTGCTTTTAGCTGGGTCATCCAAAACACAAAGTCACCCGGCTCATGTGGATGGAAAAATGTCTTTTATCATACTGCCGTTTCTGATTCAGCTTGGCTGCATTGGACCGTACCGCAGCATCCTTGAAAGCATATGATAAACGAAAGGTCACATCACGAGCATAGTCTGCAGGGGTGCCTGGTGTACAAGAAGTGATAGCAGGACTACAGTTCAAAAGGATATCGGCCGGCAGTCGTGCTTCCCTGCCATGTGCAAGGAAGAAAGGAGAAAACCCTGTGCTAGAGTGAACACTGGAATTATAGGCTAGTTCCACTTGAGGTAGATATTTATCCCATTCACCCCCACTTTCACAAATGTACTTGGCCAGCTGGTCTTTCAATGTCCGATTCAGTCTTTCGACCATACCATCACACTGGGCATGGTAGGGTGAAGTACGGGTTTTCTCAATGCCAAGTTGACTGCACAAATGTTTAATCAGATCTGACTCAAACTGTCTGCCTTGGTCCGTATGGATTACCTCAGGAACCCCGTGCTGTTTAATGTAATCCTCAAAAATGCACTGTGCTACAGTTGTTGCACGCTGATCTTTCAAAGGGTACAGATTGACAAACCGGGTAAAATAATCCATAACAACTAAAACATACTTATTCCCAAGGGAAGTAACAGGCAGCTCAGTTATGTCAGCAGCAATCCTTTGAAATGGTCTGTCTGCATTAATGGACTGCAATGGGGCTCTTTCATGCGGAGTAGTAGAAGCACAGGACTGACAAGATACACACTCCACACAGAATTTCTGGATATCACGAGACATGTAAGGCCAATAGCATATTTTCCTGGCTCTCAACAAAGTACGCTCAGCACTCAGATGACCACTAAACTTTTCCCCGTGAAAACACTTAAGAGCAGTTGGAATGAGTACCTCAGGCAAGACTACTTGATAAACAGAAGAACTATGAGGAGATGACTTCACTCTGCGACATAATATACCCTCTTGGACTGACAATTTGGGAAATTCATGCCAGAGTTTTCAGAGTGGCTGGGGAATGTTTCAGTCTACCTAATGGGGGTCTAAGGTTACCATTCTCTATCCAGCCCATGACAGTACTAAGACAAAAGTCAGCCTTTTGCTGAACTTGTAATTCAACCAAATCCACTGACAGTGTCGGACTTGTGTCAGAAAGAACAGGAGAAGTGACTTAGTCACAATCATTCGCACTGAAAACATCTGAATATTTGAAAATCAGAGTCTCAAGCTGAGTCTGTTGTTCTCGGTCCACCGCGGACTGACTGAGGTCTACTTTAGGTTTTGGACAGAGCTCACTTTGTGTCTGTATCTGAGCTACTGTGGGTTCCGACATTGTGTATTCTTCACCAGGTTGCGTGAACTAAGGAATGAAACTCACCAAGCCTTGTACCACAGGAACATGGCAATCCTCATTTGTCGGATTCATGGCTCGAACCAAGGTCACACCTGCTTTTACGGAGGTTACTGTACGTGCTACAAAAAGACCTGGTACTGTCTGACTGTCAGGGTCTAAGAGTCCAACGAAATTGCATGTAAAATCTTTCTCACCCATATTTGGCTGAATTTTCGCCAAAACGTTCATTTGAGACCTGGCAGGGATCAGAATGGGCTCTAAAGTCACAGCATTACCGAAGAGGGACTATATCCTGCAACACAAGAGAGGAATAGACCAATTCCACAATTTCAAACGATTCTCTCTGAGATCAACTACACCATGATGTTTGCTAAGAAAATCCCATCCAAGGATCACTGGCTGTGTTGCATTCCTAACCACCTGGACATCATGGGAAAATACTCCTCACCAAGCCTAATAGTAATAGTTAACATACCAAGAGTATCAAGATAGTCACCAGTCACTGACTTTGCCAAAAGGAAGGATTTCTGAATTGGCTTTTTGGCAAGAGAAGGAATTGACATTCTCAGTGTTTCACTAATCTCTGAACCAGTGTCAACAAATGCTTGGATGGCAACATTCTCGAATGATAGCAAAAACATAAGGTGATGGAATGACAGGAGTTACTGGATCAGTTTGTTTGGGCCCACTCATAAACTCAGCAGATACTTGGCCCGTAGTACCTACTACCAATCGTTTCCCTGAGGTTCAACATCCTCGTTCACAAAACTAACACGATGATCTACAGCTGAGGGCAGATGGTCAGTAGAGGATCGTAGGCCATATCTGTCACTCGAAAACCTGCTGGAGGGCCATTCCACTGCACGACGATCCTGACGATGAGTGGTGTGTTGTAGGCGATGATCTACACTCGGGCTGGCATAATGATCTCGATGATGTAGATTGGGGCCGACATCTTGGTCACGATGATAAGAAGCAGATCTGGCATGTGAAGCAGCATAATGTGGAGAAAGGCTGATGTGACGATCTCGATGAGGTGGACTAACACGACGATCTCGATGAGGAGAAGCGTTGATGTGACAATCACGATGATGTGGACTAACATGGCGATCTCGATGAGGAGAAGCATTGATGTGACGATCACGATGATGTGGCGATGAGCTGGCATGACGAACTCGATACCGTGGGGGCGGGCTGGCATAACGATCACGATGATGAGATGCTACAGGTGATGGTTGGTATCTCCTCGGAGATGAAAGCGGAGAGTAGCGATGTGTGTCTCGACCACGTTCTGGTGAGTAGCTTCTCTGTCTGAAGGAAGCCTGCTGAGAGCTTCGTTCGTGTTGTTTCTTTAAATCACTGACTTCCATTTTGAGAGACTTAACATCAGCAGTCAGTTTCTTTACTGCAGTCATAATTTCACAAGACATGTCCCCGGTAGAAGTTGTCTTTGTGGACACCATAGCAGAAAGCGATTCTCCATTAAATGAAGTTGCAGATAAGTTCGGTGTCAGACTGGTCTCTTTACTGATATGAGACAGGGGTACAAGCCGGAGAACTTCCTGGGCTCGTTCCCATTTACACGCAATGGCTAAAGCTTCCTCTAGGCTAGTAGCACCGTGCTCATGACATTTTGCTTGCAGAACAGGATCAAGACCGGCTATGAACCGTCTAAATCTTTCCATGGCGATTGCAGACTCACCATAATTAGGAAATGCTTCCAAAACAAGCCTTGTAATCTCAGCGGCAAATACTTCCAACGGCTCTTTGGGCATTCGCGGTC
Organism: Gobiocypris rarus; assembly: GCA_023029165.1. Lineage (NCBI taxonomy): Eukaryota > Metazoa > Chordata > Actinopteri > Cypriniformes > Gobionidae > Gobiocypris > Gobiocypris rarus. The sequence continues at coordinate 40,896,017 of CM040934.1, forward strand.
TGGCATTCACAAATGTCTGAAAATGTAGCAAAAATTGCTTTCTTCCAAAAACATCATTTAATGCAGTAACGCACCGTTCATAGTCCCGTTGTATCTCAGGAGCCAGAGAGAGCCAGTAAGCTAAAGCATCTCCACTCAACCTCGTAGGCAAAATCCGGGCCTGACTAGAATTGAGTATGGCCACGCCAGGCTATATAAATACAGTACTCTAATAAATTACACTTTATGTCAAATATTATGTAGAAAACTGACACTTGTAGTTGAGTTCATAGAGCAGGAGCTGGTGAAAAAAGGTCAACAATAAGTTGTACTGGAGTATACTGTATAAGCAAGTGAATTTAGAAGAAACATTAAATTCAAGGGTATTAATGCACCCAGTATATATTATATTATAGACTAAACAAATGTAAATTTGGACAAAACACTTAAGTTGAAATTAAAATTCATTATTTTCCATGTGCTTTAGTATATTAGTCAATACATCAGAAGAGTGTACTTATTCTTATAACACACATCTGTTACCTGGGATGTAAATGTACTGTTTCGATACTAAAGTGGCCCAAATTTAGTATATAAAAGTATAATTCTTTAAACTCTGAGTACACAAGTTTACAACTATGTTTTTCTTTGTACTGCAACTATACTACAGGTGAACTTAGGGTTTACTGATAGTTTACCAGTCAAATTATTTAAAGCACATTATTTAGTTTAAGTATACTCTTAGTAAACTACTAGTTTAGTTTTATACTGCAATTTATACTGTAATTTTAAGTACATAAAAATTTGACTGAAAGTATGCTGTTTTATTTTATACTATAGCACTATTAAATATACTTATTTTTGTAAAGGTATGTTTTGTGTGTGTGTGTGTGTGTGTGCAGGAGTTCATCACAATGAGGTTTCTGATCTCACTGTGTGTGTCTCTGCTGCTGATTCTGCTGATTAATGGTGAGTTTTGTATAATATGTCATGTGCATCACTGGATCTGTGGGTAGTTGAACCAACAGACAATAGTAAATCATTATGTTTGATGAAAGGATCCAAACACGTTTATAATCTTTCCTAGATTAGATTTGCATTCCATTCTTTCTATTCTTCGCTTTTCATTACAAATGTGGTAGGAATAACACCGGGTTGATATACATTAGGAGCACACTGATCATTGAACTTCATTTTAAGCGATATTATAAAGACATGAATGAAACGCATTGTTTTAATGCATACCATGCTCACAGATCAGCAGCAATACTGTAAGGGATAACGAGTGTAGGTCAGTCATCGTAGCAAAATGAACTCAATTGGATTTGTATCTAATTCATAGAATGTCTTTATTCTTATTTTTATTATTACAAATGCCTTTTATTTAAAAAAATGTTTTGCATTTCTGACTTCATTTTTAACAGTTTTGACTTTATATGTTGTTATTGCTCAAATATATTCCACAAATTTGAAAGAGGCAGAAACAGAAATAGGTCATATGGGAAAATGAGTGAAGATGATGTCAGATGAAGTTAACGACTTTAACAGAAATGTGTCAAACAAGAAAGAACAAATCAGCATGACTGGAACTATAGAATTACAGAAGGCAGCAAGATGATAATGAGGAACAGGTTAAATGGGTGGAGTTATGTGGGAGGATCCCAGAATTGTAGTTGGAGCAGAAACAGCAGGACCTGAAAACCAAAGATAAGGATAACAAGACATGAAGTTTATAAAAATTACGTTATAAACTAATTTTTCATCCCAAATGGGTGCACAGCAATACTTTCAAATAAAAATATTCAAAATATGATATTTTGAAACCCTCAAAAGAGGATTTATATTCAGTTTATGTTATCAATTAATTATCTAGAGCAGTGGTTTTCAACCTGTGATCCTCCAGGAGGCGCCACAAGATAACACAATTAATTTAAATATATTATTATTAATATGTTAAATAAAAAAGATAAATTAATTTAATTAAAAAAATAATACATTAAAACAAAGAACTATTGTATGTATTCTGTGATTGTTTCGAAGAGCCCAAGCTGTTTCACTTTGTGCTGTCATTAAAGAAGTTCTTTTGACATTTTTGCATATCTATTAAAAAAAAAAAAAAAAAAAAACACATGTACATAAGTATTCGCAGCCTTTGCCATGACACTCAAAATTGAGCTCAGGTGCTGCTGTTTCATCATCCTGATCATCCTTGAGATTTTTCTACAGCTTGACTGAGTCCACCTGTGGAAAATTCAGTTGATTGGACATGATTTGGAAAGGCACACACCTGTCTATATAAGGTCCCACAAACTATTTCTGCAGCATTGAAGGTCCCAATGAGCACAGTGGCCATACATGGAAGAAGTGTCCATACATGGAAGAAGTTTGGAACCACAGGACTCTTCCTAGAGCTGCCACCCAGACAAACTGAGCGATCGGGATAAGGGCCCTAGTCAAGGAGGTGACCAAGAACCCAATGGTCTGACAGAGCTCCAGTGTTTCTCTGTGGCGAGAGGAGAACCTTCCAGAAGAACGCCTCGGTTATGTATAACCCTGCTTCCTGAAGGAGGGAACGGAGTTGTACGCCGGAACTGACTGACGAATTGGGGATCATCTTCAGAGACCAATCTACTTCGAGTGTATAAAAACGAGCCAATAATGTTGGCATGCGTCCACGCGCCGCCGCAACGCCGGGTATAAATATGGAAGTGGAATACTGCATCCTCGCTTCCAACTGAGGAGCCGACAAGTGACTCGCCCTTCAGCGGAAGCGCAGCATCCGGCGGACGTACATCTCTGTTCCCTCCTTCAGGGAACGAGGGTTACATACGTAATCAGACGCCTTTCAGTCGGTCACATTCGACGACGCCGGAACTGACCAACGAATTGGGGATCCTACCAACACGCCGGGATGCTGGCCCTTCCAGCGCCTGGTCAGAGCTCGCTGAGGAGCCCCTATGTTGGGGCGAAAGCTAGGGCTTTGAGCCGGGAAGGTCCGTCACCGCTGTTTTTCTGCAAGACCACCACAGGAAAGAACACTCCAGAGACGGGCTAGCCGAGTCGGGTAGCTGGTACCGTGGAGCAATCCACATATGGGGTCGCCGTTAGGGGACCACTACATATGGATACCCTGCCTACACATACGCTCCACAAGCATACGGGTGCAGGCCTAGTGTCAGACAGCCGCCACGTCTGGCACCGCAGGGGTAGCGGAGGAGCTCGACAGGGTTTACCGTTCCTGGGGAACACCACTGGAGAGAATTGGACGACGATCCGCCCAGAGGGCGGGAGTGGCGTTGAAGCCGACACTAAAACGGGTACTTCGCGCTTACCGGCCACTAGGGGCGAGTACGCGGGAAGAAACCGGCTCTACACGAAGGCTATAGAATCTAGCTACATATATCTGTTCACCACCTGGTCCTGAAAGGGAGTGGTGGGAACCTTGGGCACGATCCGGGCCGGGGCCTCAGGATCACGTGAGAGTCACCCGGACCAATTCTAGGCACGATTCATTGACCGAAAGTGCGTGCAGGTCCCCTACCCTCTTGATGTATGCTAAAGCCGCCAGGAGTGCTGTCTTCACAGACAGAATTTTCAACTCTGCTGACAGCAGTGGCTCGAAAGGAGGACCCTGGAGTGCTCTGAGCACCAGGGTTAAGTCCCAAGAGGGTATGGAGCTTGGGCGAGGAGGGTTTACCCTCGCACCTCTAAGGAACCTGACGACTAGGTTGTGCTTCCGACGGACTTACCTTCAACTGCGTCGTGATACGCCGCTATAGCTGCGACGTACACTTTGATGGTGGAGGGAGACAGCCTTCGCTCCAAGCCATCCTGCAGGAAGGAAAACACGACACCAATCGAACACTTACGGGGGTCTTCTTGGCGGGAAGAACACCAGTCAATGAACAGGTTCCACTTCAGAGCATAGAGGCGCCTTGTAGAGGGGGCTCAGGCAGAAGTGATGGTGTCTTCTACCACTGCTTGTGGCAGGCCACCTAGAACCTCTGCGTCCCGTCCAGGGACCAGACATGGAGTTTCCAGAGGTCTGGACGCGGGTGCCACAAGGTGCCCCGTCTCTGAGAAAGCAGATCCTCCTTCAGAGGAATGGGCCAGGGAGGGGCTGTTGCGAGGAGTTAGTTCGGAGAACCAGGTCCGTTGGGCCAGTAGGGCGCAACTAGCAAGACCTGATCCTTGTCCTCCTGACTTTGCACAGTGTCTGTGCGAGAAGGCTCACTAGGGGAAACGCATACTTGCGTAGGGTCCCGGGCCAGCTGTGCGCCAGTGCATCTGTGCCGAGGGTCCCTTGGTCAGGGAGTAATACAACTGGCAATGGGTCAAGTCCGGAGCGGCGAACAGGTCTAAATGCGCAGCTCCGAAAAGGTCCCATATCAGCTGGACCGATAGGGGTGGAGTCGCCACTCTCCCGGAAGTGCTGACGAGAGAGCTCGTCGGCTGTCTGGTTCAGTGCACCAGGGATGTGAATGGCCCGAAGCGACCTCAGATGCTTCTGACTCCACAGGAGGAGATGGCGGGCGAGTTGCTGCATGCGACGGGAGTGTAGACCACCCTGATGGTTGATGTACGCAACGGCCGCAGTGCTGTCCGTACGGACCAGAACGTGCTTGCCCTGCAGCAGCTTTTTGAGGCGGCTGAGGGCGAGACGAACTGCTAGCAACTCCAGGCAATTGATATGCCAATGCAACTGGGGCCTCATCCACAGACTCGAGATTGGATGCACGTTATGCGTGGCCCCCAGCCGGTGGACGAGGCATCCGTGAAGACCACAGCATGCCTGGACACTTGTTCTAAGGGCACTCCCACCCGTAGAAACGAAGGGTCCAACCATGGGCTGAAGGTTTGTCGGCAGTACGGAGTAACTGGGACCCGCATTTGGCGCTCTGCCACGCCCATCTCGGGACTCGGCCATGAAGCCAGTGCTGAAGCGGTCTCATATGAAGTTACCGCGGCTGTAGATGCCATATGCCCCAGAAGCCTCTGAAATAATTTCAGTGGGACCGCCCTGCTCTTGAACGTATTCAAGCAGTTCAACACTGACTGGACTCGCTCCACCGTTAGGCGCGCAGTCTGACTGACCGAGTCAAGCTCCATACCGAGATAAGAGATCCTCTGTGTGACAGAGTTTGCTCTTCTCTCGGTTGACCCGAATGCCCAACAGGCTGAGGTGACGGAGCACCTGTGTTCGCACAACTGTTCCCGAGACTGGGCCAGGATGTTCGCATTGGCTCAATCGCCGAGGTAGTTGAGAATGTTCTCTGAGCGAACAATGGCTGCCTCCACGACTTTCGTGAAACAACAAGGTGACAGGACAGCCGAAGGGCAGGACTTTGTACTGATATGCCTTCCCCACGAACGCAAAGCGTAGGAACGGTCTGTGTCGAGGAAGGATAGAGACATGAAAGTATGCGTCCTTCAGGTTGATCGCTGCAAACCAATCCCGGGACGGATGCATTCGAAAATGTGTTTCTGGCGTTAGCATTTTGAATGGGAGCTTGTGTAGAGCCCGATTCAAAACACGCAGGTCCAGGATTGGCCGTAACCCACCCCCTTTCTTGGGTACAATGAAGTAGGGGCTGTAGAACCCCGCCTTCATATCGGCTGGAGGAACCGGCTCGACCGCGCCCTTCGCCAGTAGGACATCGATCTCTGACCTCAAGACATGGGCGTCGCTGCTCCGCACTGAGGTGAAGAGGATGCCCTGGACTGGGAGGCCGGCAAGCGAACTGAATCGCATAGCCGAGTCTGACAGTACGGATGAGCCAGCGAGACGGTCTGGGGAGCTCTAGCCAGGCTCCGAAGACCGAGCAAGCGGGTCCAATGGCACCACACCACCTCCTGAGAGCAGGTCTTTCCGTCCCAGGGCTCCCTGTCTCAGAGCTGCTTGCTCTTGCTCTTGCCAAACGCTTTCGCAGGGCCCTGAGCGGGTTGGGCGCCACCCATGCGTCCGGCACCCTGCCTGCCCGGTGGAGGCTGCTGGAGGCGGACGCTGGGGACGCCCTCGGCGACGAGCAGGAGGAGGTGCCACCGCCGGTGACGGGGTGGAGGCAGCAGCGGGTTGCCGGGCAGAATGTTCTTGATCGCCTCCATCTGCTTCTGGGCCACCGAGAACTGCTGGGCGAAGTTCTCGAATGGTGTCGCCGAAGAGGCCAGCCTGACCGACAGGGGCGCCGAGGAACCGCACTTTGTCGGACTCGCGATATCGCCAGGTTTAGCCACAGGTGGCGCTCCTGGACCACGAGTGTGGACATCGCCCGCCCAGGAGCGCGCAGTGACTTTCGCCGCCTGAGGGCGAGGTCCATCGCTGCGCGCAGTTCCTGCATCATCCCTGGGTCCGAACTACCCTCGTGCAACTCCTTTAGCGATTCGGCCTGGTAGACCTGCATGAGCGCCATGGCATGCAGGGTTGACGCCACTTCCCCACAGGCTGTGTAAGCCTTGCCCGTGAGAGCGGACGAGAACTTACACACCCGGGAGGGGAGACGGGGATTAGCCCGCCAGTCTGCAGCGGACCTGGGACACAGCTGCATCGCCACGGACCACTCGACTGGGGGAATCCCGATATCCCTTAGCCGCTAGACCCGCGCCACCGTCGAGGGTAGTGAGGATGGAGGAGTCAGTCGATCAGTGTCTGGCGCTGTAAGGCGCCGTGCACGACTTTGTGAGCTCCTGATGCACTTCCGGGAAGAAAGGCACCGGGGCGGGGCGCTGAGAACCAGCACGGGCCGCCCTGAGAAACCAATCATCCAGCCGCGAGGGTTCGGGACACGGTGGGGGTTGCACTCGAGCCCGACACTCGCGCGGCCCGGGAAAGCATAGCCGTGAGCTCTGGATCAGGCTCGGGCAACGCTGCCACACCAGAAGGGGGCAGCGCAGCCGGGTCTTCATCTCCAGAGTCCATAAGCTCGTCCCCCGATGCAGCTATCGAAATCCTGTCCTCAGCCGGAGCCCCGAAAGAGACAGCCGGCCCCCCGTGGGAGGGGCCAGACTGCTCTCGCGGAAGCTCCACCGGTGCAGCGGAGGGGGGAGGGGCCCAAGGAGCCTGTTGACCCGTCGGGGAAGCCCTCACAGTAACCCTCAGGTCTCCACCAAGGGCATCAGCCAAAGTAGCAGCCCTCTGCTTACAGCTGGAGGACCGCTAGTTCAGGGATGCGCAATGGGACTCCACCTCTTTTGAGGTACTTGAGTCTAGACCGCAATACTGCGATGGTCATGTTCCCACAGTGAGAACATGAGTCACTCATGAACGCTGCCTCAGCGTGCTGAACGCTCAAACACATAATGCAGCGATCATGACCGCAGCTGGGGACAGAAAACGACAGCATCCAGAAACACACGGTTTGAATGACATCTTGAAAAGACGCAGGGTCAAACCGTAGCTCTTTAGAAGGAAATTTGCTCTATTAAATGTGCTGAAGCACTCAGGGAGATGGCCGCGGCTCAACACAGCACAGTAGTGCAGGTCTGTGTGAGCACTCAGAGGAAACGCCCAGCGAACCGACAGGAACCCTTTGATGCAGCCAATCGCTGACTTGTGCCTTCGCGCCAGCACCGGAGACAGCAGAAGATCCTTTACGCACTCTAGTAAGTAGAAAACAGCTTCTCTCTCAGCAACCGTTCAGCTCCGAAGTTTAAAGCAAGGATGTGGTATTCCACTTCCATATTCATACCCGCGCTGCGGGGCGGTGCGTGGACCGCATGCCAACGTTATTGGCCTGCTTTTTATACACTCGAAGTAGATTGGTCTCTGAAGATGATTCAATTTGTCGGTCAATTCCGACGCACGTCAACGTGACCGACTGAAAGGGAACAACCATCTCTGCAGCACTCCACCAATCAGGCCTGCGTGGTAGAGTGGCCAGACGGAAGCCACTCCTCCGTAAATGGCACATGACAGCCTGCCTGAAGGACTCTCAGACCAGGAGAAACAAAATTCTCTGGTCTGAAACAAAGATTGAACTCTTTGGTCAGAATGGCAAGCGTCATGTCTGGAGGAAACCAGGCACCGCCATCACCTGGCCAATCCCTTACCTACAGTGCAGCATGTTTTTCAGTGGCAGGAACTGGGAGACTAGCCAGGATCGAAGGACAGATGAATGTAGCAATGTACAGAGGCATTGATGAAAACCTACTCCAGGGTTCATCTTCCAACAGGACAACAACCCTAAGCACACAGCCAAGATAACAAAGGAGTGGCTATAGGACAACTCCTTGTAAATGTCCTTGAGTGGCCTAGCCAGAGCCCAGACTTGAACCTGATTGAACATCTCTGGAGAGATGACTGTGCACAGACAATCCCCATACAACCTGATGGAGCTTGGGAGGTCCTGCAAAGAAGTGTGAGCAACTGCCCAAAAATAGGTCTATCAAGTTGTAGCATCATACTCAAAAAGACTGTAATTGGTGCCAAAGGTGCATCAACAAAGTTTTGAGCATGTAAATTTGCAAATATTTCAAACAAACTGTCACATTGTCATTATGTGGTATTGTTTGTAGAATTTTGAAGAAAATAAGTAATTTAATCCATTTTGGAATAAGGCTGTAATATAACAAAATGTGGAAAAAGTGGAGCGCTGTGAACATTTTTCGGATGCACTGTACATATCCTTGCGGTATTGTTTCAGAGAGGAGGGTGTCCTTGGAGTACAAAAGATTGGGAACCACTGCTTTAGCTTTATCTAAACTTAGTTTTATCATTGGATGAACCAAATATGTATAAAGTTCCAAGGCATATACATTTTGTGTGTAGTCAGTTTATCCAACCCATCCTCAATCCACATCTTCTATTTCAGATGTTTACCTGTCTGTTTTCCTAATTATAGTCAATGATTGAGAATGTATTATCACAGGACTGTTTTTTTTTTTTTGACATTAGGTTCTACGACTTCCAGTTATGATCCATGCTTTAACTATACCACTCTTGATGAATACTGGAGAGACATTCTGCCAAACTATTACAGCTTGTACAACCCTATACATGATGACACTCTTGTTGAATGGAGTGGTTGGTATCGACTGTATCTGTTTGGAAAAAGTGCTCAGATGTCTGAGTGGTGTGTGAGTACTACACACTGTGGTGGTGAAACTGGACTGTCTCTTAATGGTTCTCATCCACGTCTTGAGGATGGAGTGGTGACCCGTGAAGTCGTGGGAACTAATTCTTGGTGGTGGTTGTGGTCATCTTCCTCTTGTGGCAGCTACAAGTCCACCTCCATTCAAGTCAAAGCCTGTCCAGGAGATTATTACGTCTATGAATTTGTCAAACCCAACGTATCAATCCCAAGCCAATGTATTGTGCAGGTGAATGTTAAAAGTCAATATGAAGAGTAAATTATCTATGTACAGTATTGGGTAATTTAACACCTTTAACTGTGTTTTCAACAGTCAGAATCAGTGTTGTGCAGTTCATTAAACATTCAGTAGCTCATCACACCTGCACATCATTACTGTAGCACTCCTCAATTCCTGAAATCTCACAAATTTAATCAAACCATTCAATATTACAAATGCATCCTTACTGTGGGTGCTTAATGTTTGACAGGAAAGGAAGGGAAATAGTTGTGGTGTGGATCTAATTGCAGGCATCTTTATATTTTTCATTTTGTTTTTAAATAAAATGTAATAAATACAGAATATTAGCTAAACACACTATTAAGCAAATAACATTAAACACCCATGTTGATCTGATAAGAAACAAATTAAATCAAGGACTACACATATAGACAAGATAATGATACTACACAAAACAGTTGAACAATCAGAAACCAGGAAAACAGGGTATGTGTGGCCAGCTAGTAGTTCCTGTGTGACTAAACCTCTAGCCACTGATGCCTCCTTGTTAGAGCGTCCTACCTGGGTTCGAGTCCCGCTTGGAGCGGGCAGGTTTGAACAGGAGGGGTTACATTGGTGCCGTGAACCGTGTGGAAGTGAGGTTTAGGGGTGTGAGTGTACCGGAGGCCAGCTAGTAGTTGCTGTGTGAGTAAACCTCACTCCCTGATCTCAAGAGACGCCCAGCGACTGACACTAGAGGTTGCAGCCTTTAGCCTCCTTGTTAGAGCATCCTACTCTCATGCCGGCGGACCCAGGTTCAAGTCCCGCTTGGAGCGGGCATGTTCGAACAGGATGGGTTACATATGTGTACAGGATAACACACAACACCACAAAATAAACTTCACAATAAGAGTTTTAAAGGAACAAAGGTGACAAATTACAGTGTGTGAGCACAGGGTAATACCACAAAGTCCTGTTGGGCCTATTTGAAGCCTATACCATGGATGCTTGATTATTTGCAGTTTTTGTCTCTTTACAACTGACAAGCTAAACCATCCAAGCCAATATAAGTAGTAATAGTGCAGATCATAAATGAGTAGATGATGTTTCCGGCCTCATTCTATTGACTGCAGAAATACCGTCATGTTGGTCAGACTGCACAACACTGGTTAGAATAGAATTGCTCAAAATCATGCTATTAACCATGCTTATAGGTTTTGGAATACTCTAAATTGTCTTCAATGTTAATACAGTGTTTTAACAGTACTTTTGCCTACTCCATAACAGTTGCTTTCCAAAACATCAGCAGTGATCCCTGCTACAACTATGAGTCTCTGGATCATCCTTGGAGGGCCACCAATGAAAGTGAAGATCGTATTTGTGATAGTTATTTCTCCTGGAAAGGCTGGTACCGTTTTTCTACAATGGAATGAACATCCAGATGCCAGAGACCTGTGCTAGTTCATACAGCTGTAACACACAGATCACTCTGTGGCTCAATGGTCCTCATCCTCAGATAGAGGATGGAGTGGTGATAAGAGAGGTCTGTGGAGGGACTTACAGAACTCGCTGCTGTGAATACAAGACAAGACCCATCAGAGTGAAAGCGTGTCCAGGAAATTACTATGTCTATGAACTTGTAAAACCAGACGTGTGGTGTGCAGGATACTGCATAAGTACTGTGAAATCTTTTTTTTTTTTTTTTTTGGCAAAGTCATTAAAACTATTTCAAATGATTTCAGTCATATCTTAAATTTCCTTTTCTTCCAGATAGTAGCACCATTTCACAGCCGGTTTCCACTATAAGTCCAGCTATAATCACTGGATCCAGCAACACTCCAAGTAAGTTGTAAATCATAACAGAGTTTGTTTGCCCATATAATCTTAAGATATTTAGGTTAAGCTTATTTGGCTTGCTGTCCACTGATGAGGGCTTGATGAAGCAGCTTCAGCTGTGCTATAGCCCCACAGTGACTAAATTATTATGTAGGGCAAGGTACCTAAGATTAAAGTGGAGTTTGGGGAGGTGGTGGGATGATGGAACATCTGAGACTGAGGAGAGGTAAGCAGCTGTTGTTCATATACTCTGGCTGTTGATTGGAGGGCTCGTTCTTCCTAAATTACTTTTAGAACTTTACTTAATGTGAATTAAATTGAATACTTATTAAAAATAACCAAAATTGTGAAATTTGCTATTAAATTCCGGCATTGCAATTTAAAATCACACCTTTTGTGTATTAACTTGTAGCATCACTAATATGCAGTCATGTTGAGTATGAATAGTGTAAGAATCTCGTGATATTTTATTTTGAGCTGTTCAGATTTGCACTCATGAAGTTCCTTGAAAAAATGCCTTGTTTGTTTTGATCTCATCATCTGATCACTAGCAGATTATGACCCATGCATTAACTACAACACACTCAACAACAACTGGAGAAACATACTCGTTACGGGCAATATGGACACAATTCTGATTATGACGACACCCGTGTTAAATGGGATGGCTGGTATCGACTCTTCATTAATGGCTTGAGTGCTCAGATGCCTGAATGGTGTGTGTCTTACATGCCATGTGGAGGTTTTAGTTCCCTGTGGCTTAGTGGATCTCATCCTCAGCTTGGAGACGGAGTTGTTACTCGTGACATTTACGGCTCTCACTTTGAGGAGTGCAGTTACTACAGATCCGACCCAATCCAAGTCAAAGCCTGTCCTGGAAATTATTATGTCTACAAATTTACCAGGCCTCCTCGTTCAATCCCAGCTCCTGTATATTGTGCAGGTACATTCTTTGTTGTTTATACTGTATTTGACAATGCTTACCGGGAATCAAATTGTAGGGTTTCACCAAGTCTTGAATACATTAATCTGCAGTATAAAATGTTCTCTTTCTTCTTTTCATAATAGTACGTTTCTCCACCCCAACTGTCGACCCCTGCTACAACTATAACAGTCTGGATGAGCCTTGGAGAGCCACAAACAACCCTTACGATAGTAACTATAGAAGATGTGATAACTTCCAAGGCTGGTACAGACTGTTGTACAATGGTCAGAGTGTCCAGATGTCAGAATCCTGTGTTAATCAGTACATGTGTGGCACTTACATCCCAATGTGGCTCAACGGCTCTCATCCACAGCTGGAAGATGGAGTGGTCACCCGTCAGGTCTGTGGTTCCGCATGGACTGGCTGCTGTACTTTCAAATCTCTCCTATACAAGTCAAAGCCTGTCCAGGAAATTACTATGTTTACAAGTTTGAAAGCCCAATATTCTGGAGCTTACTGTGCAGGTGACCGTTTATTTATATGTATTTCACTGATTTACATTTTTGCTTTTGTTTTTAATTGATATTTATAAAAACAATTGTTCCTCATGTCAGATGTCACAGGACTTAGTGCAGCCACTACGACAACAGCAACAACATCAACAACATTAACAACACCAACAACAACATTACCAGCACAACCAGCAACTACAACAACAGCAATAACATTACCACCACCAACAGCAGCAACAACACCAACACTAACAGTAACAACAGCAACAACACCAACATTACCACGCCCACCAACAACAACACCAACAACATTACAACCAGCAACAACAACACCAACAACACCAATATTACCACCAGCAACAACACCAACAACAACATTACCAACAACAACACCAAAATTGCCACCACCAACAACAACACCAACAACAACATTACCAACAACAACACCAACATTACCACCAGCAACAACAACACCAACAACAACAACATTACCAGCAACAACAACACCAACATTACCAACAACAACAACACCAACAACAACAACATTAACAACACCACCAACAACAACAACAACAACATTAGCAGCACCACCAGCAACTACAGCAACAGCAACAACATTACCACCACCAACAGCAACACCAATACTAACAACAACAACAACACCAACACTAACAGTAACAACAGCAACAACACCAACATTACCACGCCCACCAACAACAACACCAACAACATTACCACCAGCAACAACAACACCAACAACAACAACATTACCAACAACAACACCAACATTACCACCAGCAACAACAACACCAACAACAACAACATTACCAACAACAACACCAACATTACCACCAACAACAACACCAACAACAACAACAACAACAACATTAACAACACCACCACCAACAACAACAACAACATTACCAGCACAACCAGCAACTACAACAACAGCAATAACATTACCACCACCAACAGCAGCAACAACACCAACACTAACAGTAACAACAGCAACAACACCAACATTACACCCACCAACAACAACACCAACAACATTACCACCAGCAACAACAACACCAATAACAATATTACCACCAGCAACAACAACACCAACAACAACAACAACAACATAACCACCACCAACAACAACAACAACAACATTACCAACAACAACACCAACATTACCACCAGCAACACCAACAACAACAACAACAACGTACCAACAACAACACCAACATTACCAACAACAACAACACTAACAACAACAACATTAACAACACCACCAACAACAACAACAACAACATTAGCAGCACCACAAGCAACTACAACAACAGCAACAACATTACCACCACCAACAGCAACACCAATACTAACAACAACAACAACAACACACACAGCAACAACACCAACATTACCACGCCCACCAACAACAACACCAACAACATTACCACCAGCAACAACAACACCAACAACAACAACATTACCAACAACAACACACCAACATTACCACCAACAACAACACCAACAACAACAACACCACCAACAACAACAACAACATTAGCAGCACCACCAGCAACTACAACAACATTAACAACATTAATAACACCACCAACAACAACACCAACAACAACAACAACATTAACAACACCACCAACAACAACAACAACATTAACAACACCACCAACAACAACAACACCAACAACAACATTAACAACACCACCAACAACAACAACAACATTAGCAGCACCACCAGCAACTACAACAACAGCAACAACATTACCACCACCAACAGCAACAAACAATACTAACAACAACAACAACACCAACACTAACAGTAACAACAGCAACAACACCAACATTACCACGCCCACCAACAACAACACCAACAACATTACCACCAGCAACAACAACACCAACAACAACAACAACAGCAACAGCAACAGCATCCATTACTCCAACATACACAAGCACTGGTAAACTATTTTCTTGAACTCTCATGAGCATCTTTTTGGACATATGCAGTATTTTACATTAACTCTTGATATTTCTCTGTTCATCCCACTATTACACATGCCTGTAGTCAGTTAGGGTGACCAGACGTCCCAAAAAATTCGGGACAGTCCGAAATCTAAACTGTTGTCCCGAATCCGAATCTGGCCTAATTGTCCCGAAAATTATACTAAAGCAAAATCTTGAGTAGTTATTTTCTGATAAACATTAAAAACTGCCCGCGGAGGTTAAGTTGTCCTGCTGATTGGCTAGAGCATTTGTTTTCTAAGTTCAAATACTGTTGGCGGCTAGTAAATTTAGATATTAATTGGTAAGCTAATTTTCATTCATTCCATTGGCATGGCTGGTGTACATAACCCCAACACGCTGCTAAAAGCAAACGCCTCTGCAGATACCGGGAGGAATGGGTGGAAATATCTATGGATTGCCACAGCCTTAAGTGATGAAACTAAAGCGTTCTGCAAAGTGTGTAGGAAAGAGTTTGGTGTTTCTCAAGGAGGAGGCAGATGTTAGGCTGCATGCTAGCAGCAAACTACACTGTACCAACACCGCGACAGTACAGACCAACACGTTGGTCTCATCCTTCCACCCCAGAACCCCCATCTCGTCACCCTGTAGTCAGTTCATATTAAAAAGTAATGTCTGTCAGGACCACCATCATCAAAGATGAATGACAATTAGCATAGTTTGGATTGGCAGTATGATTCTGTTCTGGGAAAGAACTCCGCCCATCCATGCAGTCTAACAAAGAGCAGGGAGTGCAGTGATAACCCCTCAAAACAAAACCATTTGGGAGGGAGGGATATAAAAGACACATAGGTGTAGTCATTTTATCTAAACTATTTTCAGTCGTTCATCATCCTAACTCCTCCTCATACGGACACAGTGAACAATGATTAATCTTGTATTTGCCACCTCAGTAAAGTATATATCACCACACAAATGTTTTTGTTTGACATTATTTTCTCAGAACCTACATCTTCCAGCTCTGACCCTTGCAATAATTATACCACTCTTGATGAAAACTGAGAGACATACTGCAAAACCAATACGAGTACTATGGACATAATGACTCTGCTGTTGAATGGAGCGGCTGGTATCGACTGTATCTGAATGGAAAAAGTGCCCAGATGTCTGAGTGGTGTGTGAGTTATATTGGATGTGGTGGTGATGTTGGACTGAATCTCAATGGTTCTCATCCAAGACTTGAGGATGGAGTGGTGACCCGTGAAGTTTTTGGAAGTTATATGAACTCTTACAAGTGTGGCGGCTACAGATCAGCACCCATCCAAGTCAAAGCCTGTCCTGGAGATTATTTTGTCTATAAGCTCATCAAGCCAGATCTGTCGATTTACAAGCCTTCATACTGTGCAGGTATTTTTCTGTCGTGAAAACTCTCAGAGAGATTGGGATGGTAATGGATATGGCAGTGTAATGTACGATTTGTTCTTGGTAGAATAGACCTGCTACGCTGCTGCTGCAGAGCAAGTACAGAGACTTGCTACTGCCAATACTACATAATGTGCTATGAAATATTCTTTCTTTATTTCTTGACTGCACAAAACTGGTTAAAATATAATTGTTCAAAACTACACTATCACTTCAGTAGTATTACAACTTTAGTATACAGTTTTACAATTGTTAATTAAAATACACTATTTTAATATAACTTTTACAAACAACTCTTTTGTCCATGACAGTTGCTTTCCAAAACATCAGCAGTGATCCCTGCTACAACTATGAGTCTTTCGATCGTCCCTGGAGAGCCAACAATGAAAGTGGAGAAATGATATGTGATGACTCTTTCTCCTGGAATGGCTGGTACCGGTTTTACTACTTTGGAATGGACATCCGAATGCCAGAGACCTGTGCTAGTTCATACAGCTGTAACGCCTTCCTGAGTCTGTCACTCAACGGTACACACCCTCGGATAGAGGATGGAGTGGTGATCAGGAGGTCCAAACAGGGGCTTCTATGAGGGCAGCTGTGAATACAAATCAAAACCCATCAGAGTAAAAGCGTGTCCAGGCAATTACTATGTCTATGAACTTGTGAATCCACATTTCTGGTGTCCAGGATACTGCACAGGTATGATGCTTCCTCCCACTTTTAATAAAGCCTTTCAAAAGTTTTAAAAATAATTTCAGTAGTGTCACTTTTCCTTTTTCTCAGATGTTAGCACCATTTCACAGTCTGTTTCACTTCAAGTCCAAATATAATCACAGGGTCCATCACCTTGAGTAAGTAAATGTTGAATTTGTGTAATATATGAATAAGGTTAATCAAATAGTCTATATTAATTATTGTATAAAATGTACATTTATTGTGATTATATAAATTCTTATATTTGCAATGAAATTTCTGACACATTTTGTGCCTTAACATATCCTCAATGTTACACAGTGATGTAGAATCTAGTTTTGGGTAAGAATTTGGTTTCATCACTAACAGATTATGACCCATGCATGAATTACAACATTCTCAACAACTACTGGAGAAGCACAGTTAACTACTGGTATCAAAATGGATATATACCTGAACATGATGACACCCGTGTTAAATGGGATGGCTGGTATCGACTCTTCATTAATGGCTTGAGTGCTCAGATGCCTGAATGGTGTGTGTCTTACATGGCATGTGGAGGTTTTAGTGCTCTCTGGCTTGGCTCTCATCCTCGGCTAGGAGATGGAGTTGTAACTCGTGACATTTACGGCTGCTCTTATTATGAACAGGCAGTTACTACAGATCCGACCCAATACAAGTCAAAGCCTGTCCTGGAAATTATTATGTCTACAAATTCACCAGGCCAACTCTTTCAATCCCAGCTCCTACATATTGTGCAGGTACATTCAAACGTCTTTATATTTGACATGCTTTTCATGAATTGTATTTTTGATTTTCATTTTATTATCTTGGATACATTAAATCAATACTCTCTTTTAAATTTCATAACAGTGCTTTTCACTACCCCAAGTGTTGACCCCTGCTACAACTATACCACTCTGGATGAGCCCAGGAGATCAACCAAATATTCTGTTTATTATGGAATGTGTGACTATAACGTAAAGTGGAATGGCTGGTACAGGCTGTTCATCAGAGGTCAAAATGCTCAGATGCCAGAATCATGCGTTAATCAACGCATGTGTGGCACTGAAGAGCCATTTTGGCTCAACGGCTCTCATCCACTGCTGGAAGATGGAGTGGTCACCCGTCAGGTCTGTGTTTCCTCATGGAGTGGCTGCTGTGGTTACACCTCCCACCCTATTCAAGTCAAAGCTTGTCCAGGAAGTTACTATGTTTATGAGTTTGTCAGGCCAATGTTTTGTGGAGTTTATTGCGCAAGTGAGCATTTATTCACATGTATTTCAGTTATTTACCTTTCTGTTTATTATTAAATTGATATTGATAAAAACAATTGTTCCTAATATCAGATGTCACGCGACTTACTGCAGACTCGCCGACAACACCAAGAACACCACCAACAACACCAACAACAGCAACAAACAACAGCAACAACAACAACACCAACAACAGCAACAACAACACCAACAACAGCAACAACACCAAGAACACCAACAACACCAACACCAACACCAACACCAACAACAACACCAACAACAGCAACAACAACACCAACAACAGCAACACAAACAGCAACAACAACACCAACAACAGCAACAATAACACCAACACCACCACCAACAACAGCAACAACACCAAGAACACCAACAACAGCTACAACAGCAACAACAACAACAACAGCAGCAACAACAACACCAACAACAGCAACAATAGCTACAACAACACCAACAACAACAACAGCAACAACCACTCCAACAACACCAAGAACAGCAACAACAGCAACAATAACACCACCAACAACAACAACAACAACAACAACACCAAGAACACCTACAACAACAACACCAACAACAGCAACAACAACACCACCAACAACAACAACACCAACAACAGCAACACCAACAACAGCAACACCAACAACAACAACAACAACAACAACACCAACAACAACAGCAACACCACCAAGAACACCAAGAACAGCTACAACAACAACAACAACAGCAACAACAACACCAACCAAATAAGCAACACTAACAGCAACAACTGCACGCACCAGCAGCACCACGCAGCAACAGCAACAGCAACAACAACACCAGCACAACGCACCAACAACAGCTACAACAACACCAACAACAGCTACAACACCAACAACAGCAACAACAACACCAATACCAACAACAGCTACAACAACAACAACAGCAACAACAACACCAATACCAACAACAGCACCAACAACAACAACACCAACAATAGCAACACCAACACCAACAACAGCAACAACAACACTAAGAACACCAAAACAGCAACAACACCAACAACAGCAACACCACCAAGAACAGCAACAACAGGTAAAGTGGGTGGAGTTACATGGGAGGATCCCTGACAGACAGCAGAAGAGTAACACCACATGGGCCGTATAGGGCATAGCCATGTGAAATGCTGAAGGACTGACCATGTTAAAATTAACAAAATAAACGCTCTCCTTATCTTTCATCTCCTATCGTTCAGATCAGATCGGATGAATCCAAGAAACACCAGAATACATTTCAGTGTAAGGGTCCACTCTTCAAAATGCATCCCACTTTTAATCCAAAACAATAAAAAGGGTAAAAAAAAAAAAATCCTCCTTTGTTTGCATTAGCGTTTTGATTTAGAGTAATCAATGAAATATCGATTCTAATCAGTATTCTGACGATATCCCCTGTAGTTTAGACTTTTCCGCTCAATATGAGCCCTCCTTGTCTCTCTCTCCTTCCCAATCACAGGCGTTTGGGTGACTCAACAAATCCAGGAAGCGCATTACAGGCTTGGCGAGGTGTCAATCATTGCACCATTCTATAGTAAGTAGGAAACAGAGTGGGAAAAACGGTTTTCCTTGGATAAAGCCAGTCAATGCATAGCCAATGCCTTGCCAGCAAAGTTTTGATGGATGGACATTGTAACCAATCAAAAGGCTTCATCTTGTGCAGTTTTATGTTTTATGTACTACCAGTGCTGACGTTTCCATTGACATCTGCACGCTCTCAGTTTACGCACACACCACAGTGGAGTGTGCTGACTGTATGACAGACTGTTCTTATCAACTAAATGAGTTTATTACACTTTGTAAATAGTTGCTTTAGTTCCCTTTCAGTCGGTCATGTTTGACGACGTCGGAACTGACCGACGAATTGGGGATCATCTTCAGAGACCAATCTAATTTGAGTGTATAAAAACGAGCCAATAACATTGGCATGCGGAAATAAATACGGAAGTCTCAGCTGCTGTTTCTACAAAGAGTGTTTTGAGGATGAGTCTGCTCGAGAGGATCACTCTGTTTCCCACTCTGTTTCCTGTTTCACATGCACTATTGGACTGCTGTGAGCCGCAGCCATCTCCCTGAGTGCTTCAGCACTACTAAAAGAGCATTTTCCTTTCTAAAAGAGCAACAGGGTTTGACCCTGCGTCTTTTCAAGATGTCATTCAAACCGTCCCCAGTTGACGGTCACGATCGGTGTCTCACATGTTTGGGCGTTCAGCACGCTGAGGCGGCGTCTCGTGAACATGACCATTGCAGTCTTACTTATCTAGTGGTCCTTCCGCTGCAAAGCAGAGGGCTGCTACTTTGGCTGATGCCTTTGGTGGATAGCTGAGGATGACTGTGAGTGCTTCCCGCTGGGCCAACAAGCTCCTTGGGCCCCTCCTCTGTTGCGCTGGTGGAGCTTCCGGAAGAGCGCGCCAGTCCTTCCCATGGGGCCCATCTCTTCGGGCCCGGCTGAGGATATGATCTCGATAGCCGCATCGGGGACGGGCTAATGGGCTCTTGAGATGAGGATTTGACTGCGTTGCCCCTGTGTGGTAGCATTGCCTGAGTCAGATCCAGAGCTAACGGCTATGCTTTAAAGACATTTCATCTGAATACTTTTGTTTCTGGCAAAACTCCACAATGGCCTTTTCTGCCAGTGATGTCTTGAATGCTTTAATTTCACCACATACCTTGTTTTGGCTCTGAGTGTCCTTATTCATGCAGGTTGCCTGCATTTCTTTTTTGCACTGAGCAAGCAAAGGATCTTCTTGAACTTCAAGAACCATGCTACTGCCATCTTCAGCTTTGTCCAGTTTGAGTAGTTAAGCAGTTGGCAGGTAAGATTCCCCTTATCTTTAATGACAGTACTATATACAGTGGTGTTCCTTTTAACTTCAAGATCATCTAGAGAATGAGACATGGGTCGCATGAACTCTTTAGGCCATTCCTCTACTTTCTTGCATAGAAAGTCTGGTCCATGGATCCACTCTTTGCACTTCACCAATGTGCTGTCACTGTCGTGGCAAATTCTAAGTCTCAGTTGTCTTCAATGTGCCAAAGAAAATCTCTCAGATTGAAGTTCCAGGTCTCAGGAAAAGTAAACTATTGTAAGAACAACAAAGTGAGATGCAGCTGTTCATCTGACTCTTTCATGGTAAAACTTAATTTCTTATACTCTTTTCTTATCATTCTTCATCCAATTAGCGCCCTTCTAGGTATCTTTTCTTTTTAGCTCCACCTTACAGTTTCGCCACAATTATACGTAAACTTTGTCACGTATCATATTTATTTGTGGAAAAATCCCAGGCTTTCTGATTTTTAAAAAGCTCTTATATAACACTTTCATGACAGTTCCCAGCGCTTCACACCAGTTTTCCCACACAACAAATATAACTTCTCCTGTTTTCCCATGTTTTCCCCATTGTTTTGATGTTTTGATGGGCGACAGACCTTACTTTTCTGATACACGAGGCCTGTCATAATACACTGAGGCCTAGTGAGGCCTACTGTAACACAGGTTAGACCTGGTAAAAATGAATTTCCTCCACAGCACTCACCCCTGTTGATGCTACGTCAGCCAGGTTCTGCTTTGTTCTGATGAATTTCCACTGTGTTACATCTGTGTTTTCTCTAATAACAGAGATCCTATTAGCTACAAATGTGTGGAATCTTGCCTTCTCATTTGCAACATTTCAGCACCGACTGACTATCAGTCCAAAACGTTGAGTTTTTCAGAGCTAGCTCCAATGCCTTCCTTACCATAATGTCCACTCTGACTGCTAGTACTGCGGCTGTAAGTTCCAGACGTGGAATTGTGACTTCCTAAGTGGAGCCACTCTGGCTTTCCCCAACATGAAAGACACATGTAAAGTGCACATATAATCTGACTCTCAAATAACTCACTATGCCGTAAACTTGTTCACTGGTACGGAGAAATGATGCAGCTCTGCTAAACCAGATGCTAATTGGTAGATTGTGTTGGTCATTATGGACATGATCCTGCTGTGTCTGTGTTCATTAATGTGCATGTCGTCAGTAGATCACATGCAGAACTGTCCACTCCCATCGACGCTTTTCTGGAATTGCACTCTCACACTCATTGCCCTGTTTAGTAAATCTGGCCCTTAGTGTTTTTGTCAACTGAATAATAGTCAATGATTGAGAATGTATTATCACAGGACTGTTTGTTTTTGTTGTTTTATTTGACATCAGGTTCTACAACTTCCAGTTATGATCCATGCTATAACTATACCACTCTTGATGAATACTGGAGAGACATTCTGCCAAACTATTACAGCTTGTACAACCCTATACATGATGACACTCTTGTTGAATGGAGTGGTTGGTATCGACTGTATCTGTTTGGAAAAAGTGCTCAGATGTCTGAGTGGTGTGTGAGTACTACACACTGTGGTGGTGAAACTGGACTGTCTCTTAATGGTTCTCATCCACGTCTTGAGGATGGAGTGGTGACCCGTGAAGTCGTGGAACTAATTCTTGGTGGTGGTTGTGGTCATCTTCCTCTTGTGGCAGCTACAAGTCCACCTCCATTCAAGTCAAAGCCTGTCCAGGAGATTATTACGTCTATGAATTTGTCAAACCCAACGTATCAATCCCCAAGCCAATGTATTGTGCAGGTGAATGTTAAAAGTCAATATGAAGAGTAAATTATCTATGTATTAGATCATTTAACATCTTTAACTGTGTTTTCAACAGTCAGAATTAGTGTTGTGCAGTTCATTAAACATTCAGTAGCTCATCACACCTGCACATCATTACTGTAGCACTCCCTCAATTCCTGAAATCTCACAAATTTAATCAAACCATTCAATATTACAAATGCATCCTTACTGTGGGTGCTTAATGTTTGACAGGAAAGGACCTGCGTCATGTTGGTCAGACTGCACAACACTGGTTAGAATAGAATTGCTCAAAATCATGATATTAACCATGCTTATAGGTTTTGGAATACTCTAAATTGTCTTCAATGTTAATACAGTGTTTTAACAGTACTTTTGCCTACTCCATAACAGTTGCTTTCCAAAACATCAGCAGTGATCCCTGCTACAACTATGAGTCTCTGGATCATCCTTGGAGGGCCACCAATGAAAGTGAAGATCGTATTTGTGATAGTTATTTCTCCTGGAAAGGCTGGTACCGGTTTTTCTACAATGGAATGAACATCCAGATGCCAGAGACCTGTGCTAGTTCATACAGCTGTAACACACAGATCACTCTGTGGCTCAATGGTCCTCATCCTCAGATAGAGGATGGAGTGGTGATAAGAGAGGTCTGTGGAGGGACTTACAGAACTCGCTGCTGTGAATACAAGACAAGACCCATCAGAGTGAAAGCATGTCCAGGAAATTACTATGTCTATGAACTTGTAAAACCAGACGTGTGGTGTGGGATACTGCATAAGTACCATGATTTTTACCACTTTTTGACACAATCTTTTAAACTATTTTAAATGATTTCAGTCATATCTTGAATTTCCTTTTCTTCCAGATAATAGCACCATTTCACAGCCGGTTTCCACTATAAGTCCAGCTATAATCACTGGATCCAGCAACACTCCAAGTAAGTTGTAAATCATAACAGAGTTATTAAAAATACAGAACAGAGGAATTTGCAATTCAATTCCTGCATTGCAACTTAACCCAAAGATTGACGTCAGATAGGCGTGAAGATCATCTCTATATTGGGTCCGTCGGTCCATGACCGATTCTGGACATCTATTCGACGTCAAACTAGGTCCACTATTTTGGCGCCCAACCATGACCCAACTTGGACGTCAATTTGACGTTCAACTTTTGACCTTGAACTGGGTAATTTTTTTGGGGGCGTCATTTGGACGTCTATGACAGGTGCAAGAACATTTACATGATATATAATGTTTTATTTACAAATATCAACATTGTTGTTATCAACATGATTAATACATATATGAATACATATTATTTATAAAAAAATGTTTTTGCATTTTTTGAGTTTAACCCGACCGGTTCGTGGATGGGGAGGTTGACGCAAGTGGGCGTGTCTCTACTTTTAATTAGTATGAAATGCATTACACCTGCGTCTCCATTTATCACCTGCTGCTTAGACAATCAAATGGAGTTTTTTGAAAAATAATCTAGTCCCATTTCAGAAGGTGGCATATGTTCCAGATAATTTCCCAAAAACTCAGTTTGATTGTCTCAGCAACAACTGGAGACGCATAAAAAGATGCAATGCATTTCCTGTCGAAACTAGCTACTGAAACAAAGCTACAGGAAATGTAATACATGGTACAGAAAACATGTCCTCCACCCTCTTGAAACATGCGACTACAGTTATAGAAGTTGCATAAAAACGACGTCTAAATATGATGTTGAAAAGACGTCCACAAACGACCACATTTGGACTATAAATAGCCCATATACGGAGGTCCCACGGACGTCAACATTTGACGTACCGGAGACGTCGAAAAAAGACGTCGCCTGGCGTTACAAAACAACCCCTTCAGTGGACCGAAATTGGACGTCCAAAAATTACTTAGAAAGGACGTCACTACAATGTCACATTGCGCAGTGGAACTACACCTTAACTTGTAGCATCACTAATATGCAGTCATGTTGAGTATGAATAGTGTAAGAATCTCGTGATATTTTATTTTGAGCTGTTCAGATTTGCACTCATGAAGTTCCTTGATGAAAAATGCCTTGTTTGTTTTGATCTCATCATCTGATCACTAGCAGATTATGACCCATGCATTAACTACAACACACTCAACAACAACTGGAGAAACATACTCGATTACGGGCAATATGGACACAATTCTGATTATGACGACACCCGTGTTAAATGGGATGGGTGGTATCGACTCTTCATTAATGGCTTGAGTGCTCAGATGCCTGAATGGTGTGTGTCTTACATGCCATGTGGAGGTTTTAGTTCCCTGTGGCTTAGTGGATCTCATCCTCGGCTTGGAGAAGGAGTTGTTACGTGACATTTACGGCTCTCACTTTGAGGAGTGCAGTTACTACAGATCCGACCCAATCCAAGTCAAAGCCTGTCCTGGAAATTATTATGTCTACAAATTTACCAGGCCTCCTCGTTCAATCCCAGCTCCTGTATATTGTGCAGGTACATTCTTTGTTGTTTATACTGTATTTGACAATGCTTATCGTGAATCAAATTGTAGGGTTTCACCAAGTCTTGAATAAATTAATCTGCAGTATAAAATTTTCTCTTTCCTCTTTTTCATAATAGTACGTTTCTCCACCCCAACTGTCGACCCCTGCTACAACTATAACAGTCTGGATGAGCCTTGGAGAGCCACAAACAACCCTTACGATAGTAACTATAGAAGATGTGATAACTTCCAAGGCTGGTACAGACTGTTGTACAATGGTCAGAGTGTCCAGATGTCAGAATCCTGTGTTAATCAGTACATGTGTGGCACTTACATCCCAATGTGGCTCAACGGCTCTCATCCACAGCTGGAAGATGGAGTGGTCACCCGTCAGGTCTGTGGGTCCGCATGGACTGGCTGCTGTACTTTCAAATCTCTCCTATACAAGTCAAAGCCTGTCCAGGAAATTACTATGTTTATGAGTTTGTCAGCCCAATATTCTGCGGAGCTTACTGTGCAGGTGACTGTTTATTTATATGTATATCAGTTACTTACCTTTCTGTTTTAGTTTTTAATTGATATTTATAAAAACAATTGTTCCTAATATCAGATGTCACAAGACTTAGTGCAGCCACTGACAACAGCAACATGGATTACATCGATAACACCAACAACAACAACAACAACACCACCACAACAACACCACCGACAACATCAGCACCACCAACAACAACAACACCACCACCACCACCACCACCAACAACATCAACACCACCAACAACAACAACAACAACACCACCACCAACAACAACAACAACACCACCAACAACACAAACACCACCAACACCACCACCAACAACAACAACAACCAACAACAACAACAACCAACAACACCAACAACAACAACACCAACAACAACACCACCCACACCACCACCAACAGCAACACCAACACCACTAACAACAACGTTACCACCAACAACAACACCACCACCACCACCACCAACAGCAACAACACCACCACCACCAACAACAACAACAACACCAACACCAACACCGACAACACCACCACCAACAACAACAACATTAACACTGACAACAACAACACCACCAACAACAACACCAACAACAAACACAGTAACAACAACACCACCACCAACAACAACACCACCAACAACAAACAACACCACCAACCAACACAACAACAACAACACCACCACCAACAACAACAACATTAATACAACAACAACACCACCAACAACAACAACAACACCACCAACAACAACACCAACACCACTAACAACAACACCACCACCACCAACAACACCACCACCACCACCACCAACAACAACAACAACAGCACCAACACCACCAACAACACCAGCACCAACAACAACATTAACACCGACAACATTACCACCAGCAACAACAACAACAACACCACCACAAACAACAGCACCAACACCACTAACAACAACACCACCACCAACAACAACACCAACACCACCACCACAACAACAACAACAGCACCAACACCACCAACAACAACATTAACACCGACAACACCACCACCAACAACAACAACAACAACACCAACAACAACACCAACATTAACACCAACAACACACCACCAACAACCACCACCACCACCAACAACAACAACAACAACAACAACACCACCACCACCACCAACAACAATAACAACAACATTAACACAGACAACACCACCACCAACAACAATAACACCAACAACATTAACACTGACAACAACACCAACACCAACAACAACATTAACACCGACAACAACAACAACAACGCCACCACACACAACAACAACACCACTAACAACACCACCACCAACAACAACAACAACACCACCAACAACAACAAACACCACCAACACCACCACCACCAACAACATTAACACTGACAACAACACAACCAACAACAACAATAACACCAACAACATTAACACAGACAACACCAACAACATTACCACCAGCAACAACAACAACAACACCAAAAACAACAACAACAACAGCACCAACGACACCACCAGCAACAACATTAACACTGACAACAACAACAACACCAACAACAACACCAACAACAATAACTCCACCAACAACAACT
Source organism: Gobiocypris rarus (assembly GCA_023029165.1). Taxonomy (NCBI): domain Eukaryota; kingdom Metazoa; phylum Chordata; class Actinopteri; order Cypriniformes; family Gobionidae; genus Gobiocypris; species Gobiocypris rarus. The sequence goes on from CM040934.1 coordinate 40,923,174, forward strand.
CCACCACCAACAACAACAACAACAACACTAAGAACACCAACAACATTACCACCAGCAACAACAACACCACCAACAACAACAACACCAAGAACACTAACAACAACACCACCAACACCAACAACAGTAACAACACCAAGAACACCAACAACAGCAACAATGCCAAGAACACAACCAACAACATCAACAACACCAAGAATCTCAACAATAGCCACAACACTAAGAACCCCAACAACAGCAAAGACAACACCACCAAGAACAGCAACAACACCAAAAACACCACCAACAGCAACAACACCAAGAACCCCAACAACAGCAACAACACCAACAACACCAAGAACCCAGACAAAAGCAACAAAATTAACAACACCAAGAACCCCAACAACAGCAACAACACCAACAACAGCAACAACACCAAGAACCCCAACAACAAAATCAACAACACCAACAATACCACCAAGAACCCAAACAACAGCAACAACACCAAGAACATCAACAACAGCAACAACACCAAGAACCCCAACAACAGCAACAAAACCAAGAACACCAACAACACCAAGAACCCTGAATATAGCAACAAAATCAACAACACCAATAACCCCAACAACAGCAACAATACCAAGAACACCAACAACACCAAGAACCCCGACAACAGCAACAAAATCAACACCAAGAACCCCAACAACAGCAACAACACCAAGAACCCGACAACAGCAACAACACCAAGAACCCCAACAACAAAATCAACAAACCAACAACACCAACAACACCACCAAGAACCCCAACAACAGCAACAACACCAAGAACCCCAACAACAGCAACAAAACCAAGAACAGCAACAACACCAAGAACCCTGAATATAGCAACAAAATCAACAACACCAATAACCCCAACAACAGCAACAATACCAAGAACACCAACAACACCAAGAACCCCGACAACAGCAACAAAATCAACACCAAGAACCCGACAACAGCAACAACACCAAGAACCCCAACAACAAAATCAACAAACCAACAACACCACCAAGAACCACAACAACAGCAACAACACCAAGAACCCCAACAACAGCAACAACACCAAGAACCCCAACAACAAAATCAACAAAACCAACAACACCAACAACACCACCAAGAACCCAAACAACAGCAACAACACCAAGAACCCCAACAACAGCAACAAAATCAACAACACCAAGAACCCCAACAACAGCAACAAAATCAACAACATCAAGAACTCCAACTACAGCAAGAACACCAACAACACCAACAACAGCAAGAACACCAACAATAGCAACAAAATCAACAACACCAAGAACCCCAACAACAGCAACAAAATCAACAACACCAAGAACCCTACAACAGCAACAAAATCAACAACAGCAACAACAACGACAGCAACAACAACAAAAACAACGACAGCAACAACAGCAGCAACATCAACAGCATCCATTACTCCAACAAACACAACCACTGGTAAAGTATTGTCTTGCTTACATCATGAACTCTCATGAGCATATTTTTGTTGTTGTGTCCAATGTACTTGAATTGATTCAAGAGATTCAAGAGATTCAAGAGTTTTATTTGTCACATACACAGTTATATACAGAATATACAACTGGCAGTGAAATGTAAACAGGTCCGCTCTAAAGACAGTGCAAATAACAGTTACAAGAAAACACAAGGAGGAGATTAAAATAGAAATAGAATAAAAATAGAATAAAAAGTACTAAACATATGTAGAGTTATAAATAATCAAGTAGGAGATAAAAATAGGAAATAAAGATAAAAAATAAGTGGAATATGATAAGTGGATAAACTGTAGACTTAAATAACTGGTTAGCATAAAAAATATATATATAAAGTATAATGTGCAAACAATAGGTATAATGTAATGTGCAAACAGAAGTATAATGTGCAAACAGGTTTATAACAGGTTGTTACACAGTAACAATAAGAACATAAAGTGCAGTGCAATGACAGTATGTGGATGTTAATGTTAAACTGGATGTTTATGTGTGTGCGTGAAGTGAAGTCACGTGACTGAGTTCAGGAGTCTGATGGCCTGGGGAAGAAACTCCTCCTGAGTCTTTCAGTTTTTGCCATCAGGCTCCAAAGCGAATTGCATGAACTCTCAACATTTTTCATAATTTTTCAACATATTTTCATCTTGAGAGATTTAATGTCTTTAATCTTCAGTGGACTTCATCTAAGCCTGTGGCTGGAAGTCAGTTGTAGTTATTTTATCTGCTTCTCTTTTTCCTGTCTTGTTTCTCGTTCATTCAGTGATTCTGCTTGTTATCATCAGCTGTCTGCAATAATGCTCAGACATAACTCAATTAATCACTTAATTATCTTAACTCCAACACTGATTGTGTTACTTTTAACACTGTGTAGAGTGCACACTAAAACACATTTGTTGAAATGATCACGCATTTTCTCAAAACCTTAAGCACAAATCCAAATCTTCAAACTACATTCACAAAATCCTCGACTGGCAAAATCGAACAGTTGCCTCTAAACTATTTCACCTGTTCTCAAAATCAAACAATGCTTTTTGTTTGATTTTGAGTCAATAATATAAGCACTACAGATCATTCATGAGACACTACATCGGAAAAAAGGAGCGCACATCATCCAGAACATGAGGTTACAGAAAAATAATATTGCACGTAAAGAATGTTGCAATTACGTAAAAAGTATAGTAATCAAAAGCCAAGTATAGTGAATATATTGTATGCTGTGTACTGCAAGTACAGTATTGTATTGAATATTGTATGTTATTAAATATTGATTCTGCCTCAGTATCACATATTCATGTTCAAGTCAAGCCCCCTTTATTTGTACAAAGTATTGTTGTACATATCAAAGGCAATGTTGTCTCATACCAGGCAAAGGGAAAAACCCTCTTGTTCCAAATCCAGTCTTGACAACATTCTCCTCACCTTACCCGTTCTCATCCTCTTCATCCACCATCTCACACACACTTACACACACTCTTCCTCCTCTCCCTCTTAGATTGTGTACATTTATTGTTGGTATCACCAGTGCACTCAACTGGCCTGTATTTCGTACACTTGGTTTGATCGCATCATTAGAAATAAGAGTTGTGTGTAAACGATGACAGCTGTGTTTTAGTTGTGTTTAACTTTTGCCTTGTGTTTAGTGTTTTGCAACACAAATGTCACAATGTCACAAATGCGATATGTTAATGCATGTGAAAAAGAGTGCATGCGATTTGCAAAAAGTGTAACTGCATGAACTTGTTTAAGGTTTTGCATAAAAAGTGATTTATTGGTTTAGGCATTTGAGAATTTGGTTTAGAGAATGGAATTTAGTGTTTTAGCAATTCAGAAAACTGCAATTTCATCTGGGGCTTGTTCATGTGGTTTACATGGAAACTGAAAACTAGCTCAGGTGAAATCTATCTGGGCCCCAGTGTGCTGGGGCTCGGAGGGTAACACCTGGAAATGGTGACACAATGGGATGATGTTTTTGCAGTACTACCAATCAATTCCTAATAAAAAGTAATATTTGTTTCTTAATGCAATTCTAATAGTAAGGTGGCTAGAGAGTCTGGAACATGATTAAAAATGACGAAAGGATCTCTATAATTCACTTAATATTACATTAGGGACCTAGAGCAATGATGTTGGAATGAGGAACTGTTCTCATAACAAAGTGTCTTTTTGTGTTGTATTTCATTTATCAGTGCTTCTCTTAGGTGTGAGAGATCATTGTTCTGAACTGAGCTGCTCCAAATATGAACACTGTGGGATGAAAAATGGTGTTTATGGCTGTTTATGTAACGAGAACAGATCCAATTCGGACTCTTTTGGTTGGTATCTTTTAACAGCATTTTTTCTTTGCCCACATATTTTTTATATAATTCTGACCATATATTGACGTTTTCTTTCAGATTTCTCGAAACTTGTGAAAGTAGCTCTGGCTTCATGTCTGTGTCTCGCTGTCAGCTTTTTGAGGCTGGTTTTTCAGCCGACATTTTACACCTCAATGATCCCAGCTGCAAAGGAACGGTCCAGAATGGCAGAGTGGAATTCCATTTTGATAACGATGAACACATCTGTGGTACAAATCTTGTGGTGAGATTCACTATGTACAGTCTATTTAAGATTCAAGTGTGCCGCCTGAGCTGGATCTGCCCATCTGGGAGTCAAACTCTCACTTGAAGAATTAATCTGTAACTTCAAAAGAAAGTGCCCTAAAATACCTCTCTAGAGACTAGTTCCTAATATCAGTGTTATACTCTTCTGATTAAAATCTTCAAGCCCATTCTAATTATATGAATAAGTATTTGTATGGTAAACATATATGTATCATCTCATATCATTGTTCCCTTTTAATTCCTGAATATTGAGGTATACCATTCTTATATCTTGCACCACAATTCTGTTGCAAGAATCAGTGTGTAATGCACACAAATCGAGACACTTTATTGAAGAGCCAGTTGGCAGATCTTGATTTCCAGCTTTTGACCTAATGTGTGGAGCTTGAAGGTGTAGCCTCACCCTAAACCTAACCTCACCGTTAAAGGGTTAGTTCACCCAAAAATGAAAACAATGTAATTTATTACTCACCCTCATGCCGTTCCAGACTCGTAAGACCTTTGTTCATCCACAAATTTTTGTTGAAATCCGATGGCTGAGAAAGGCCTCCTATTCTCATCGCTTCATAAAGAACCACTGTAGTGAGATGGACGTTGTAACAATGTCTTCGGTAACTTTTATGGGTCTTGAGAGAGGAAATTACATTGGTGTCAATAGAGGACTTTCTAAGCCATCGGATTTCAACAAAAATATCTTCATTTGTGTTCGAAGATGAACGGAGGTCTTATGGATCTGGAACGGCATGAGGATGAGTAATAAATTACATTATTTTCATTTTTGGGTGAATTAACCCTTTAACCTAAACCATGCTCCAACTATTCAACTTCTTTGGCTCTGCAGCGGGCACAAATCTGTATATATTTTTGTCTACAGGCCAATGGCACTCACTTCATCTATGATAACTTTATTCTGGGGACATCAATGTCAGAAGACCTCAGGAGAGAAAACTCTGAAGCTTTCTTTCAGCTGTGCTTACCCCCCAAACACAAACACTTTTCATGAATGTGGAAATCAACCCACTGGAGAGTGAGTCAATACAAATTTCAGTTCATATTAGTTTTTTTACATGCAGATGTTTCTACAAATTGAAAACTGTGTACCTATAAAACTATAGGTGATTCTAACACAGATCTATCCATCATTTTCAAAGCATTAGTACAAGAGCCTTCCCACAGGTGAAGGCAGATATCAGGTTCGGATGATTCCATTTCAGGATGATGAGTTTATGCAGCCCTTCTATGGTAGAGTGGATGCAGAGCTCGACCAGGAGATGCATGTGGAAGTTCGTGTTGAGGGGTTGACAGCCGACAGTTTGCCTAGTGATGGACACGTGTTGGGCTACACCTGTGAATGATCCCAGTTACAATCTCCGCTGGAATCTCATTGTTCAAGAGTAAATAGATGCTTCTTTTCCATTCCAGTTTTGTGTCACTGAAACATTTTTAACAAATACCTTTTAATCTGCCCATGAAAAATAAAACATCACTGTTAGGAATACTTTACCAATCAGCATAGAGTTGTGCAGGGATGGCATTAGGGATGGCTCGATACCACAATTTTTGCTTGCACGGTACCACAATCTAATACCGAAGTACCGATATTAAATCGATACCATACAGGGTCTGAATTTTAATGCGGGTATTGCGCATCATTTTACTAACTCTCGCAAGTTTTGGGTTTATGAAGCGGGAAATTACCGCAAATGTTTATTATTAAATTAATCAACAAAGATTATCACATCAATCAGTCATTTGGAAAATTTCTTGTAAGTAATTTCAGCATTACTGGGCGTCTCCATTCTCTCAAATGAGCAAATTGCTTCTGGCTTCAAAAGACATCGCACCTGCACTAAAGCAATCTGCGCGCTGAGATTCAACACTTTCGCTTCCGTTGCGGCACAGAAATCACTGCCCACGTCTTTAAACCTTGCCAATTTGAACATGCAAGCGATTTTATAGCATTTCGTAATACATATGGGATGGGAGCACTTTGAGAGTTTTCTTTGCGCTCATACCAACAACAAACACACAAGCCTAAAGAGCTCGCGCCAAATTATGTTGTTTTTCCTTAGTCAAATACACACGAAATGATGTCAAAATGTCACATGAGTAGTCACATAAACACAGTTGGTTATGTCTTTCGTGGATGTAAATAGTGCAATAGTATGCGAAATATTAGGTCTAAACGTAACTGGTTGAAAGAACGCCAGAGATTTCTTTATATTTAACGATACGATCTTATGTGTGACATACGATGTGTGTTGATCAGTGTTGAAAGAAAATAAATGTCTTAATTAGATCGCTTTGAATGATGCACTCTCTGTCGATCTCTTAATGTCTTACAACTCAGGAATTAAGTGACTGATGCTTGGTAAGGTTTGATGGTTCTTCAGAAGTTTTATAAGCAAAGTAATTCCAAATTTCACGTCTGCTCCTGTCTTTATTTATGAGTTTTGTGCGTGTTGAGCGAGAGTCAACCGCTGTATTCATTTTATTCTGTTGCCACATTTGCCGGTTTCACGTCCAGTTTGGGTAGCGTACTGCCACCTAGCAGTGAACTTCGGAAGAGCAGCAAATATCGAAATGAGCAAAATCATGATATCGCATCGCTTTTAAATCAAATATATTCCGGTATTTTCCCAGTACCGGTATACCGCGCATCCCTAGATGACATACAAATCCATAAGCTAATGCAGCACTGGTTCCCTCAAGATTTTCCTATGGAGTTTTTCAATTTATGAGTAAAATAAAGTCTGTGTTAAACATTATGTCACATTGGTTTGGGTTTTAGTTTATGTCTTTGTGTCACATGAGGACAAGACAATCACACGACAAACAGGAAACATTACAATTACAAAATAAAAGACAAACCAAAATCCAAACCAACGTGACTTGACTTGTTTTGACGTTTTGTTCTACAACATAAACTACACACACTCAAACCCCAACCTACACTATATAGCCTAAATTTTGGGACGCCAGCCTTCGCACTAAACACAGAGACTGGAGCTTTCAATGTTGCAGATAGGAAAAAGAAAGAAACAATTAGTTGTGTGAACAGCAGCTCATTCCTGCCATTCCTTTCAACAGAAACAACCAGAGAGAGAGAGAGAGAGAGAGAGAGAGAGAGAGAGAGAGAGAGAGAGAGAGAGAGAGAGAAAGTGTGTGATGGGAATTTTTGACCACTCTTCTAGAAGCGCATTTGTGAGGTCAGGCTCTGATGTTGGACGAGAAGGCCTGGCTCGCAGTCTCCGCTCTAATTCATCCCAAAGGTGTTCTATCGGGATGAGGTCAGGCCAGTCAAGTTCCTCCACACCAAACTCGCTCATCCATGTCTTTATGGACCGACGCTTTGTGCACTGGTGCACAGTCATGTTGGGACAGGAAGGGGCCGTCCCCAAACTGTTCCCACAAAGTTGGGAGCATGAAATTGTCCAAAATGTCTTGGTGAAGCATTAAGAGTTCCTTTCACTGGAACTAAAGGGCCAACCCCTGAAAAACAACCCCACTTCATAATCCCCTGCACCAAACTTTACACTTGGCACAGTGCAGTCAGGCAAGACCTGTTCTCCTGGCAAACGCGTCAAACCCAGACTCGTCCATTGGATTGGCAGAGAAGCGTGATTGGCCACTCAAAGAACACGTCTCCACTGCTCTAGAGTCCAGTGGCGGCGTGCTTTACCCCACTGCATCCCACGCTTTGCACTGCACTTGATGTAAGGCTTGGATGAGCTGCTCGCCATGGAAACCCATTCCATGAAGCTCTCTCCGCACTGTTCTTGAGCTCATCTGAAGGCCACAGAAGTTTGGAGGTCTGGAGCTATTGACAGAAAGTTGGCAAATTCTGCACACTGTGACCCTCAGCATGCGCTGACCCCACTTTGTGATTTTACATGGCCTACCACTTCATGGCTGAGTTGCTGTTATTTATTATTTGTATTTTTAAGCAGGAAAGAATTAAAACAATCGGGCCTGTCTCAATGTCAAACTGGTTTTCAACAGGTTCCTGCTCTGCAGAACATAAATTACTCCAAGACAAGACAACAACAAACACAAAGTTGTTCCAAAATTGCTTCCACTTTGTTATAATCCCACTAACAGTTGAGCGTGGAATATTTAGTAGTAAGGAAATGTCAGGAATGGACTTGCACAGGTTTGTTCAGAGTTCACTGAGCTCCTGAGAGCGACCCATTCTTTCACAAATGTGTGTAGAAGCGTCTGCATGCCTAGTGCTTGGAAGTGCTTGGAACACCTGAATTCAATGATTTGGAGGTGTATCCCAATACTTTAGTCAATATAGAGTAAATTATTTAGTTACTTATTAGAAATGCACGATTTCAAAAATAAACATAAATTAAAGCTTTAGCGTAAGTTCTGCCAGGAAGACTTAATTATCACGTCACTGCAACTTCGTTTTCTATCCAATCACATTCTAATACTTGGGTATAAAAGATCGGTACTTACTCATGTCTGAGTTCGCAGATGCTGACGCTCCAATGCACCGCCATCCTCCCACCACCTCCAAGTCAAATCCTTCCCTACATCCACCTCACCACCACCAGGATGGTCCCTTCCATACCTCACGTGGGGGTCGGCTGCGCCTCTGCCTTCGTCTTCAGGCAGGATATGCAGAGTCCGGACCCTCAGATTGCGAGCTATGGACGGGCCTATGCCAAAGTGCTTTATTGCTTGCTGGGTTGTAAATAAATGGATAATTGTCACAGTATTATTCTCCCGAGTCTTTCTGGTAGAACTGCTTGAAATGTGCGGTTTTGGAATGGGTGTGAATAAAAGCCCATAGGAAAATCTCAAGGGAACCAGAGGTGAATTAGTCACACCTGCACCTCTCTATTTCAGTACTAAATCACATCCATTTTGATTTATTTTTTTGTACATGGAATGCAAATGTGTGATGATTTATAGGAAATAACTTTGATATAGAAAAAATTTAACTGATGATTATCATTATTTATATTCCCAGGTGTCCCAATCCAAATGTTGATACAGTGGAGCTGCTGCAGAACGGTGTCTCGACATCCAGCCGCTTTCTCCTTCAGGCTGTTTAACTCCACTAAGCTTTACCTGCACTGTACTGTTCACCTTTGCCTTCTGTCAAGCAATCACTGCTCAACAGTGAGTTTACAAAACCTCTCATAATTCATAAAATAGTTATGTATATATAGTTTTTCGTTTTTGTGGTACTGGTGAAATAATTGAGCAACTTAAGTTTGGAATAGCAATGCAAGTTTTCAATTATATAAGCAGTATTAGTGTTATCTATTATCTCTCTATCATGATGTAAGTGCCATAACGCCAGTGGATCAAACACTAATCTAAATATTGTCAGGGACATATCATCCTTAATGTCCATAGTGGTAAGGATTAATGTCAGGGATGCTACAGTACCTGTTTTTGCTGCCCTCTTCTGGAAAATGTGTGCACTCCTTTGTGTTTCACCTTTGTTCTGTGATATCCAACAGGGATTTAGGCAGATGATTTTTGTCTTTTCCTCCTGTAGAATTGTACCCTGGACCACACTGGAGAGCGCAGGTCCCTGGACTTCCATGACAGTGCTTCCATATCCATGGGTCCTCTGATGCTGTCTGAAGGTGAACATTTCAATTAACTTTAATCATTGGTAAATTAATATGACTGTCATTAACAGAGTACATTTCACTGAACTGCATTATATTTCCTCTTCACAGATAAGTGGATCCCAGACCAAGTGAAAGTATCTAAGGCTTTGTGTCTGTGTGCTTCTCTGATAGTGTTGCTCATTCCTCTGATGAGTATCTTGATCCTCTTTAGAATATTTCGAGAAAATTGGCAACATTTAATATGCATATTATTTGGTTGTGGGTTTCTAAATGTTTCTTTATTTCATAGTAGTTATGTTATATTGCATAAGTGAATTAGCATTTAATCAGTTGAATTAATTGTTATATAGTACTATATCGAACCCAGGCTCATTGGAAATACGTGACTCTGCCTACATTTTTGCAAACCCTGAAATATGTACCTCCAGGTACGTTTCCTGCACTTTTCGGGTGAAACGTCCACTAGAGGCGCTAAGTGGTATCAGCTAAGTGGTATCAGCATCAAGAAAGACGTGATGTAATCACGAATTTTAATTCCTATTGAAATACATTTAATTATTTGCATTTGTAAAAGTAGACATGATTTTATGAATATTTAAAGGCTACTTTAATATTTGGGAGCAACTAACCCCACTCCTACCCTAAACCTACCCACTTCTCAACAATAAAACACATAACAGACAAATAAAAGTACAGTCACAGGTATTTATTGCAAAACTGACCAAAACAGTGTAAAAGTATTAACTCATGTTGCATTCCAAGTCTTCTGAAGTCATACGATATCTTCATGTGAAGAACAGAGTTGATCTTAAAGTTTTAATCGCTGAAATGATGATCCAATCTGCCGCTCCGTGAACACCTCCACTCGCTTCATATTTCATTCAAATAATACTTTAACTCTTGAGCGTGACGCGGTCAGTCACGAGACACACAAGAGCCAATGGCATTTTACAATCAAAGCTGACGTAATGACGCAATTGGTCACGAGACATACGACAGCCAATGCTGTCAAAGCTGATGTAACGGGCGGCAATTTTCAAATATGATCTTCGCGGTGGACTCAACACTGATCGCTTTTGGGGATTTTCTTCACAAAATCAATCGTTTGGCCTCAAACACTTGGAATATTTGTACTTTTTAAATAAATTGTGCCTGCAATCATTTCTGCCTGTTATATCCTGTTTTTTTATAATACACAAATGGTTAGGTTTAGAGAAGGGGTTGAGAAAAACTGATACCACTTAGCGCCTCAAGTGGACGTTTCACCCGAAAAGTGCAGGGAAACGTACCTGGAGGTACATATTTCAGGGTTTGCAAAAATGTAGGCAGAGTCACGTGATTTCCAATGAGCCTGGGTTGACTATATCGTTCTTATATTGCTTAAAGGATTAGTTCACTTTTAAATAAACTTTTGCTGATAATTTACTCACCCCCATGTCATCCAAGATGTCCATGTCTTTCTTTCTGCAGTCGAAAAGAAATTAAGGTTTTTGATGCAATCATTTCTCCTTATTATGGAGGCAATGGACCCCAAACGGTTAAAGGTCCGAATGACAGTTTCAGTGCAGCTTCAAAGGGCTTTAAACCAGTGTTGTGCATGAACACGCTTCAATGAACGACGCTTCACTGAACGCTGCGTTCATATTTCCGCCTAACGCTGAACTGAACAAATCACTTTTCATTCAATGAACGTGAACGAGCGCGCCACTCTGGCAGGAATGAGCAGCATGCAGTTCACGTTCACGCCATTTGAAAAGTCAGGTTTTACGACACGACTGTTTACAAAAACACCTTGATGGTCCAGCATCATGACTAGTGCTAGTTCACGTGATTCAAACTTAGCTACTGCTGAAGCCAGTGTTTAAGAGCACTTAGCAGAGTTTTATGTACAAACAAAGGAAGACTCAGACGGAAAAAACTTACGTTTTTGTGCAAACTGTGCCCACCGGGACTAAACAAACAAGTACGTCGTCAGCCACATCGAGCTCAAATTTGAAACGACACATCGAGTTACGCCATCCGAGCTATCTTGGCTAATATCTGCGACTGAATGCTGGCTAAATAAAAGTTTCACTGAACATTCAGTATACCTTGACTGCACCTTGTTTTTTCCAATTTCTACATATCATGATTACACATTATTTAAGGGGTAAATATTAATTTTCTCCTGGCTATAATAATTGTCTCTTGTTTATTGGTACAATAATTTTGATTAGTTTTGGAGTGGCAGTGATTTGCAGCTGGTAATGGATGGTAAAGAGGTTCTATTGAGTAAGATATAGTGGCCTATCTTAAAAAGAATTTAACAAATGAACGTGAACTAGTTCATTTTTAGATATGTGAACTTAGTTCATTTAAAAAAATGAACTATGAACATGAACTAGTTCATTATCATCTGTGTGAACTGAACTTTGAGCTAGTTCTTTTTAGGTATGAACTGGCACAACACTGCTTTAAACCATACCAGACGATGAATAAGGGTCTTATCTAGTTAAACCATCAGTTTCTGAGAGAAACCGAGCAGTATTTATGCTATTATTTTACCTCTTATTAGACGAGCGCGATCATGTCTGAGCTCCGCCATAACTTCCGCCAAGTGAGGTCAAATACGGCGTGGTCATAGATATATACGTAGATGCCTCATTCCACTGATCCGCAGGCGCTAATGAGGCATCTACGTATATATCTATGACCACGCCGATTTGACCTCACTTGGCGGAAGTTATGGCGGAGCTCAGACATGATCACGCTGCCTAATAAGAGGTCAAATAATAGCATAAATACTGCTGGGTTTCTCGCAGAAACTGATGGTTTGGCTAGATCAGACCCTTATTCATCGTCTGGTGTGGTTTAAAGCCCTTTGAAGCTGCACTGAAACTGTCATTCGGACCTGTAACCGTTTGGGGTCCATTGCCTCCATTATAAAGAGAAATGATTGCATCAAAAACCTTCATTTCTTTTCGACTGCAGAAAGAAAGACATGGACATCTTGGATGACATGGGGTGAGTAAATTATCAGCAAAACTTTATTTAAAAGTGAACTAATCCTTTAATATGTGCTACAATAACAAAGGCAATCAGATCCATGTTTATTCAAATCATGTAAAACATTAAAAGTCTCATTCCTGTTTTGTGGTTCTGTTTCATTTAAAGGAGTTATTATTTCACTTTTTAACTGTAGTTAGTATGTAATGTTGCTGTTTGAGCATAACAACATCTGCAAAGTTACGACGCTCAAAGTTAAAAGCAAAGGAAGAAATCCTTTTAAGGACTACAACAAACAGCTGGTAGGGACTACAACGAGCTTTTTCACTAGTTAGTGACATCACTATCCCTAAAATTTACATAATAAAACATCAATTTATTAGCCTGACAAGCCAGAGCCACATCAAGATGTTGGGTCTGGGAACTCACCGTTGGCAGGGCTCAATCCGAGAGGCGGGATAAGTGGTGGTCTTTCAGATTCCCTCTGCACGCAAATAGGATAGCACTACAACCAACCAGAGCAACGAAGAAGGTGAAGCGGAGCTAGAAGATAGATTAAACTTCTGCCGTATCCGGTCGGCAAAACTTGAACACATTGAAGATAAAATTATTGTCTAATACAATTTTATTAGAATTAATAATCAACATATATTATGTATCTGTATTATTATTATTTACTAATATTCATAACCATTTGTATTATCATTATTGTTTTTGTATTATCATCATTATTTAGTCAGAGTGGGCCTGAGCACAGAAGTGTGAGGGTTTCATGGAGAGAAGATAATTTTGAACACCAGAATATGTAGCATAAGTTTCTAATTATGCCCATGTGACTGAAGTTCTTTGTAAGGAAGAATTGTGTAGCATGGTGTTGTTTTCCTACAAAGCATATGATAGAAGTCACAAGTTTTCTATAAGACATTTATTTTGGACAACGAACAACAAGTATCTATGTTTCCACTGATGCATATGTCTAAGGGTATATTGTACTGTGTACAATCACGAGGTATGGTGTAAACAACCTGTTTTTCTGGTAATATAATACATTTTCTGGTTAAGTAGCCTATAAAATACACACTGAGTGTCGAGGAAGACAGAGAAAGCTGGAATGAAGAACATCTATGAAATTGTCTTTCTCTCCTATGTCTGACATATAAAATAATAAAAAAGAGATCTCTTGGCAACAACTGGTGTCCGGTCCGTGAATTAAACAACATCGGGAAAAGCTTCATTTTCAAGTCTACAACATCTTCCCTTCTTAAGAATGACTTCAGTGCCGTTGAAACAAGAGGGCTTAAATACACAGACTACTAAGGACTAGACAAGGGATACCTGTGCACAATCAAACAGTGAACAAGACCATGAACCAATGAGAACGTATGGCAGGATGACATGAGGGTAAGGAACCTGACAAACCAGGAAACATGACACTAAACTTCAAAATAAAACATGAAACAAAAACCCAAACCAAACCGTGGAAGTTATTTCTGTAAGCTAGGCCTATATTGTTACCGGAACCCTTAAAACTAGCTAACCTAATGTTCTTTACTACTTCACACACTATTCTTAAAGGATTAGTTCACTTTAAAAAAACTTTTGCTGATAATTTACTCACCCCCATGTCATCCAAGATGTCCATGTCTTTCTTTCTTCAGTTGAAAAGAAATTAAGGTTTTGATGCAATCATTTCTCCTTATAATGGAGGCAATGGACTAAGCGGTTCAAGGTCCGAATGACAGTTTCAGTGCAGCTTCAAAGGGCTTTAAACCATACCAGACGATGAATAAGGGTCTTATCTAGCCAAACCATCAGTTTCTGAGAGAAACCGAGCAGTATTTATGCTATTATTTGACCTCTTATTGACGGCGCGATCATGTCTGAGCTCTGCCATAACTTCCGCCAAGTGAGGTCAAATACGAGCGTGGTCATAGATATATACGTAGATGCCTCATTAGCGCCTGCACGGATCAGTAGAATGAGGCATCTACGATATATCTATGACCACGCCGTATTTGACCTCACTTGGCGGAAGTTATGGCAGAGCTCAGACATGATCGCGCTGCCTAATAAGAGGTCAAATAATAGCATAAATACTGTTTGGTTTCTCGCAGAAACTGATGGTTTGGCTAGATCAGACCCTTATTCATCGTCTGGTGTGGTTTAGAGCTCTTTGAAGCTGCACTGAAACTGTCATTCGGACCTTTAACTGCTTGGACCCCAATGAGTCCATTATAAGGAGAAATGATTGCATCAAAAACCTTAATTTCTTCGACTGAAGAAAGAAAGACATGGACATCTTGGATGACATGGGGTGAGTAAATTATCAGCACATTTTTTAAAAGTGAACTAATCCTTTAAATAAATAGTGGGCAGTATGCAATGTGTACTGAGCAGTAAGTCAGTTTGCCATTTCAAACACAGCCAGGTTGGTTTAATGAGTTCATTTAGAACTGGTTCTTTGGTTCAATAACATGGTCTAGTAATCCGTAAGAGCCGATAGTGTATAACTCGTTCATTACCACATGGGTCTCAGGCCTGTGGCAGGAACACTCGTCCTTATATAATATGTTGTTGAAATCAAATGTCAATCAAAACAAAAACAATTATCAAGTCTAATGAAGAAAACACAATTGGAAAACTAATGTTACAAATGTAATTATCAAGACCTTCGTTCACAAATGTTTCAATAATTCAAAAATAGCACAGAAAAGATCTGTTGGTTTATAAATGTTTTATTCAGTACCATAACTTCAGTAGTATTTGCCAACACCAGTTACATTTCATGATTCTTGGTACCATAGCAAAACCTTTTTGGAACTTATAGTTTTTATTATCATTCATCTTTAACTCATTTATTTAATATTTTAATTAAAAATAGTTAAATAAGTAAATAATACATTAAAACAGCATATAGCCTTCAAATATTTTACAAATCAGTAAACATATCTTTAAAAGGTCAAGTGAAAATTAAGTAATAAAATAAAGGAGAAAAAGAAACATTAAATAAATCAAGTGGCAAGTCTATTAATCTGTATGTACTTCAAGACTTAATGTACAGATCTTCAGTATCACATTTTATTCCCTGTCCATTGCTATGGTTATCACTGTCAGTTATTGCATGATTCAATACCACAATTCAATATGGTTATCACAGTACAGTGTGTACTTAGCAGCAAAAAATACAACTTTTATTCAAATTACATAAGGGTAACAGAAAGCGAGCAAAGAGCATTCCCATTTTAATTACTGAAGCTGTCAATCACTTGAGCGGGAGCTCACAGAGTTCTGCACTCTTGCGAAAACTTTATAATCAATGAAGCTGCTTACACTGCACAATGAATCTCTTACTTACACTTTGTGTTATACTGTACTTTATAATAATGAAAGGATTCATGAGTTTGCTGGCACTTTGAGCAGTGTTGAGCGGATTCTGACTAACTTAGACATGTCTGATTGGCCATCGTATTCACATGCTCAGCAGACATTTCCTTGATTAGCTTCAATGCTCAAAGCTTTAAAAAACACACATTGTAAATAGAAACACTGGGCGCTTTTTGCATAGCGCTCACACAAATACTTAACCGCACAAGCACATTTCAAATCAGCCGCCTATCAATGGATACCGAATTGACCCAGTACTGGCACATTTTTAAATTTCATTACAGACTTAAGCCCGTTTCCACGAAATTACCCAAAACAATTTGTCCCAGGAACTTTTTCCCAAACCTGCTGCTGTTTGCACTTCCATCGTGGTCTAAAGTACCGTGAAGATTAGTCCAGTTGACGTAGGACAGCGCGCGACATTACAATTCCCACTGGATAAAGCCTGAACCTCATCTTCGGCTCATTGGTCGTATTTTTTAATCTCCATTGTTGATTTGGATAGCTGTTGACTCTTACTGCACACACCGCGTCCGCAACAGACTTTTACAAATAGTGGTTGAAATAAAACGCCGTGTCGAGTCGATTTAATAAAATATTGCGTGAACTCAACCAATCAGCATGTTCAGCGCCCCACCCCGTAAGTTCCTGAACTTTGAAAAAGTACTACCTCGCGAGCAGGGCCGTTTTGAGGGGAACTTCATTTAGACCGCGGTTCCTGCTTTCGAAACACACAGAGTACCAGCCAAAAGTCCCTAGTTCCTGGGGAAAGTTCCAGCGGTGTAAACGTGGCTTTAGTGCTGAAGTAACAATACATTAGTCACAGCAGACAGCAAGTCCTCTGTAATCCTCAGAAAATAGTAGAACCGGCTCATTGGTTCTTTCTGAGTCAGACATCACCGAATTCATTTTGAGCTGGTTATTTGGTTCAGTAACCGTTCTAGTGGCTTCTAGTGTTGCCTCAACTCTGCATCTAGTGTCATCAACCCACAACTAAAGTTTGATACAGTTTGGTTTTGTGAACCAGCTCAACCAATTTCTTACTGGAAATCGACTCAAAAGAACGAATCGGATCATATTTGGTGTTTCTTCTGTGGGGATGGTGTGAAGTCTCTATGATGTTTGAGGAATATGCGAGAATACAAGTTATTAATGGTCTGTGGGAGACCAGACCTCTCTGAGCCTGCTTGGGCCTATGACCTCCAGGAGGCATGTCACAACTCTTCTATTAGAAGAAATGTAACTGGTAAAATTTTCAAATCATGACACCAGAAGAATGGAAAGAGTGTGTCAGTGAAGGTGTTTGTGAATGTGTGTAGATTTGTGTTAGTTACAGGATCAGAGAATGACACCGTTCCTCTGTCATAGTCCAGATCAACTCTCACACGCTCAAGCTTCTGTTTAACAGGAAAGCCAAACCGCTCATCCAGTCCGTACTGCACCCAGCAGACACTAGAGTTAAAGAAAACACATCCCTTCCTTTGGTTTGATTCTGTAGTTACTCCAACACTCCAGTACAAACTCTCATTAACCTCCACATCCCAGCAGTGTGTTCCTGAGATTAAACCCTCTGAACCCAGAACACACGAATACTCATCAAATCTCTCAGGATTATCAGGAAGAGGTTGACTGGTCAAGCTGTATCTCACACTGGTCAGATCATCCGACAGGATGAGATGTGAATGAGCCGTGTTTGGATCCAAAATCACAGGAGCTGATGAGACACAATCAACAGGTGTTGTTAATCATAATTGTTCATATAATGATCAAGAGTGAACCAATCACAGATTATTATGAATTATGACTCTCGTCCTATTGATCAAACACATCACACATTTTCCTCTGATCACTTTATGTGCTTGAGAAATTTCAAATCTGTATCCCATGTCAATAGACACTGATACCGACAAAACAATTGAACTGTAGAGATCTGCTGTATCGATGTAAATGTAAATATCATGTTCTTCATTTTGGTGTAGTAGCTAATATATAATGCTAAAATCTGTAAATCTTCCCTATTGCTTCATTTCCAGTGTGTGTGAGAGCCCAGATCTTCTCCAGACTCACTGTTTTGAACGATGTCCTGCATCTTCTTCCAGACTCTGAACGACAAGTTGCCCAAGTACCGTGGCACATGAATCAAAGCTCCAGAAGCCATCTGTGGATCCGGCTGTGAGATCTGGACTCTGGAAGAACATTCAGGAGTCAGAACTGCAGTGGCTTTGGATCAGAACCAGAGAGACCAGAGACAGGAGCAGATCACTCACCTTTCCATCGAGACTGGAAACTTCTGCAGAACAAACCATTCATCATCAAGAACTCAATCAATTAATCAACCAATCAATCAATGATGTGAAATCAGACCTTCAGAAAGCAGACGTCATTGGCTTTCATCATCTCCTCCATGTCTTTGATTGTGTGTGAAAGAGCTGAGATGTGTCTGTTCATCTCCTCCAGCTTCTCCTTCATCATCTGCTTCTTCTGCTCCTCTTCCTCCCTCAGTGCAGTGATTGTAGCTTCTTCTTCATCTCTGAGAAACCGATAAAGCTTCTCAAACTGCTGTTTAATCTGACGCTCTGTGTGCTCAGCTTGAGACTGAAATCACATCACATTCACTTTAATCATGTCAAAGATGAGTGGGTAAATGTTGGCTATTAAACTACAACTAACTTTATGAAGTACTAGTACTGCAGTAGTTCTGTCTCTGTACTACAGTGCAAATACACATCAATGTGTTAAATGGATTTTAATATCATCAGATCTCATTGTATTTTAGTTATCCTTGACATAGCAAATGCATTTTTTTAAAGCATCCTGCAAGTTTCATAGTTTAAGACGTCCTCTCGCTATTACCAAAGCCTTTATTTAATCAAGCCCAAAAGGCTCTTTTGATTTTGTGGGATCTGTGACGTTACACTGGCAAATAAATTTGCATATGCCTGCCTCCTGTGCAAGATATCAACAAATAGTTTATACATTATTGCATACATTATACATACATTATATATATATATATATATACACACACACACACACACACAGTTTAACCATTAATCACTCACACACACACACACACACACACACATATATATACAGGTTCTTCTCAAAAATTAGCATATTGTGATAGCGTTCATTATTTTCCATAATGTAATGATAAAAATTAAACTTTCATATATTTTAGATTCATTGCACACCAAATATTTCAGGTCTTTTATTGTTTTAATACTGATGATTTTGGCACACAGCTCATGAAAACCTAAAATTCATATCTCAAAAATGTGCATATCATGAAAAGGTTCTCTAAAAGCTATTACCCTAATCATCTGAATCAACTAATTAACTTTAAACATCTGCAAAAGATTCCTGAGGCTTTTAAAAACTCCCAGCCTGGTTCATTACTCAAAACCGCAATCATGGGTAAGACTGCCGACCTGACTGCTGTCCAGAAGGCCATCATTGACACCCTCAAGCGAGAGGGTAAGACACAGAAAGACATTTCTGAACGAATAGGCTGTTCCCAGAGTGCTGTATCAAGGCACCTTGGTGGGAAGTCTGTGGGAAGGAAAAGTGTGGTAAAAACGCTGCACAACGAGAAGAGGTGACCGGACCCTGAGGAAGATTGTGGAGAAGGACCGATTACAGACCTTGGGGGACCTGCGGAAGCAGTGGACTGAGTCTGGAGTAGAAACATCCAGAGCCACCGTGCACAGGCGTGTGCAGGAAATGGGCTACAGGTGCCGCATTCCCCAGGTCAAGCCACTTTTGAACCAGAAACAGCGGCACTTGACTGTTGCTCAATGGTCCAAAGTACTTTTTGGATGAAAGCAAATGTTGCATGTCATTCGAAATCAAGGTGCCAGAGTCTGGAGGAAGACTGGGTAGAAGGAAATGCCATGCCTGAAGTCCAGTGTCAAGTACACACAGTCAGTGATGGTCTGGGGTGCCATGTCAGCTGCTGGTGTTGGTCCACTGTGTTTTATCAAGGGCAGGGTCAATGTAGCTAGCTATCAGGAGATTTTGGAGCACTTCATGCTTCCATCTGCTGAAAAGCTTTATGGAGATGAAGATTTCGTTTTTCAGCACGACCTGGCACCTGCTCACAGTGCCAAAACCACTGGTAAATGGTTTACTGACCATGGTATTACTGTGCTCAATTGGCCTGCCAACTCTCCTGACCTGAACCCCATAGAGAATCTGTGGGATATTGTGAAGAGAAAGTTGAGAGACGCAAGACCCAACACTCTGGATGAGCTTAAGGCCGCTATCGAAGCATCCTGGGCCTCCATAACACCTCAGCAGTGCCACAGGCTGATTGCCTCCATGCCACATTGAAGCAGTCATTTCTGCAAAAGGATTCCCCACCAAGTATTGAGTGCATAACTGAACATAATTATTTGAAGGTTGACTTTTGTGTATTAAAAACACTTTTCTTTTATTGGTCGGATGAAATATGCACATTTTTTTAGATAGGAATTTTGGGTTTTCATGAGTTGTATGCCAAAATCATCAGTATTAAAACAATAAAAGACCTGAAATATTTCAGTTGGTGTGCAATGAATCTAAAATATATGAAAGTTTAATTTTATCATTACATTATGGAAAATAATTAACTTTATCACAATATGCTAATTTTTTGACAAGGACCTGTATGTTCATGTTTTTCTATCCTGGTGGGACTTAAACCTGACTGCACACAGACTCATGGGGACTCGTGTCACCGTGGGGACCTAAATTGAGGTCCCCATGAGGAAACAAGCTTATAAATCATTCAAAATTATTATTTTTTTTAAATGTAAAAATGCAACATGTCTCCTGTGATGGGTAGGTTTAGGGCAGTGTAGGGGATATAAAATACAGTTTGTACAGTATAAAATGCATTACGTCTATGGAGAGTCCCCACAAAGATAGTAAACCAGACATGTGTGTGTGTGTGTGTGTTATTAATGGTTAAACAGTGTGCTGGGCTAACCAGAGCTCTTTTTAAATAATACTTTGTTCTTATATCTTTATGATATAATATAATGCTTAATATGATTAATATAATGATGCATTCTTTAGGTAGGAATAAAATACAATCCCTTTTTATTTGTATGTATTTTCTACACTTCAGATAGGTGTCTGTCCGGATTTGTGTATAAATGCAAGACGTCACATTTGGCTATTCAATTTGCTTTTGTGAAAAAGGGATATGTAAATGTGCAGATGGGAATGTTTGTTCGTGGACGTGTGTTGATTGGAGGAAACGATCTGTCATCGCTTGCACAAGAGCGCATATGAGAAAACACTCGGACGGTGTGTGAAATATTATTACAATAAGGGAAATCCGCCCATAGTTACCAAATTACCATTAATAGTGTTCAAATATCATCACTTACCGCTACATGTTTTTACAGGTTAGAGCTGAAATCTTTTATGCTGACTTGCTGAGATGTCAGTCTGTTGGGTTTGTTTGGTGCACACAGCATGCATCGCATTATAATACTATTCTGTGAAGACTGAACTTGAGGCCACGGGTGATCTGCCTCACGGCTCACACACATCTTCCTCTGCTTCGCCATCATCTTCCGACTAAGCGGCGCTAATTATAAGCGGATGATGCGTAGCCACCTCATGAAGCAGCCTCTCCAACGTTTTGCGAGACTTGCGAACAAGTTTGACAGTAGCGGAGGAACGCCACCGAATGTAACAAAGTAAAAGTACAGTTTTTACACAAAAAATTACTCGAGTAAGAGTAGAAGTACCCAACTTTAAATATACTCTAAAAGTACAAGTTACCCAAAAAATTTACTCAAGTAAATGTAACAAAGTAAATGTAATTCGTTACTACCCACCTCTGGCCAAATCACCATGTGTTCAGTCGCTAACGGCTGACATTTGCCAACACTTAGTGTGAGTGTTGTGTCAAAAGCAAACAGAACCCATTATAATTACTGACGCTGTCTACACTGGATATAGTCTGACGATGATAACAGGACAAATGAAAGAGTGTTTAAACTGAACATGTTCAAACAGAACCCATTATAATTACTGACGCTGTCTACACTGGATATAGTCTGACGATGATAACAGGACAAATGAAAGAGTGTTTAAACTGAACATGTCAAAACAAACATTCTTCTCTCAGTTTGTTTCTGTCTCTGTACAGATTTCAGAAGGAAATCAGAATCCGAAACAAGTGGATGGTTTATTTTAAAGGCATCCCGGATTGTGTTGGAGAATATGTTTGTTTGAAGCCTTTTATTTTCTAAACCAGACACAGTGTAATGGAGAGTTGGCAAAGAAACTTTTGTTGAAAGATGAAGCAGCGACTTTATTGGATTTGACAGCAGCTACATCACAAACCATAAGTACCATAATGATTTATCTGTAAATGACAGTTTTCAGCATATACACTGATCAGGCAAAACATTATGACAGGTGAAGTGAATAACACTGATTATCTCTTCATCACGGCTCCTGTTAGTGGGTGGGATATATTAGGCAGCAAGTGAACATTTTGTCCTCAAAGTGTTAGAAGCAGGAAAAATTGGCAAGCGTAAGGATTTGGCGAGTTTGACAAGGGCCAAATTGTGATGGCTAGACGACTGGGTCAGAGCATCTCCAAAACTGCAGCTCTTGTGGTGTGTTCCCGGTCTGCAGTGGTCAGGATCTATCAAAAGTGGACCAAGATCAGGGTCATGGGTGGTAGCTAAGGCTGGCTACTGTGGTCAGATCAAACAGACGAGCAACTGGAGCTCAAATTGCTCCAGAAGTTAATGCTGGTTCTGATAGAAAGGTGTCAGAATACACAGAGCATCGCAGTTTGTTGCGTATGGGCGGTATAGCCGCTGACCAGTCAGGGTGCCCATGCTGACCCCTGACCCGCCGAAAGCACCAACAGTGGCACGTGAGCATCAGAACTGGACCACGGAGCAATGGGAAGAAGGTGGCCTGGTCTGATTAATCACGTGTTTTTACATCAGGTGGATGGCTGGGAGTGTGTGCGTGGCTTACCTGGGGAACACATGGCCCCAGGATGCACTATGGGAAGAAGGCGAGCCGGCGGAGGCAGTGTGATGCTTTGGGCAATGTTCTGCTGGGAAACCTTGGGTCCTGCCATCCATGTGGATGTTACTTTGACACATACCACCTACCTAAGCATTGTTGAAGACCATGTACAGCCTTTCATGGAAACAGTATTCCCTGGTGGCTGTGGCTCTTCCAGCAGGATAATGCTCCTGACACAAAGCACAAATGCTTCAGGAATGGTTTGAGGAGCACAACGAGTTTGAGGTGTTGACTTGGCCTCCAAATTTGCGGGATGTGCTAAACAAACAAGTCCGATCTATGGAGGCTCCACATCACAACTTACAGGACTTAAAGGATCTGCTGCTAACATCTTAATGCCAGATACCACAGCACACCTTCAGGGGCCTAGTGGAGTCCATGCCTCGACGGGTCAGGGGGACCAACACAATATTAGGAAGGTGTATGCCTGATCTGTGTGTTTTTCACATTATAAGTGAACCTTAAGGAACATTAAAAATAACAACAAAAAAATGTCATGATCCCTTTAAATTGAGTTAAATATTTTACATAAATAGTGCATAAATACATTTAAATAGTAAAACGTGATTTTTTTGCTCACGTCTCAGGTAGATGCATATAGTCAACAGCTCATATGAATATTAATCATTGTCTGCGTTCGCCTAAAATGATCTGCTGAAAGTGCGTAGTGTGAGAGGTGAGTTAGTCCAGCCCAGAAATCGGATGCTTTGTTTTATGCGAACGGCTACATTTTATACACCTAATACGAATTAATTATGTCTGAAAAACCAATTCAGCTTTTCACATCAGATTTGTGAATGAAAAGAGTCAACCCTCACCATGATGTGTTGAACTGTTTTCTCAAACTTTGCTTTAATGTCTTCTTTGTGTTTCAGTTTCTCTTGTAAAGGCTTCAGTGCTGCATTGAGCTCCTCCTAGAATAGGTGAAAGTGAAAATGTAAGACACCAGAGATTTCTGTAATATGTTCATGTAATACAAAACATTTATGTTTATAAGATACAACTTCTATGAAACAAGTTATCATCCTCAGATATGAATCTGTCTTACCTTATATGATGAAGCCACTTCACCGATGGGTCTGAATGTGTGATTGACGTGTGTCTGTGAAGTATAACACACTAAACACGCCGGCTGTTTGTCCTCCAGACAGAAGAGTTTGAGTTTCTCACTGTGTAAACTGCAGAGCTCCTCTGACCCTGATTGGCACTCATTTCTCTCCTTAAGGAATGACTCACACAAGTTCTTTAAAGCGAGATTACACGTAGGATCTGATTTTGATCTCCTCCGGCAGACAGGACACTCCTGAGTTGTTTTGATTTTCCAGAACTGTTGAAGACACTCTTTACAGAAACTGTGACTACACGATATAATTACAGGAGCGTTGAAGATTTCACGACACACAGGACAGGTATAGTCATATTCAGCCGGTGAATCCATTTTCACAGCTTGAGCTCCAGGAATCTGAGCTTTACTTTCACTTTCTGAATCAAGTTTTCAAACATGAATAATCACACAGATCAGCTGTCTGCTCAGAAACAAACTTCTCAAAATCCTTTGAAGCATTTTTCTTCATTACGCACTGATCGCTGCTCTCTCTCTCTCTCTCTCTCTCTCTCTCTCTCTCGTTAAACATGAGAGTCAGTTTGACAGGAAAAGAGAAATAATGAGACTCTCTTCCTGGTTTCTAAGAGGGTGGAGTTTCTGATTATCTTTGGTTGTTTTACAGCTGGTCAGATTGCAATGGCCTGATTTCTTTAAGTTAACGTGAACAAAATTCGTTCAAAATTAACCTAAAGCAACATAATAAAAAGACATGCACTTTATTTGCAATTGTGTTTTATGTATTTAAAGTGTAAATGAAGCTGAACAAATCTTGATCAAAATGATTCAAAGATTGAGTGTCACATTTAAGGTAAAGACCAAAAATCAATTTACATTTTACACATTGTCAATTTAGCAGACACTTTTATCCAACGAGAGGAATATGACAAAGTGATACAGACAATACACTAGAAGTGCTAACAATACAAAGTTTGGGTTTTAAACTAATGAGCTTGTAAAAGATTACAATTTGAGTTTCATACATTTGAATTTTACAAAACTACTACAGTTCCCTTGAGCAGCTGACATAGGAATATTTATAGATAATTCGGCGTTTAGAAAGCTATAAAAACACTACTAAACGAATTACTATTACAACAGGAAAGCGTCATGGAATTAAAGTTTAGAAAATATTAAAGTGATTGTTGAGTCAGAGCCTGTGGCCAACTTAAAATAAGCAAAACTATCAATTTTCTCTCAGATTTTACCTCAGGCCACCTCACGTGAGATCGTTCATTTGCAAATCAACCGGTTATTTAATTGTGTAATTAAATTATAACGATTTAAAATACACAAACCTGTACACATCTAAATTGTGATTAAACGTAACATAGCTAGACAAAAACTAAGAACAAACTCAGCATTGATGTTTACCTTGTCTCTGGAGTCCGTCGTCTGCTGGAAAGTGTGTGACGGTTACAAAATCAGACGTACGTGCGTGCGCGGTACTAACGGTTAAAATTCAAACGTTGTGCCACACTCGGAGCATTTCTTTAATTCACAACAAAGAATAAATATACTATGAATAATCGCAAAACATTTATGAAGTAAATCTTTGGTAGATGTCAATTGTCCTTTTGCTGGCAAATATCCGAGAAATAAGACAGGCCAATTAGTGTGTAATCTATCCCTGTAATCTCCACAGAAATAATACAGATATGACAACATTGATTTATTTATAGGTAAATAATTTGTTAAATGTAGTATAAGCGAGTCATTCCCCAAAATCGGTATGATTTGAGTCCCACTGGCCTTTTAAAGTGCATTTTATCTATTGGGTTGGGTTTTTAAAAGATTTTTGGATCAATTTAAATGTCTCAGTTTAAAAAACAAACAAAAAAACATGACATTTTATCTTTACAATAGAAATTCTTTGAGATATGAAATTAGAAAAATAGTCCATAAATTTTTCCAGTACCATAAAAATATATCCGTGCTTTCTTGCTGGTAAAGTTTTTTGTTTTTTTTTCTAAAGCAAATTTATGATTATTAATTAAAATCACATTATTTAGTTTAACTTACCTTGAATAATGAAATCTGGCACTTCTCTTCTTCAGTATCAGGAGCAAGAACATTTTGAAAACTTGTCATTTAACGTAAAATCACTCACATTAGACTGCTGAAGACGAATTAACAGACAAATTAACTGAATTAACAAGAAAGCAGAAACTCGGCTGAAAACACCAACATTTGTGTCCCATCTGTAAAATCAAACACCTCAGAGAGACCTGTATGCGTGGAAAATGCCCCTTTTATGCATATATAATTGTGACCCTGGACTACAAAACCAGTCATTTAGTCAAAATTGACCTATCAATGGTCAGTTTTTAAAAATTGCATAAAAAAAGCTTTCCATTGATGTATGGTTTGTTCGGATACAATATATGGCTGAGATACGACTATTTGAATACCTGGAATCTGAGGGTGCAAAAAAGTCTAAATATTGAGAAAATTGCCTTTAAAGTTATCCAAATGAAGTTATTAGCCATGCATATTACTAATAATAATACATTTTTTGATGTATTTTACGGTAGAACATTTACAAAATATCTTTGTGGAACATGATCTTTACTTTATGGGAAAATCCCTAATTTTGACCCATACTATGTATTGTTGGCTATTGCCACAAATATACCCGTGCTTATGGCTGGTTTTGTGGTCCGGGGTCACAAATAGAGGTTTGTTATAAAAAGGTAAACACAATTTTACCTCATAAACTATAATCACTAACTTTTAATTTCCTGTGTTTAAATAAAACAAGATTATAAATATAAGTGACTGCACATTAAAAATAAATTTGAAAGTATATGAAACATATGACAAGATTTCCATTAAAGAATAAAGACCCATTTCCTCTGATCAATTACGAACATGAAATATTGTGTTCAGAACAAAAGAACAAGAGAATAAATACAATAGTCATTTATTCACATAAAAACAGATAGTAAAACCAATTAAACATATTTCATAAAATAATGTTTATTACATAATACTAAGTGTCAATATGTTTAATGTTTTAATTTCTTGAATAAACAGTGAATTATAGTAATAATAAAACGAACTTACAAAAATAACCCTTCTGTGCTCGTCTTACTGAAGTCCTGGACAAATCCTGCATGCAGATCAACAGCTGAAAGAAAAATGTCCTGATCGCTGTCTAACAGGTGAACATTTTATTCAGTGTATGAACAGGTTGAACACTAACGAAAAACATTCAGAAGATCCAGATTCACTCCAGACCGGGTCAAACTAATGTATCGAACTGCATCCACCCGTTTCTCTCTATTTAAGCAACATGAAGTAAAAGATCCGTTCACAGACGTAAGAAACGTGTGATGGTGATATCCATGAGTTCACTCTGGGGGTAACATCATTCAGATTATTTAAAACCCTCGTCAGGGCCTGCAGTAACTCTAACCTGATTATACTCTCAGACACAGTACAAAAGTGAGCTTGTTTGTTTAGTTCTGAAGCAGAAAGTTGAAGATCCCAAATTCATTGTCAGTTGGAGAGATCAGCATGTCGGCTCTGGCTTTGTCCAATGTCCTGCGCAGAAAATCCCTCCGTTTGCACCACTCCTGAAGCTCCTCCTCACTGTGAGCGAAGTCACAGCTCACACCGTCCGCACAACCATCATCCAACCTGTCAATCAAACATCACAGCCAATGATGACATAAATAACAGCTTTTAGAAACCTTCACTGATCAAACGACACAGGACTGAGTTACTAACTAATGACAGATGAGGAGAACTTGTTTACTTCAAAGACTTTGTTTATAGTGAGACGGTGCACTCAAATTATTTATAAATGGGATAAAGTGCAGCGCAGGGTAGATGGACGGTAGGGTTCGGTTGGGTTGGATGGAATGGTTGGATTGGATAAGTGGTTGGATTGTGGTGGATGGATGGATTGATGGTTGCATTGCTGGATGGGTGGGTTGTATGGATGGAATAATGGTTGCATTGCTGGATGGGTGGGTTGGATTGGATGGGTGGTTGGATTAGGATGGATGGGTTGGGTTGGATTGGATAGATGGGATTGGATGGATTGGTTGTTAGATGATTGGATTGGGGTGGACAATTGGATGGAATGATGGATGGGTTGGATTGGATGGGTGGGTTGGATTGGGGTGGATTGATGGTTGCATTGCTGGATGGGTGGGTTGGATTGGGGTGGATGGATGGATGGAATAATGGTTGCATTGCTGGATGGGTGGGTTGGATTGGATGGGTGGTTGGATTAGGATGGATGGGTTGGGTTGGATTGGATAGATGGGATTGGATGGATTGGTTGTTAGATGATTGGATTGGGGTGGACAAGTGGATGGATTGATGGTTAGATTGGATTGATGGATGGGTTGGATTGGATGGGTGATTGGATGGGTGGGTTGGATTGGGGTGGACGGGTGGATGATTGATGGTTGAATTGCTGGATGGGTGGGTTGGATTGGGGTGGATGGATGGATGGTTGTATTGCTGGATGGGTGGGTTGGATTGGATGGGTGGTTGGATTAGGATGGATGGTTTGGGTTGGATTGGATAGTTGGGATTGGATGGATTGGTGGTTAGATGATTGGATTGGGGAGGACAAGTGGATGGCTTGATGGTTAGATTGGATTGATGGATGGGTTGGATTGGATGGGTGGTTGGATTGGGATGGATGGATTGGATTAGATGGGTGGTTAGATGATTGGTTTGGGGTGGGCGGGTGAATGGATTGATGGTTGGGTTGGATTGGATAGTTGGGATTGGATGGATTGGTGGTTAGATGATTGGGGTGGACAAGTGGATGGCTTGATGGTTAGATTGGATTGATGGATGGGTTGGATTGGATGGGTGGTTGGATTGGGATGGATGGATTGGATTAGATGGGTGGTTAGATGATTGGTTTGGGGTGGACGGGTGAATGGATTGATGGTTGGGTTGGATTGTTTACTTTTACTAGTCTGAAGCATTCATCATTGATCATGTTCATTGACTTAATAGAGACTGATGATGGTGTACCTGGGACAGATGGAGAAACAGGGTCCAGGGAAGCGATAGGACCAGGCCAGACTCTCGTCCTCTCCCTCTCCGCTAAACACTCTCTGCTTGTGTTTCTCTGAGGAGATGTGCTGCAGCCACTGCCGGTCACTGTTACTGTGCTTCCCACATAGAGGGCAGTAGAAACTGTCCGGCTACACCAACAAACACAGCTCCATTGGCACACTTGAGGACAGGTAAACATGGGAACGGCAAGAATAAACCTGCAAGCACGTACCATTGGTTCAGCAAAGTCCGTCGGCATGGTGATCTGCTTCTCTTCTATTGGCTGAGGCGGTGAGGTGGCGTCGGACGCTCTGTTCTGATTGGAGAGCCAGATGTCGAACACCTGCTGGATGTCCGTGACTGCAGCGGAGAGCATGTTAACTCAATTAAACCAATCATTCATTAAGACTGTGTCTAGACTATAACATCAGCTGAAACCAAATTCACACATGAGTACATCCGGGTAATTAGCCACTAAATTTGTTTAAATGATTGTATATTATGTATTAGGGCTGTTAGATCTCCTCATTCTGAACAACCTTGTAGGTTAAAAAGGTTAAAAAGCTTTCTTGATGTATCAGCCCTAACACTAATCCTTTTCTATCACACTACACAGGACAGATAGTGTGTGAATTGAGCTTCAGGGCATGACTAAACATCAGTGTTGACTGGGTGTCTGATTTGACGCTCACAGCCGTTGTTCTTCATGTAGGTCCACAGCTCCTTCTCCTCCTGACTGTGAGCGAAAGAACAGTTCCCGATGTAATGACATTTACGCTGCTTCAGCACATGGATGCAGATCTGTGGGAAAACATGCCAGGAGCATCCAGATTGATTGTTAGATTTAGTATTTCACTAGTTTTCCTTGACTAAGCTCCTCCATAACATGAGTAGAGAATAGTAGCGTGAACAGCAGGGTAACTAACCTCACCTCGTCTGTACATCAAACAGAGTAAAGAGTCGTTTACACTCACGTCGTATTGTTGAGGAAAGGTCTTGGCGAAGGGCACAGGTCGCACTGCGACCCACTTCTTCCTCTCGTGAGACTTGACCAGTAAAACCCTCCTGTCTTTGGTCCAGCTGAAGAGAGACAGACAGAGGCAGAGAGTGAGACAGGCCGTATGTGTTCGGATGTGGCGTCTGTGTGCACATCCCTCCGTCTGCACCTGTGTCGAGCTTTAGCAGTGCAGTATTTCAGCACTCGGTCCGGTTCACTGACCAGCCCATCTTTCCAGCACTGACCGCACACAAACTTCAGCATCAGCTCCAGCTCGTGACCTTTGACCTCAGCACTTCCTGTTCCTTGCACAGAACCCGCCTTCCCATTCGTTTGCTCTGCTCTGATTGGACTTTTTGATTTGGCAGCAGTGAGTTTATTTAGTGATTGTGAAGTCACAATCACAGGCTGATGAAGACACAAAACAAACAGAAAGAGTTTAGAGATGATCACTACATAACACAAGCTGTTTATCAAGTTGGTTGTCACTATAGTACTGGTGTTTATAGTGACCAAACCTCTAAAACTAAGCATTTCAAGGATAATTGGGGTGGATAGATTGATGGATGGGTTGATGGTTGGGTTGGATTGGATTAGATTGGATTGAATTGATGGGTTGATGGTTGGATGGATGGATGGATTAGTTGGATTGGATGAGTTGTTGGATTGGGGAGGATGGACTGATGGTTGGATTGCATGGATGGATGATTACTACTACTGGTGTTTATAGTGATCATATCTCTAAAACTAAGCATTTCAAGGATAATTGGAGTGGGTGGATAGATTGATGGATGGGTTGATGGTTGGAATGGATTGGATGGATGGATGAGTTGGATTGGATGAGTTGTTGGATTGGGGAGGATGGACTGATGGTTGGATTGCATGGATGGATGATTGGATTGGGGTGGATGGATGGTCACTACTACTGGTGTTTATAGTGATCAAACCTCTAAATCTAAGCATTTCAAGGATAATTGGGGTGGATAGATTGATGGATGGGTTGAAGGTTGGATTGGATGGATGAGTTGGATTGGATGAGTTGTTGGATTGGGGAGGATGGATTGATGGTTGGATTGCATGGATGGATGATTGGATTGGGGTGGATGGATGGTCACTAGTATTGGTGTTTATAGTGATCAAACCTCTAAATCTAAGCATTTCAAGGATAATTGGGTGGATAGATTGATGGATGGGTTGATGGTTGGGTTGGATTGGATTAGATTATATTGGATTGTATTGGATGAGTTGATGGTTGGATTGGATGGATGAGTTGGATTGGATGAGTTGTTGGATCGGGGTGGATGGATTGATGGTTGGATGATTGGTCGCTAGTACTGGTGTTTACAGTGATCAAACTTTTAAAACTAAGCATTTCAAGGATGATTAAACAAAAATCTAAATAAAAAAATCCCATGAGACCATCCCAAATATAAGCAATGGCCAAATCAAGATTTAAACTAAATAATAAATTACATTTTATTTTTGTTATCTTGCTAAACCCTGTCATCATCTACTTCCAGAACAGTCAGAAGAACATTTTCTAATGACAATGTATCATTATTTACTTACCCTGGTGCTTTTCTACAGTTGTAAGACTTCTCATCTTTTTGCAGAGCACAAATAGAGAAACTTTAGAAAATGTTCTTCTCATAGTTATCATTTTGTATTGGCCTAACAGCATTATTACAGGTTCTTAATGAAAATTCTGATTAAAGCACTGAATTATTTAGTTGTTACAATAAAAAAAATCAATATTAAAAGACCAAAATTAGAATTCAATTTTAAAATTACCAACCTAAAATCCAAAAAATATGATTTGACAAGCGCGAGAAGAACATTTTCTAAAACTAAAGTCATACAACTTTAGAACAGCACCAGGCTGAATAAGCAATGCTAACAATTTCATAAATACTTTGAGATTATATCACCAATATGTAATAATTGAGAAGAAACTCACACGCTGTTTGTTCCAGTGTTTTTTGGACTCCTGCACGATCTCTTCATGGCTGATTCCTAAACACAGAGAGTTTATCGTAATAATAAACATAAAACATCTATTTAAAACAGTCATTTACTCTTAACTACTTGACCAGTTTACAGCTGGTATTAAGATCCGAACCACAATCACAACTACAGGAGCAAAAGGACTGCAAAACATTTCAGGATGACTGGATCAATGAAAAAAAGACTATTATTGTGATATTATCTTTTTATTATTACATTAATAAATTATTTTGTGATTGTCATTATTGTATCAAATATTGTACCCACTCCATATGTTACGTTTGTGCAATTTTCTTTGTGCCTCATAAGTGAACAATGTAAATGTTTTGCGTGTGTATCAGATCTCCTGGATGTGTTTGTGTACCAGAGTCTCTCTGCAGGATCCAGATCTGCAGTTCGATGAGCGAGTGAGCGAAGCAGCAGCCGTCCTCCCTCTTACAGCCCAAACCGAGCTCATGACGACACACATCAAACTGACAGTGAGAACTCAACACTCGGATCTTACTGTAACTCACAGCGCTGCTCTTCACAACGTGAACCAAACACCTGACAGAGAGAGACACACACACACAGATGCTTTATCTATTTGATTGGATTGGTGGTTGCATGTATGACTGGATTGGGTGGATGGATTGATGGGTTGGATTGGATGGTTGGTTAGATTTGGGAGGATGGATTGATGATTGGATTGGATGGATGATGATTGGATTGAGGTGGATGAATTTATGGTTGGATTGGATGGATTTATGGGTGGGATTGGATGAGTGGATGATTGGATTGGGGTGGATGGATTGATGGTTGGATTGGATGGGTGGTTGGATGTATGATTGGATTGGGTGGATGGATTGATGGTTGGATTGGATGGTTGGTTAGATTTGGGAGGATGGATTGATGATTGGATTGGATGGATGATGATTGGATTGAGGTGGATGAATTTATGGTTGGATTGGATGGATTTATGGGTGGGATTGGATGAGTGGATGATTGGATTGGGGTGGATGGATTGATGGTTGGATTGGATGGGTGGTTGGATGTATGATTGGATTGGGTGGATGGATTGATGGTTGGATTGGACGGGTGATTGGATTTGGGCGGATGGATTGATGGTTGGATTGGATTGGGCATTAGATTTGGGTGGATGGATTGATGGGTTGGGCTGGATGGGTGGTTGGATGGGTTATTGGATTTGGGTGGATGGATTGATGATTGGATTGGTGATTAGATTTGGGTGGATTGATGGGTTGGATTGGATGGATGGGTGGGTGGATGGATGGATCATAGATTGGATGGGTGGTTGGTCGGATGGATGATTGGATTTGGGTGGATGGATTGGATGGATGGGTGGATGGATGGATGGATCATGGATTGGATGGGTGGTTGGATGGATGATTGGATTGGGGTGGATGAATTGATGGTTGGATTGGTTGGATGGATGGATGGATGGATGGATGGATGGATGACGGATTGAATGGGGGGTTGGATGGCTGATTGGATTGGGGTGGATGAATTGATGGTTGAATGGATTGATGGGTTGGATTGGATGAGTGGTTGGATGGATAAATTGATGGTTGGATTGGTTGGTTGGATGGATGGATGGATGGATGGATGGATGGATGACGGATTGGATGGGGGGGTTGGATGGCTGATTGGATTGGGGTGGATGAATTGATGGTTGAATGGATTGATGGGTTGGATTGGATGAGTGGTTGGATGGATGACAGATTGGATGGGGGGTTGGATGGCTGATTGGATTTGGGTGGATGAATTGATGGTTGGATTGGATGAGTGGTTGGATGGATGGCTGGTTTTCTCACGTACTTCTTCTTGTCAAAGTGATGTTGTGTTTGTATGTTGGCACACAGAGTGGGATTCTCCTTCCAGCGTTTGCTGATCATTCTGGGTTTACAGTCATAACAGGCCTGATGAAAGACAGACGGCACGTGTTTAAGTATCAGAACAGACAACCAGAGTGTTTAAATAGAGAAGCGTTTCACAAAAATAAATGTTTGTGTTGATACATATTTAAATGTTTATTCAATTATTATATAAAGTGTTTGAATATTTGGTTTAATTTTGCACTCTCGTCAACTAATCTTTATTTTTAGGTTATTGACTAAAATTAGGGATGTATGATATATCGGCCACCGTATCGGTATAGGCCGATATATGTTTGTTTTTAATGTTATTGTTATCGTCCTGATGAGAAGGATGATAAAAATAACAAAAATAAGGCCGATATCCAGTGCCCGTCTAAAAAAAAAAGTTGCTGTTTGGATTTAAATTGGCAAATGCTTAAGAGTCAATGATCGGATGATTATTGCAGTGATTATATGTTTCAAGCATGTTATATGTTTGGCAACAGTTCTTCTAACCCTAAATGATGGAGTGTGTAGCTTTTAATTTCTTAAACAACCATGTAGGAAGACACATCATGGCCATATTCCAGGATGACAATTTCAAGATTCATCAGCTGAAACTGTGAATACATTAATACATTTTAAATCAATGTAATATATTGTTTTATTATTTGCATTTATTTTTCTTATCTAACTTTTATCCTTTTCATGTAAAATTTCACTATATCATTAACACCACATTATAAGACTCTTTTAACTGTGGAATAAATCCATCTGTGAAAATCTCAAGACTGTTATCACATTGTGAAATTTTCACCACAAATAGTGCGTGTGTGTGCTTTTACCTCACAGAGGAACATAAACATGCCCGTGTGTTTGTTCAGGAGTTTGATGACACTGAGTGTTTGTCTCTCATTGGTCGCCAGCGGTTGAAGAGTAGCTCTCGGACCAGTAAGCCCCGCCTCTCCTGCGTCCACACGTCAATCTCTTCTTGACAATATGCAAAAGTGCAGGCCTCACCGTACTTGCACACCTGACTCTCCAAAACCTCTACACACAGGATTAAACTCACATTAATTAAGGTACTACTAAATTAATAATTCAACAGCTGACGTGCCTCTGCAGAGCACAAAGGCGGCCTGGAAGTTGTTGCGAGTTGGCGGGACCGGATCCGCCTCCAGGGTGAGTTAGCCCCGCCCCTTCGCTTGCACAACAGAAGATCCTTCTTACAGCTGTGATTCACATCAGACCTGAACTCAAAGTCCAGCACACCTGGACCTGAGAGAGAGACCCAGAAAGATTAGAGCCAGAGTTGGTAGTAACGCATTACAAGTAACATGACTTACGTAATCAGATTACTTTTTCAAGTAACTAGTAAAGTAACGAAATACTTTTACATTTACTACAAAATATCTGACTCTCCTGTCTCAATGTTGAGAGAAATGGTGAGTAAGTGCATAGGCGTTGTGTGTGCCCTGTAACCATGATGGATATTGTAGTTCTAGACTAAATGTAATCACAAATTTACTCATCTCATGTGCACAAAAACAGGTTCAGTATTCCTCAAAATGAATAAAAACAGTCAAATGCAGTTCAAATATTACGCAAACAGGCAATAATTATGATAAAGTCAATAATTGTATTTGGATGGTATGGGATTTGATGGATAGATTGGATGGATGGATGGATGGATGGATGGATGGATGGATGGATGGATTGGATGGATTGGATTGGATTGGATTGGATTGGATGGATGGATGGATGGATTGGATGGGTGGATTAATGGTTGGTTGGATGGATGGATGGATGGATGGATGGATGGATTGGATTGGATTGGATTGGATTGGATTGGATGGATGGATGGATGGATTGG
The DNA here is from genome assembly GCA_023029165.1 of Gobiocypris rarus. Classification (NCBI taxonomy): domain Eukaryota; kingdom Metazoa; phylum Chordata; class Actinopteri; order Cypriniformes; family Gobionidae; genus Gobiocypris; species Gobiocypris rarus. The sequence goes on from CM040934.1 coordinate 40,959,169, forward strand.
ATGGGTGGATTAATGGTTGGTTGGATGGATGGATGTATGGATGGATCGATGGATGGTTGGATTGGATTGGATTGGATTGATGGATTGGATGGGTGGGATGGATGGATGGATAGATGGATGGATGGATGGCTAGATGGATGGATGGATGGATGGATGGATTGGATGGGTGGGTGGGTGGGTGGATTAATGGTTGGTTGGATGGATGGATTAATGGATGTATGGATGGATGAATTGATGGTTGGATTGGATGCATGGATCGATGGATGGTTGGATTGGATTGGATTGATGGATTGGATGGGTGGATGGATGGATGGATAGATGGATAGATGGATGGATGGATGAATGGATTGGATGGATGGATGGATGGATGGATTGGATGGATGGATGGATGGATGGATGGATGGGATTGGATGGTTGGGTTGGATGGATGGATGGATGGATGGATTGGATTGGATGGTTGGATTGATGGTTGGATTGGATTGGATTGGATGGGATGGATAGATGAATTCATCTGAATCACCTGTAGAAGTGAAGCAGGTGTTGCAGGCTTGAGTAAATTCATGTGTTTGTTCCAGTGGGTTCTTGGACAGACAGGAAAGTGTGGAGGTCACGTGACCGTTCCTCTGTAACACACACACACACACGTTAAACAGATATGCTCTAATGCTTTCATATCATCAGACAGCCAGATACGTCACACTCACCACATGAGAAGAGTTTGTCAGTTTGACCGATGGCAGAAAACTACGACAGACTTTCCCACCTGACAGAGAAATAAACACATACAGGAAAACGAACCGCTTGAGATGAACAAGCCCTATGGAACTAAAGATAATGTGTTACTAACATCTTCAAAACACCAATATAACCATGTACATATACACCATATTACCAAAAGTATTGGGACGCCCCTCCAAATCACTGAGTTCAGGTGTTTAATCCCTTCATGGCCACAGGTGTATAAATCAAGCACTAGGGTCTAACACGTGGTACCGGGATAGGTTGCACCCTGTGCAATAAGTCCATTCCTTAAATTTCCGAACTACTAAATATTCCACGCTCAAATGTTAGTGGGATTATAACAAAGTGGAAACAATTGGGAACAACAGAAACTCAGCCACGAAGGGAAATCACAGAGCGGGGTCAGCGCAGTTACAGTGAAAGGAACTCTTAATGCTTCACCAAGACATTTTGGACAATTTCATGCTCCCATCTTTGTGGGATCAGTTTGGGGACGGCCCCTTCCTGTCCCAACATGACTGCACTCTGCGTCGGTCCATAAAGACATGGATGAGCAAGTTTGGAGTGGAGGAACTTGACTGGCCTGCACCTCATCCCGATAGAACACCTTTGGGATGAATTAGAGCGGAGACTGCGAGCCAGGCCTTCTCGTCCAACATCAGTGCCTGACCTGACAAATGCGCATTAGAAGAATGGTCAAAAATTCCCATAAACACACTCCTAAATCTTGATGAAAGCCTTCCCAGAAGAGTTGAAGCTGTTAGAGCTGCAAAGGGTGGGCCGACTACCCTACGGATTAAGAATGGGATGTCATTAAAGCTCATGTGCATGTAAAGGCAGGCGTCCCAAAACTTTTGGCAATATAGTGTACCATAGTTGAGTCTTGTGAGATTGACAATAAAAACCCTTATATATCAGTGTTACTGTGTCATCAGAGCAGATGTCTGAAGATCTGAACGCACAGACCTGGCAGACTGAATTCAGACAGCGAATCGAGCGCGTCTCCTCCCACCACTAGAGGGCGCTGCATGGAAACACCGCCTGCGGACGGACAGATGGAGTCTAATGCGTCCAGGGTGGAGCCGGAGTTCAACTCAGTTTTAGTAAAGGAGTCAAGAGAGTTCAACTGACTCCCAGCGGAGGAGAAGAACGCGGGAGGCAGACGAGGAGACGAAGACGAGAAGCACACCAGACCGGTAGGAACGACTCCACTCTGAGTGCAAAACAGGACAGATTCAACTCGTAACTGTAAGCTACATCACCAAACCACGGCTTCATTCTTATTCAGTGATCTCACCTGCGGTGCGTCTTCTTCTTTGGACATGCAGTCCAGCAGACTGTCCAGCTCGTCGCCCATCAGGTCATTGTCCTCGAGCGGCTGAGACACGGGCACCGACAGCGGCACAGCTCCGGACAGACCCAGGGCCTCATGGGAGTCGCTCACAGGGACCGGGGCCGGTAAGACAGGAGACGGCCATTCAGACGAACCAGCTGTGAAGACGAGACAACAGCACTGAACATGCACACAATCAACAGCAGAACTGTAATGTGATTGCAGCTTTGAGATAACGGATAAAGGGGGTAGAGACCAAATTAGTTAATGTTAGCTGATGCAAGTTAACCAGGGAGATATTTTTGTAAAGCATTACCATTTACATTTGCCAGACGATTTTATCCAAAGCGACTTGCACTGCCTTAAAAGTATTTCATCATTTTCAGGGGATTCTCTGGGAATTGAGCCAAAGACCTTGGTGTATCTAGCGCCGTGTTTACTATATGAGCTGAACATGCTGCATTCACTGCATTTCACACAGATATGATATTATGTCTCTATGTACCTGCAGAGTCAGTCACTTCCTCCAGCTCAACAGGCGAAATCTGCAAACAAACACAAGAGACGAGAGGGAATGTCTAAATCTGCTCGGCATAGCTAGCTGAGCTGCTAGCACAGATTAAAATTCATGCAACGCTGATTAGAGTTTGGTCCTGCCTCATCTAAAGCTGGCAATGCGAGCCCGTCGTCCTCAGATGCTGCCGCTTTCCCCCTCTGAGACGGAACAATAAAAAGAAAATGTTGTGCAAATAAAGCTGTCCGATAATATGGTTATCTTCATGAGACGTTTCTTTATGCACTCAAACATAACGTCTGAAAACGAATGCTCACGTGAGAACTGATGTAAGCTTTTCTGTTTTTCAGGCCCAGGCTGGCTGCAATCTCCTGGGACAAATTACAGACCGTCTGATCCTGAAAAAGACAACGAAAGAACGAACAAAAGAAAGAAAGACAGACAGACAGACAGACAGACAGACAGACAGACAGACAGATAGATAGATAGATAGATAGATAGATAGAAAGAGAAAGATAGACAGACAGACAGATGGATAGATAGACAGACAAGACATATAGACAGACAGGCAGATGGATAGACAGATTAAGACAGATAGACAGACAGACAGACACACAGATGGATAGATAGACAGAAAGACGGATAGACAGATGGACAGAGACGGATAGATAGATAGAATGATAGACAGACAGACAGACAGACAGACAGACAGACAGACAGACAGATAGATAGATAGATAGACAAATAGACAGATGGATAGATAGATAGATAGACAGACAGACAGACGGATAGAAAGACAGATGGACGGATAGATAGACGGACGAAAAGACAGACAGAGAGACGGATAGATAGACAGACAGACAGAAGTATAGATAGATAGATAGATAGATAGATAGATAGATAGATAGATAGATAGATAGATAGATAGATAGATAGATAGATAGATAGATAGATAGATAGATAGATAGATAGATAGATAGATAGATAGATAGATAGACAGATGGATGGATAGATAGATAGATAGATAGATAGATAGATAGATAGATAGATAGATAGATAGATAGATAGATAGATAGATAGATAGATAGATAGAGACGGATAGACAGACGGACAGATAGACAGAGAGACGGATAGATAGATAGATAGATAGAGACAGACAGACAAATAGACAGACAAACAGATAGACAGAATGACAGAACAAATGACAGAGACAGAGAGATAGACAGACAGACAGATAGACAGATAGACAGACAGAGAGATAGACAGACAGACAGATAGACAGACAGACGGATAGAAAGACAGATGGACAAATAGATCGACAGACAGACAGACAGATGGATAGATAGAGAGACAGACAGACATAAAGACAGACAGACATATATAGTAAATAAATTGAATATTTAATTAATTTTACTGCTATTATTTATTTATTCATTCACGGTGTATTTTGTCCATTTACTCTAATTGAAAAAATTAAATGTTTTGGCTTTTTAGTGACTAGTGTGAAATGGCATAATTTGTTGTTTTTCCCCCACCAGATAAAGGCTCATTAGTGAAGTTTACCTGCGGCGAGGCCAGCCGACACGCAGCGCTGCAGTCATACGCCTCTCTCAGTTTCCCAGACTCCTTCAGACACACGGCTTTACGGTATAACGCTTTAGCACTGTCTTTACACACCTCCAGAGCGCGCTCGCAGTCCTTCACCCCGCTGTCAAACTCACCCTGACGCAGGAAAGAAGACGAGGAGGAGAACTCATTATCACACACTATCATTTGAGAAGCCACTGTGTGTGTGTGTGTGTGTGTGTGTGTGTGTGTGTGTGTGTGTGTGTGTGTGTGTGTGTGTGTGTGTGTGTGTGTGTGTCTGTGTGTGTGTGGGGCAGGGGCAGTGTAGGGGAATAGAAGGTACAGTTTGTACGGTAAAAACCATTACGTCTATGGAGAGTCCCCACAAAGATAGTGAACCAGACATGTGTGTGTGTGTGTGTAGAGCACAGAAAACAGTGTGCGAGTCTTTTGAGCTTGAATGGTTTAAATTCGCGTTTCTTATCGAATCACCGGTTCTCGATACCCATCCCTAATTGTGTGACACTTCTGATAATGTCATTTATTCATGTGATTTAAGTAATTAATCATCAACATCTAGTGTTGATATAGATTTCATAATTAAGTAATCACTTAACTAAAGCTGTAAACTACACATACTCCCACACTAGGTTCAATTCACATTACAGGCTTAAATTAAATGGTGACGGCCTCAGAGTCAGATCACACATCCAGCTGGAGTTAGAGAGGGATGTGAGGCCTTGGGAACTGCTCAAGAAGCTCTTATTCATGTTATCATGCCGGCCTTGCTCCTTATCTGTCTGGAGATTTCCTTGCCTGGCACATTCCTTACATCCTAGCTCATGAATTACTGATGTTAATGTATTCTTGACGTCGAGTAGATACACACACCAGCTGAGCAAACCTCTGCAGAAGCTTGAACTCTGAACTCCTGTCTCTGCTTTCAATTTCTTCCCATGAAGAGGGGCAACTAAGAGCCCGGGGGAAAAAAGGCTGAATCTTTCTAGATTATACAGCAAATATAACAATTTGAAACAAAAATACGCTTCAAAGAACACAGATTTATTGAGTGATTGAACACAATTGTCTCTGAGCCGCAAATCAATCATAACACAGGAGAAAAAACCCCACAGAGACGGCAACTTCTATTTCTGTTATGGATATTTTGCAGTATTTTCACGTCCAGCTTCACGTTGTTTAAACCAGTGTTAATTTTGACAGCAAATTTAGATTTAGTTTTATAGTCTTTTGACTAAAATGCCATTCTACTCACCTGAATTGTTTTTAGTTTTAGTCTAGTTTTAGTAATTAAATTGTAATGCATTAATGGAGCATTTAAGCACTACATAACGACTGTTACCTGAACTGACATTGACATCATTGTGTTTGTGTTTGACATAAAAAATACACAAAAGAGATCAATTTAAAAAAAAAGTTTTATACAAACATCTAGTTTTTATAACTTTGCAGTTCTGTTTTAGTTAGCATGAGGTTAAGCAAAAGTTTCAAGTTAATTTTAGTTAACATTTACTTAATTTAAAGTAATGGATGTATTTTTTTCCCTATTATAACTCTAATACTTTATTAAATGTGTGTCAAATACTGGTCTTTCCTCCTGACTATAAATTAAATGGGAATTAAAAATTAAACACTGTTTATTATGTAACCAAAAACGAATATATAATTTGTGACTTTTAATTATAAACAAGCTCGAAATTCACCGGGACTCTTATTTTGAAATGTCATTTTATTGCAGTTGCAGCCGCTCTTCAAAGTTCAGATGAGGGAGATAAAATATGCATTGTTACAACCGTCTAAAACATATGACCATATAAACATTGTAAAGTAATCATTGTCCTTATTCATCAGCATTAATTCTTAAACATTGCCTGTTTAAATGTGTGTTATTGATTGATTGAGCCGCTCTGAAGCGCTGTCTCATGAGCCTGGAGAAGCTCAACAGCACCGTGTTTTCCAGTCGTTAGATCCGCACGTTACAGCTCAAATAAACGCATCTGTTACACAGGACATCAGCTCTGACTGGATCTCTTCCCTAATCATCCCTCCCAAACATTCTCGTCTCGTTTTTAATCGTTGACGAAAATGACAGTAGGTTTTCGTCATAGTTTTTGTCATCCAACACTAGTTTTTTTTTTAGTTATCGTCTCATTCTCGTCTGTGAAAATTATTCGTCAACGAAATTAACACTGATATTTTGAACCAATTTCCCATTTTGTTGTCTTATGGCGCTTTTCCACTGCATGGTACGGCTCGGCATGGTTCAGTACCACCTCGTTTGGGGTTCCAAGCGTACCGTACCGATACTCAAATGTGACGTGTAAACACTAAAGATCACTGATTGGTCGGAGAGAATCATCACTACTAGCATCATTGGGTTTGCGACACCAAACTGCAGTATCGTTCGCAAGACCTGCTTCCCATACTCTCTTGGTTTGCAGTGTTTTGTTTTGCTGCCATCAGCCTCCTTTGAAGCGTTTTTGTTGTGCGTGGAATGATGAGAAAAAACACCATTCCTTCGATGGGCTCCATTGGTCATTTGTTTATGTATCGCGTTTACAATGATGTCACGCCGCAACTACAACGTAATCCCATCCACTTAAAGCGGTACCACGCAGTAGAAAAGCAAACCGAGCCGAGCCGTACCAAGCTGTACAAAAATTAAAGCCACCGATTATGCAAAATTCACTTTTATAAGGTGTTTGAACATAAATGTGTGTTGGCAGTGTGTGTACACAACCACCCTATAATGGGAAAAATCCCCCCACTCCTTTTTTTTTTTTAATCCCCATAAATCATAAGCAGTGTCTCAGAACAAGCTGTTTCCAGATTCCTGCAGTGTGATGTCACACTGCAGAGGCCCCGCCCACACGTGTTGATGGACACTGACATACTAGCACAGACCCTCCTCAGAGAGCTGAGCTGTTCACAGTCCGCCATGTTTATCTCCTCCAGAGCATTACCAGCAGAACTCAAGTAATGTAACTCTGTGTGCATGCTACAGGAGCGTGTGTGTGTGTGTGTTTAAGCTGAGAGCGATAAGGCTTTAAAACGCATGCAGATGATAATATTTCATGATGATGAAGAACTGCAATGTCACATGAACGTGTCTGCGATAGAGATGATCATTAAAACACACAGATATCATGTTTCAGTTTTCATTGGCGTGTTCACTGCTGTGAAGGAGATGTGTAGGCTCCGCCCTCTCGGGTGGGGAGCAGCAGCTCATTTGCATTAAAGGAGCCACGCACAGAACAGCTCATGTTTCTTCAACCCCAAAATTGGCATTTTCAACATGGTATATTACATGATCTGCTAGGAATATTGATCTGAAACTTCACAGGCACACTCTGGGGACACCTGAGACTTATATTACATCTTGTAAAAAGGGGCATAATAGGTGCCATTTAAAATTAAACGAATGGCAAATTCGTCAAATATTTAACGCAATATTCCAATTTTGGAAACAAAGCTATATTCACCATGTTCTGATGGGCGGCAGCGCGGTTGAGGTACAGACTCTCCAGCAGGGCGGTGGGAACGTGCAACCCCTCAGCCTGAGCGTAAAGAGCTACATTGATGCCCTCGCTGAAATGACCCCGTGCCTGCGTCCACTCACCCTCTCGAAAGGCGGCGTTGCCCTCGTCTAAGAGATCACACACCAGCTGAACCACAAACCCCTGATGACACCAACAACAGAAGAAAGAGACGGTGAACAAATGCTCATGTATGAATCTTTTAACATTCGTTTTGAGCTTAACAAACATGCTAAATGAGTTTTCTCCGCTATACTATGGTGACAAATTATGACTCAGATAAGCGTTTGTGTGCAAAATATCTCCTCAAGACTAACCTCGTAGCTCTCAGGGTCCGGATAAGGCAGAGAACATCTGTAGACACGAATGAAAAACAGAAAACCAACAGTCAGCAGAACTGAACGATACTATGAGAATAATGACAGTAGATCAGTGCTTCTCAACTGGTTTGTTTCACACTATCCGCCCATGTTGACATCAGTTGAATCTGACCAGATAACACATGAACTGGTGCCAAAATACTTTGATTGGACGCCAAGAAAACCAGCTATCAGAAACGAGCTGAAAACTCATTTCTGGGCCCCGGCCAGCCAGTTGAGAAGCACTGAGAGAAGAAAACGTTTTTTCCACTGGATTAAACAAAGCACAATCTAATGAAACATGCTTCAGGGATAAAACAACATGTCGGTGGATATTCCTTCTCCTAATATTAAAAACGTGTGCGTCATCCTGGTCTATTCGTCAATGGACGTAAACACTCTGGTCTGGGAATAATAGAGGGATCTAGTATTTCTCGCTGACAGTTTGTCGACTTGATGAAACTCAGCGCTCTTTGGATCTCCTCTCTGCGTTTTTGCCGCTCGCCGCTCATGTTTGACCATCACAAGCCTGAAAAACAAACAAACGCATGTGCAAAAGTTCACGTTTACCATCTGTTCACCACAAAAAGACACAAACAGTGCATTATATAAACCAACTCTTTGGTGAACTGTAAGAACTGTTTTTTACTGACAAAAAAAAATTGGTAGCAGTGTTTGAGAGAATAAGTCTGTAAAAATCAGGGCTGGATTGGTAATCGGGCATTTTCCCGGGTTGCAAGAGTGTTTAAATCCAGAGAAATAAGCACTTTTAACCAGGCAGGGTTCCCACGCCTTGATTTAACTTCAAATTCAAGGACCTTTCAAGGACTTTCCAGGTCCAATACCCTCAAATTCAAGGACTTAAAGTGGGAACACATCTCAGGTGAGAGCAACGTTACATCGTGCTTTCCTTGTAAGATACATTAGCCACATTTCCATGCACACTTTTGTCATTCGATTAAAATCATTCCGATTGAAAGATTCAGTGGACTGCTCGCATGAGACCTTATCAAACCCATTTGGTGTTTACATGTGCCTGACCCTTTCAATCGAAATAATTTTGTGACATGTGCAAAGTTTGTCTACCGCAATGTCGGCGCTGTCCTCTCCAGCAGCTGGAATGAGCTCCCGGTTGCCATAGCAACTCTCACCGGACTTATGCGGTAAACGCTATTTATTTGTTGTAAGAATCAATCAGAAAAAGGCGCAGTTGAAGTTAGGCCTATCGCAAGAATCAATATATCGCACAAGTTGATACCCTCAATCATTTTTTGTGACGCAATATATCGGCCATTATGTTTAAATGACAATGAATGTCACCAACATTTTACAGGATTGTGCTGTCATCTTGTATGTTTTCCGTGACGGAGGTGAAAGTGTAGTTCCTTCATACACAGAGCGATTATCCACAGGCTATCCGCATCGTGTTTTCCTGACCACTACTGACAGTTTGGAAGAATAAGCCCAAATGGACCCAATCCCCTGTTCCGGTGTTCATATAAATGCCAATGCAGAATGGCGAGTGTTAACGCTGCTTCACAAGGGAAAACTTTACTATTTATTATATTTTTATTTAGAATAATACATTTCCATGATCTAAAGAATTAAGAGGTTGTCAATGTGAAAGTGTGTAGGTCTACTTGCATTATTACTTGCTATTATATTAGGACATGAAAATAAATAAATGAAATAGTCTTAGTGACTCTGCAATTATTTCTAGGACGATATATCGCGAAAAAAAAAGTATTTATCGTGACAGGTCTAGTTGAAGTAGAAAGTGCCTGAGACAAACGCTGTCAAGATATTGACTTTAGCATGGATTTCTGAAAATCGTTTAACCAGAAGTATTAAGATATATCAATATGCTTTTTCTTGCCTCTTGGGTTTAGTACATTTATCTTAACAAGCAAAGCAATTAAAATAAATATTTAGACAACATATCACAGATGTTTTATGCTTATTGACTGAACATTTGGGTTCGGTGTAAGCTCTGAAAATGTTGAGGTACCTTCGTAGTAGTTACGTGTGTGTGCGTGGGAACCTCATGCAACGATAACACAAAGTACCTCACGCGGGAAACACTTAACGCGTAAATGCGTGTAACTAGCGTGACTCAAGCAAGCTAGTATGCAATGTATAGGCCACGAAGTGTTGGTGAAATAACCAATTATTAGCCTGACGTGGTCATACTCAAATCTAGTCAGAATATGAGTCTGATACCGCTCCATTGGGCTGTGATTATGGGGCGTTTCAACCAAACCAGGAAAGACCTCAATTGGATAGACGTACAACCAATCAGAGCAACGCGTAATGTTAGTTTTCAAATGTCAACAGAACTCAACGGCACTGTGTAGCCAAGTCTACGCTTTTCCAATTATTTGATATCCATTTCCGCGGGTTGAAGGCGACCCCAATTATGCAATATACACTCACCTAAAGGATTATTAGGAACACCATATTAATACTGTGTTTGACCCCCTTTCGTCTTCAGAACTGCCTTAATTCTACGTGGCATTGATTCAACAAGGTGCTGAAAGCATTCTTTAGAAATGTTGGCCATATTGATAGGATAGCATCTTGCAGTTGATGGAGATTTGTGGGATGCACATCCAGGGCACGAAGCTCCCGTTCCACCACATCCCAAAGATGCTCTATTGGGTTGAGATCTGGTGACTGTGGGGGCCATTTTAGTGCAGTGAACTCATTGTCATGTTCAAGAAACCAATTTGAAATGATTTGAGCTTTGTGAGATGGTGTATTATCCTGCTGGAAGTAGCCATCAGAGGATGGGTACATGGTGGTCATAAAGGGATGGACATGGTCAGAAACACTGCTCAGGTAGGCCGTGGCATTTAAACGATGCCCAATTGGCACTAAGGGGCCTAAAGTGTGCCAAGAAAACACCCCCCACACCATTACACCACCACCCCCAGCCTGCACAGTGGTAACAAGGCATGACGGATCCATGTTTTCATTTTGTTTACGCCAAATTCTGACTCTACCATCTGAATGTCTCAACAGAAATCGAGACTCATCAGACCAGGCAACATTTTTCCAAACTTCAACTGTCCAATTTTGGTGAGCTTGTGCAAATTGTAGCCTCTTATTCCTATTTGTAGTGGAGATGAGTGGTACCCGGTGGGGTCTTCTGCTGTTGTAGCCCATCCGCCTCAAGGTTGTGCGTGTTGTGGCTTCACAAATGCTTTGCTGCATACCTCGGTTGTAACGAGTGGTTATTTCAGTCAAAGTTGCTCTTCTATCAGCTTGAATCAGTCGGCCCATTCTCCTCTGACCTCTAGCATCAACAAGGCATTTTCTCCCACAGGACTGCCGCATACTGGATGTTTTCCCTTTTCACACCATTCTTTGTAAACCCTAGAAATGGTTGTGTGTGAAAATCCCAGTAACTGAGCAGATTGTGAAATACTCAGACCGGCCCGTCTGGCACCAACAACCATGCCACACTCAAAATTGCTTAAATCACCTTTCTTTCCCATTCTGACATTCAGTTTGGAGTTCAGGAGATTGTCTTGACCAGGACCACACCCCTAAATGCATTGAAGCAACTGCCATGTGATTGGTTGATTAGATAATTGCATTAATGAGAAATTGAACAGGTGTTCCTAATAATCCTTTAGGTGAGTGTATAGACCCATGAATGCAAATTTTAGCAGGCAACCTCGCCAAAGTAACACATATTTTACCCCACAAATGCCTATTTTTCCCCAGAGAGTAGCCCATGGGTAGCCTAACCATGGTTTGGTTGCCAATGTAACGGAGGCCAGCTAGTGTGAGTAAACCTCACTCCTCTGATCTCAAGAGATGCTCTAGCAACTGATGCTAGGGGTTGCAGGCTTTAGCCTCCTTATTAGAGCGCCTGACTCCCATGCCGGCGGACCCGGGTTCGAGTCCCGATTGGAGCGGGGTGGTTCGAACAGGAAGGGTTACACCAACATCCTTCAAATAGTTTGTGATTCTCAGAAGAGAGAAAGACATACAGGTTTGATGTGACAGCGTGTAATAGCTGTACATTTACTTTATGGCATCCTAGCTCAAAATCAGTGTTTTACTGTCAAGTGCTTTTCTTTGTGACAAAATATTAATAGTCCTGTCAAATACAAAATAAAAGTGTGTACATAATATATGTGATAAATACATACATGGATGTGTGTGTATTTATCTAAGACATATTTGCATGTATATATTAGTTAGTTATACATTATTTTAACCAATCAACTATTTAACTAATAAAAAATTTATTTCAGTGTGTATATGCACCAGTTTATACACCAAATATTAAAGCCTTAAGGAGGTGACATTAATTTTAAAGTATTACAATGTAAAATTATTATAGTACACACTACATGAAGTAGTGCACTAGAAGAAGGGAGCTCGGTGGACATTTGAAACACGCCCAAACTAACTTCCTCCCTACAGTTTCTGCAAAAACGAAACTGAAGCAGCTGGAAATAAACATTCAGAACGACAAAACATTATAATCCATAAAGTCAGCCACCGAAGAGCAAATATAACGTACGGGTTAACGTTAAGTCTTAATAAATCACTCAAAAACTTGAATCCACTAAACTCACCTGATTCTGGAGAAAATCACAACAAAACGCGCTTTCTTCTGAGCCTCGCGCGGTTGGTTAGTGGTTCGTGTCTGGAGCATTAGAGGAATGGCTGACAGATGATTAGTCGATCAACATCAAGACATTTTCCCCAAATGTGTGTGTGAACGCTGACAAATGTTTCCAGCGGATAACCGCGTCTTCACATGAGACGCACGAGACCGTTCCGCCAGGAGGCACTCGGTGTTATCCGCGTTCAGGTTCAAACCGCTCAACGTTTTTTTTTTTATTGTTATTTTTTTGGGGACGTATATACTGTGGAAATGTTCGTTTATAGAGTCGATAACTGCTATACAAATGAATACACGGCATAATAAATATTGATATTTACTGAAATTGATATACAAATAACCAATTTCCAAGAATCAACGAACAACTGTGATTGGTCCATCTCGGACAGCGCTGATAAAAGTAACACGTGCCACGTGACAGCGACGTTCCGATATAAAGGAGGTCTCTGGCCACTAATAAATTTTAATCGACAACGCCTAAATAATTTAGAAAACAAATCTGCTAGCATAAGCTGACCTGTTTTTTTAAGGAACATATACACTTAATGTAGTTGACACGTGATTGTGTGTTTTGAGAAAAGTTTTAAGGAGTCAGATTAGGGTGACCTCGAATCCATGTCAGTATCTCTACACTAAACACCGGGGGGAACACTCATGTTAGTCTAACCAGTTCTAATTTATGTATTACTAAATCTGTCAACAAAACCAATACGATTAATTAAACATTTATAAAGTATAACGTCTTTGGTATGTGCTAATTTTACTCAAAACAGACAGTAGAGCTCAAACAAATAACAAAAACCCACGCTAGGGCATAAGAATTAGGTCATAGAACTACAAATCCCATGAGCCACTGCGCGCCTACAACATTTGCGTCATCAGCGCGAGCGGGAGGAAGGAATTGCGAGTAAAAGAAATAGCTACATCTACAGCCAGAAATCATTTCAAACACCAACTGTAAGTACAAACATAATATTTACACACTGTGCTTGTGCCGGAAACGAGTGTATAGTTGTGATAGGCTGAGTCACTTAAAACGTGACTTGTGTGTTGATCATGTGTCTGAATGTACATGCTATAAAGACAGATACATTTGACAACATGCACATTAATTTAGGGGTGAACGTCCCAACAATATTCTACACAATAAGAATAGTTTAACATGTAATATATGTTTATTTGGGATGAATTCATCTATGTACTTTATTGTTAACAATACAAATAATTAAGTATAAGTAAAATACACTACAGATGAATAAGGTAAAAGATGTTCAGCATACTTCTACAGTTGATTTATTACATTAAGAATTGCAATAATTTTTTGCATTGCAAGTTTGATCAAATGTTATGTTTAAATGTGCAAATGAGGCATTTTCTAATTAAATATGCACTAATTTGCACACATTTCCAGATGAATCTGAACATTGGATAAAGTCAGGATCAAAATTCTTGTTTGATTTTGTCGACACATTAGAGTTGAAGGTTTCTAGCAAGGGGATTTTGAATATCTCTTTTTATCACTTAATAAATCAGAAAATGCTGTCAACAGCTAGAAGAAAACGCATTTTAGCCATGTTTTTAGGAATAAACTGATAGAAAAAAATAGTTAAATGACATATGAACAAACCCCACAGTAAAAACCTTCAGAATATACTCAGGAATAAAACTGTAAGTTTTGGTGTGTGTAAGTGATGCTGAAATGGAGAAAAAACTCACTGTGTTTAGGGATTTGTTGCAATTTAAATCTGCAAACACACATAGATCAAGTGTAATATATCCGACACTAACTAGTAAACACTAAACCTTCAGAATATAGACAGGAATAAAACTAAAACTGTAAATTTTGGTGTGTGTAAGTGCTTCTGAAGTGGAGGGAAAACTGTTTTTAAAGATATGTATTGGAATTGAAATCTACAAATGTTCATAGATAGAGACTTAACAGTGTTTAGTGGATGTTTTCCGTTCACTGGTCTAAGAAAAGCCCAAATAATTCATAATGTTTTTACCTACTTGGCTTAATAAAGTGTGTTTAATGTAATAGTGTATCTGCATGATTCACATGAACTCTTTAGTTAATGTCAGGATGGCATCGGATGATGTGGCAAATCTCGCCGACTCGTTGGCGAAAACTCAAGTCACCGAGGGAGAGCTCAGCTATAAAGGACAGGGCCTTAAACTGGACAACGCTCAGTCTGGTGAGCTCAAACACACATCAGCCGATGATTGTCTAATAATATCTCACATCTGTTTCTGCCATCTTTATGAAAGAATAACAGACGTATTGTCGTGTTTTGTGTGCAGTGGCAGAGATAGTGAAGGAGATAGAGGAGTTTGATGGTCTCCGTGAGCTCCGGCTGGAGGGAAACACCATCGGCGTGGAGGCGGCGCAGACCATCGCTAAAGCCTTGGAGAAGAAGAGCCACCTGCAGGTGCCGAAATCACACTCACAGTCTCAGTTCACTAAACTCTACCCTAAAACAGTCTTCAAACAGTGGATCACGACCTGATGAGGGTCGCAGGTCTATAAGCTAAACGAAAGTTAGAAATGTTGCCTTGGCAATAAACTGAAATCTATGAAATCCCATTTGTGCCACAAACATGCAGATATCAAACATAAAAAGACTTGAATACTATGACTTGAAAATTAGGACTTAAAAAGTGTCATAACTTTGACTTTATCTCATAATTATACTTAGTATGTCATAATTTAAACTTTTGGTTTCATAATTTCTAGCCCATTTCTGCCACAAAAGAAAAAAAATATTAAAGGACTTAAAAATTATAATTTTAAAAGTCATAATTATGAGTTAAAAGTTCAAAATTATGACCATAAAAGTAATTATGAGATAATTATTGGAAATTTTGACTTTTAAAGTCATTGAAATAAAATGTTGAAATTTTGACTCTAAAAGTGTTTTAGTATGTAATTATTTCTACTTATGAAATCATAATTTAGACTCTTCATTTCATAATTATGACTTACTATGCCATCATTTTTATGCATACTTTTTTTATTATGTGACGGAAATGGGGTTCCATAGAAAATAAGTTGAAGTACTGAAAGTTTTTGACTGGTAAAAAACAAATTTAGTTTGATTGATAAACTAAAACCAATGAAAAACTTAAATAAAATAAACCAAAATAGACTAATAAAATGACAAAACACACA
The DNA here is from genome assembly GCA_023029165.1 of Gobiocypris rarus. Classification (NCBI taxonomy): domain Eukaryota; kingdom Metazoa; phylum Chordata; class Actinopteri; order Cypriniformes; family Gobionidae; genus Gobiocypris; species Gobiocypris rarus. The sequence continues at coordinate 40,975,047 of CM040934.1, forward strand.
AAATTGCTAAGACATTAATAAAATTGACATGAAAACTAAAAACATTAAATAATAGGTATTTATTAAATAATAATTTAATAAATCACACTCATGGTCTCCATTTACTAAACTCTGTCCTAAACCTGTCATTCTTAACTGGTGGATCACATCCTGAAAGTGGTCTGTAACTGTAAGCTAAATGAAAATTTAGAAATGTTGCCTTTGCAATAAACTGAAAAATATGGAATCCCATTTCTGCCACAATCATGCGGATATCATGCATAAACACTCAAAATTATGACATGAAAGATGACAGTAGGACTTAAAACGTATGTCATAATTTATATCCCATTTCTGCCACATAAGAAATTATGTCAACATTTTTACTTTAAAAGTCAATATTATCATTTTAAAAGGTCTCAGTATGTCATAATTTCTTTTGAAATCATATTTCATCCTTCTATCTCATAATTATGACTTTGTATGCATGATATATTTTTCTTATATGGCGGAAATATAAGTTTTTGACTAATTTAGTTTGATTGATAAACTAAAACCAAACAAACACTGAAATAAAAATAAACCTATATATATATATATATATATACACACACACACACACAAAACTAATAAAATGACAAAGCACATAACAAAACTACTAAAACATTAAACTAAAATTGACATGAACTAAAAACATAAAATAAAAGCTAATTCAAAATATTAATTAAACTATTATTAAACTGTTTTATTGTATTATATAAACCTGAAATAACATGTTCACTTGATGCAATAACAGATAAGATTTATGATAGTCAGAAGATGAACTGAAGATGATGAAAAAATATGAGATGGGGTTATTGGCTGCCAAAAGTAAAAAACACATTTAGAGGATAATATTATTAATATTATATACATTTATGGACACTTTTGTAATGTTTATTTACTTATCACTATGTTTAGGAAACAAAAGGAGTCTATGTTCTGAATCTCTATTGTTTTTCTCTGATGTTAGTGCTGCCACTGGAGCGACATGTTCACCGGCCGCCTGCGAGCTGAAATTCCTCCAGCGCTGGTGAGATTTGACAATTTAACAGTTATAGGTTTCTTTATGGTACCACAATCAGCTATGATTGATGAAACCCTTTGTGAACTCTATATTACACCTAACATGCTCCTGGTAAGTAGTTGTGACTAGTGTTGGGGAGAGTTCAAAAGTAATGCATTACAGTGCGTTACTCCCAACACTGGTCGTGTCTGGAACAGAGCGTTTAACGACAGGAAGCGGTGTTTCTCCAGGTTTCCCTGGGTGATGCGTTAATCACGGCTGGAGCTCGCCTGAAGGTTCTGGATCTGAGCGATAACGCCTTTGGACCCGATGGTGTGAAAGGCATCGAGAAGCTGCTCAAGAGCGCCGCCTGCCACTCGCTGCAGGAACTGCGCCTGAACAATTGTGGAATGGGCATCGGAGGAGGAAAGGTGGGCGGGGTTTTCGATGATGTCATCATGGAACACAACAGTCGGGTTCCAGAAGGAAAAATTCCATTCATTTTCTCCATAGGGGACCCAGACAGCAGATCCGCCCACATCTGGTAGACGTGGATTCAACATGTACCAGATGTGGGCCGGATCTTGGCCGACACTATGTTGCTGTCTGGGGAATTGATTTTGAATTGTAACAGTTTAAGACAGACATACTGTGAGCTATGAGCTAGGGTATATATATTGTCTGCGATAATAATAAATTGTTGTGTTGTAACGAAATGCGATCCGACATTATCGAAATTATCCACACACACACACAGAGTGCACACGCGCATACTGCGTGATGTTTGTTGTTGATTAGACTAATGCATGCGCGCATTTCACTTTCCGCTTCACTGCGTGCTATATTTATATCATATTATATAGTTAATGTGATATTGATTTTTGAAGTTTACTAAACAAGAAGTTAATATTAATCGACTTACAGTTTAGACTTCCTGTTTTCTCTCCTGTTCGCTCAATAGTTCAAAACAAACACACAGCACTGTTTCAGCAGCTCACTCACAGTGTTTTCATACTGAGAACGAATCAATGAATCAATGACTACGATAGATTAAGAGAGTCAAATGCTTCGTTCCTGAATGAATCAGTTGTTTGAATGAATCGGATGAATCAATGAATCAATGACTACGATAGATTAAGAGAGTCAAATGCTTCGTTCCTGAATGAATCAGCTGTTTGAATGAATCGGATGAATCAATGATTTAATGACTACGATAGATTAAGAGAGTCAAATGCTTCGTTCCTGAATGAATCAGCTGTTTGAATGAATCGGATGAATCAAATGATTCAATGACTACGATAGATTAAGAGAGTCAAATGCTTCCTTGAATGAATCAGTTGTTTGAATGAATCGGATGAATCAATGATTTAATCAATGACTACGATAGATTAAGAGAGTCAAATGCTTCGTTCCTGAATGAATCAGTTGTTTGAATGAATCGGATGAATCAATGATTTAATTACTACGATAGATTAAGAGAGTCAAATGCTTCGTTCCTGAATGAATCAGTTGTTTGAATGAATCGGATGAATCAATGATTTAATGACTACGATAGATTAAGAGAGTCAAATGCTTTGTTCCTGAATGAATCAGCTGTTTGAATGAATCGGTTGAATCTCAATGACTCACTCTTTAAATGTGCCTTGCTGCCACCTACTGGCGGTTTGAATTTCACAGTTAAAGCATCTTTACATGTTTTAAATAATTTCAAATATCAATATTATTCAACATTTTGTTTTAAACATCAAAACATCATTTATGCATAACTGCAGGATATTAATCTGTGAAAACTGAGCTGTGTAAATGATCTAAATGCCACTTCAGATGCAGCTTCTGTTTCCTCTGCACTGCAAAGAGACATTTTGTTGATACAATTGTTATTTAAAGGTACACTATGTAGGATTTTGCAGTCAAATATCCAAAAACCACTAGGCCAGTGTTCAGTTGAGTTCTTACATTGTCCCAAATGTTTCCAACTACTTGTAAATTGTGAGAAAATCGCTATTTTTACCAATGAACCGGGACGTGAGCATAGCTGTGAGGGAGTCGCCTGTCAATTGCGTCATATCTGCGTTACCCTCGTTTTATTTTGCAGAATAGCTTTACTCTCACTGGAGTGTGAACAAGTGTCACAGCAGCCGCTGAGCGAACTCACAGAGTAACGTCATAACATCATTGTAAACACACTTAAATGTATGTAATATAATAAACAGAGCTGCGTTACCTCATACTCATGACCGGAAAAGCGGAGATTGCGCCGGCAACTGTGTCCCATCATAATAAAAGTCCCGCTACTCGCGAGCAGTGTGTTAGTTGAACAATCTCTCCAGCGGCCTTACTCAGCTCCTCAGCACTCGCCCCTGCTCTGCTTCATATACAGTAAAGTTAATAATCGCATCCATGAACATGATTTCTGCCCGAGTCCAATCCCGATTCTTTTCCACCGGCTGTGAGGTGAAGACCACATGTCCCAAGATTCTGCGCTCAAACTTAACGTCATCAAACTACGCCTTTGTTTTGAACAGGCGCCTCTAGCGGACGGAAAAGTCACATAGTGCACCTTTAATTTGATTGGTAACAGCCCTATTGTGTCTTATTATAATTCATTTTTATTAATTTTATGAAATTGACACAAAAGATGTAAAACTTAATTTATCAAGGTAAAAGCAGATTTCTGTCACTTCTGTGAACTGACTATCACACAGAATATGAAGAATATCATAAACTTTAGGAGTCAGCTGACCATGGCAGTCCTACACCTGCCAAAGCACCAGCACAAAAACACACTCAGCAAAATATCCTCCAATTATCGTTATCGAGAAAATCCCAGAAAATATTGAGATATCTTTTTGTCAATATCGCACACCCTACTATATGAGCTATGAGGTTGTTAATCGATGGTACTTGCTTTTAATTTTTAAAATAGTAATTTTAACATAAGGAAATACAAGCCAATGAATCAGAAAATGCTAAAGAAAAATGTGGACTGAACTGAAGCGCTGTAATATATTGCCAATGTTTTCCTGTGGTAATGTATCCCCGGCTTCTGCAGATCCTGGCGGCGGCTCTGACGGCGTGTCACAGGGAGTCGAGTGCGCTCGGCGCCCCCTTGCAGCTGAAGGTGTTCATCGCAGGCCGGAACAGACTGGAGAATGATGGAGCCACGGCGCTGGCGCAGGCCTTTCAGGTGCTGAATGACACGAGAGCTAAATCTCAATATTAATCATTTTCTTGATTTTTAATTTATTTGGGGTTTATTTTAAAATCCACCTGTAAGTCAGTCGGTGTCGTTTGGTCCATTGGCTCACTGGTGAATGCTTTATCTTCTCAGTTGATTGGCAGTCTGGAGGAAGTGCACATGCCCCAGAATGGCATTAATTACCCAGGAGTCACAGCTTTAGCCACAGCTATGCAGCACAACCCACAGCTGCGAGTGCTCAACCTCAACGACAACACCTTCACCAAGAGAGGAGCGATCGCTATGGCAGAGGTACACTGGGAAACACTTACTGTGCTTTAGATGACAAATCTAAATTGTGGAAGAGAATGACATCATCAGCTAAATATTTGTGTGGATGTACTGACACTAGTGCTGTCAAATCGATTAATCACATCTAACATCTAAAGGTTTTTGTTTACATATATATGTGTGTGTGTGTGTGTGTGTGTGTGTGTGTGTATATGACCACTGACCAGTGAAGTGAATAACACTGATGATCTCTTCATCACCTGTTAGTGGGTGGGATATATTAGGCAGCAAGTGAACATTTTGTCCTCAAAGTTGATGTGTTAGAAGCAGGAAAAATGGGCAAGTGTAAGGATTTGAGCGAGTTTGACAAGGGCCAAATTGTGATGGCTAGACGACTGGGTCAGAGCATCTCCAAAACTGCAGCTCTTGTGGGGTGTTCCCGGTCTGCAGTGGTCAGGATCTATCAAAAGTGCTCCAAGGAAGGAACAGTGGAGAACCGGCCACAGGGTCATGGGTGGCTCAGGCTCATTGATGCACGTGTGGAGCGAAGGCTGGCCCGTGTGGTCCGATCAAACAGACGAGCTACTGGAGCTCAAACTGCTCAAGAAGTTAATGCTGGTTCTGATAGAAAGGTGTCAGAATACACAGAGCATCGCAGTTTGTTGCGTATGGGGCGGCATAGCCGCTGACCAGTCAGGGTGCCCATGCTGACCCCTGACCCCGCCGAAAGCACCAACAGTGGCACGTGAGCATCAGAACTGGACCAGGGAGCAATGGAAGAAGGTGGCCTGGTCTGAGGAGTCACGTGTTCTTTACATCACGTGGATGGCCGGGTGTGTGTGCGTGGCTTACCTGGGGAACACATGGCACCAGGATGCACTATGGGAAGAAGGCGAGCCGGCGGAGGCAGTGTGATGCTTTGGGCAATGTTCTGCTGGGAAACCTTGGGTCCTGCCATCCATGTGGATGTTACTTTGACACATCCCACCTACCTAAGCATTGTTGCAGACCATGTACAGCCTTTCATGGAAACGGGTATTCCCTGGTGGCTGTGGCTCTTCCAGCAGGATAATGCTCCTGACACAAAGCACAAATGGCTCAGGAATGGTTTGAGGAGCATGTGTGTGTAAGTGATGCTGAAGTGGAGAAAAAGTCTTTAAAGAAATGTATTATAATTTAAATGTTCAGACGCCTAACTCTACAATACACTACAAGGGTATTTTGGATGTTTTCTTCCCAATAGTCTGAAAAAGAAAAATAACCTTCATAATAAAAGCAATGGTTTTCAAAGGTGTTTTTCTGTGTGTTGTTAGGCTCTGAAACACCTGCGCAATGTGCAAGTCATCAATTTCGCGACTGTCTCGGTCTGAAGGAGCCAGTGCCATAGCAGAGACTCTGAGAGAAGGACTGCCCATACTCAAGGTATGACAGATCATTCGGACTAATTGTGATTATGTGTTCTGTAGCTTTGGCTAAAGGACCTAAAGGAGTAAAGGTGCTCGTCTCATCCTCACCAGGAGCTGAATCTGTCTTTCGGTGAAATCACAGAGGAAGCTGCTCTGGAAGTGGCCCGATCCATCCAGCACAAAGATCAGCTGGAAAAACTCGACCTGAATGGTACAAACACACAACACACTTCTTAAACATCATCAGGATTTATCTGCAAATAGCTGAAGAGTCTGTGATCATTAAAGATGCGCTGGTTTGACCTTCATCCGTCCCTCGTGCTCGGTAACAGATGACCAGAAGCCCTACAATTATACTTTTGTTTTCACAATTTTTAATGCAATTATTTGGGCATTTTAGTTATTTATTTGATTTGATTTACCTTTTTAAATTACTAGATTTGATCAATCAGTGATATATTTTCAGCACATTATTCACATTGTTTCCATTTAATTCAATAAACTCAACATTCATGCATAGCCCTGTTAATTCAGCTCAGAATATCTCACATTGTGTGTCTCTGTGTGCCCTACTGTGGAAAAATAATAATAATATAAGATGATTTTTTCTGACTCTAGATGGCCTCATAGCTCTATATGGAGCGGATGAGCTGCTCCGCTGGATCCTAAAGCCAGTTTCTCTTCAGTGTGCATTCAGATACACATCTACACATTATACAGTACATTTTTAGTGAAGTTTAGTTTTAATTTTGAGCATTTTTTAGGGTTTTTTAATGTATAATAAGGTTCAGTTCTTCATGAGTCATACATTAACTCATATTAGTGCAGCCGTATTGTGAAGTGTTACCAAATCCTCAATGATCAAATACATGATTAGAAAAATAGTCTGCAGGTGCATTTTGAAATGTTTTAACTAATCGACTTGTAATGAATGTCATTTCAGTTGTACTTTATGAATATGAATTATCATATGCAGTAAAAGACGACAATACTCTAACATTCTAACATCACATAATGCATGTGTTTGTGTTTAGGGAACAGTCTGGGTGAGGAAGGATGTGACAATCTGAGAGAGGTGATGGACAGCATCAACATGGGAGACAAACTGGGCTCTCTGAGGTACCAAACACACACCAACACACTTCAGTCTTACACAACACATTCACAAACACCTTTACCTGGTGTGCATGCGAATGGAAGTCAATGAACTGTGAAGTTTCTCTGTGATTTCTTTCTTCCACCCCACTTGCACACACACACACACACACACGCAGTGATGACGAGGGAGAACCTGAGGAAGATGAAGATGAGGATGAGGACGATGATGACGATGAAGATGTGGAGGAGGAAGAAGAAGAAGAAGAAGAGGAGGAAGACAAGAGTGAATTAAATCAGGTTTGATAAAAGCTGTAGAATTCAACATAAACACGTTGAAAGCATGAGAAGAGAAATGACCGTGTGTCTGTTTGTGTAGTTCTCAACGCCGCCTTCAGCACCTCGTACTCCAGACGTCTCGTCTTTCCTGAGTTTTCCGTCTCCAGACAAACTACTGCGACTCGGCGAACGGAGGAGCTCCCTCATCCAGCAGCAGGTCACACATTACACCAAACACACATAACATGAGCTGTGAGCACAAAGGGTCAAAGACCATCTTGGATGTTTTTGCATAGATAACCAGTGTACAGAAATGTAAACTTCCCTCATTTGATTTGCATCAGAATTTAAGCGAGAGTAGTGGTGACAGGCCTCGTGCTGAGCGCTTGCGTGTGTTTTGCAGGTGGACGTGTTGGACGTGAGTAAGACCGCAGAAGCGTTTCTGAAAATCTCCTCCGTGTATAAGGAAGACGACGCGGAGGTGAAATCAGCCGTGCTGGAGAGTATCGGTGAGCTGACGTGAACGTCCGTCACATCTGGATCCGAGAGTGACGCTTGACTGATTCTCGTGTGTCTGTGTGTTTCAGATGCGGTGCTGAGTAAAGCCTTCTTCACGCCGTCTTTCCAGGGTTTGAGTTTTGTCTCGTCGTTACTGGTGATGCTTGGACTGCTGAAGGTAAAATCACTGAGACTGGAAGCTGAAACTCAGCTAGTTTGAGCATGCATGTATAGTTTGTTCTTGATGAATTCCCTTTCTCTTGGAAATTATGTCACGTCACCATTTTACTGTATGTTTTAATTTGATTTGTGCATTTCTATACTTCTACAGGGTGATTTCAGGGTGATTGGGACACATTTTGCCATTGAGGTGACTTGGAAAAAGTGTCCCAATCACCCTGAATTCATTCTAATAGTATACTATTTCTATACTAGTTTGGGCTTTTACAATTGTACCGAACCATGTTCTCTTTGTGACACCAAGAACCCATTGCACACAACACCTTTTCTCAATATAAATGCCTAACTGTTCATGTATAACCCTGGACCCCAGTTTGCCATGCTCACCATGCCTAGAAGCGTTCGAGCTGATGGTGGACCGCATGTTTTGATGTTCAGGTATTTCTCTCTGTAGAGTGAGGATAAGCTAAAGCCGTGAAGGTGGTCCCAGGTCATCTGCAGTGTTTGGAACATGCCGTAAAACAGAGTTATTTCCCCCGGGAGAACATCACTGTCCTCAATGCCTTCATGTCCAGGTAACTCGTCAATCAAATGTTTACGCATGTGTGTGTTCTTGATATGTGATGACTGAATCTTCTCTTTGTTTGTGTGTTTGATTACACAGGCAGAATAAATCACTGGAGGTGTGCAGCAGCGCTCGAGACCGTCTGAAATTCACCCTGCAAAACCTCGCACCGGAGAGCTGAACACACACACACACACACCGCTTCAAAACACAAACATTTGCTTAAATGAGCTCCATGTGATTGTCAATAATAAACTAACATGTCTTGAAACATCACCTGTCGTCTCCCTGTGTTTTCTTCAGTAATAATAAAGAAATGTTCAGTAACTTAGGGTATGAAGTTCAAAAGTGCTCCACACGGATTGGGGGTTAATAAAGCCTTCTGAAGCTAATTCATTGTATAAGAAAAATATCCATATTTAACATGTTATAAAGTAAAATATCTAGCTTCCGTCAGGACTGCCTTCTGTATTCAACTTATGTATAAACAAATGACAGCTTAAAATGTTACCGTTACCTGATACAATCAAAAGAATATCCAAGACAAAGTAAAATATTTTGTCAATATACAATTATTAACTTTTTAAAAAATAATGCAATTTTTGAATCATTAAACGTATACTAATGTTTGAGTTTGACAACAAACACAGCTAAATACAGCTAAACAGCATAGTTAAAAACAGAATATTAATGGATAACTTCTGAACTCTCAGTCATTATGCACACTTTTCTCATTTGCTATAATTAAATCATTTTTATCATTCTAAATAATGTTGATATGGCAACTAGTAAATACACAAAGTTTCGTCATCCTGGCATATGTGGAAAGTGTTGCTTGTTACAATTTACCCCGCGCTCCTTAATGCTCCCTAAAGCTTAGGGGTCGTGGTTTTGACTCGATCGACCCGGTTCAAATCCGCCTTTGTCGAGCTCGCTCTTCTCCCTTTTCCCATCACACATCACATCATAACTTCGTATAATTTCAATGAAAATTACGACCTCAATCTACGCTGTGTCGGTTACAGATGGTCCAAAATTCAGCAGCCAGACAGGAGTTAAGAAAAGGATCTACCCTGTCCTTGCCTCTCTGCTTTGGCTACCAATACAATTCAGAGAAGTTCGTTCTTTTCGCATACAGGGCATTGCACAATACGGCCCCGGATTATCTTTGTGATCTTACTACACCATACACAGCCTCTAGGTTGCTAAGATCTTGTAATCAGTTACGTCCCAGAGCTCTAGAACAGTACCTTTTATCATCAGGGTCTCTCCATCACTAGATCAGTTTACATGATACTTATTTTTACTCCCTAGTGTTCGAGTGATGCTGTGTCGATGCTGCTAACTCGTAATTAGCTGGTGTTCTACAGGTGGTCCGCTGCTAGACGCCTGCATTCAAACGCTCCCATGTGTTTTTGTGTGAAAAGCATCATTGATGTATATTTACAACATGTTTTGAAGCACTGATCATTGTAGCCAATTGCAGACATGTTCGATGAGCGTGTGATGGCAATGGCCAGTCAGGGGTGTTTATGATTCAAGCTCAACAGCGCCAAAGCGTCACATTTTTAAATTTCAGTACCGACCTGATACCAAGTTTGTACTTTTGACAACACTTGTAGGGACTAGTGAATGAGGAAGTGATTTAGTACACAGCCTGTGTGTGTGTGTAGATTCAGAACACTAATAATTCAGAGTTATACTGTATAAAGCGGAACGTGACAAAATATGGCATTTTGGGATGAGTAAATCAAAAGCAGGGCTGTACAATGGATCAAATCTCGATATGGACTAGTGTCTGTGAATATCAAATCTCAAAAGACTGCTATTGATATCTGAAGTATGCATGTTCTGTGTGTCTCTATGAATGTGCACCATAGTTTCATATACCACAAAAACGGAAGCAGTATCTCACTATATGAGGACATGGACACATGAACTTCGTCTCCAGAGCTGCTCTGATCATTTCATTTCATGAGCATGAAACATCATATACATACACAGGAACGCAAAGGTTTTCATGACAACCCATAAAATTACAAATCAATCTTTATTTCAAACCTATTGGCCCATATAAAAAATAAAATAAAAGAAAGAAAAAGAAAAGTTTATTTAGTTTAATTTGAAATAACAAATATATTTTAAGTAATAATATGCAGTAATACAGTTTATTGAAACACACAGAAACTCAAAGGTCTTCATTACAATCCACCAAAATAAAAGTTCAGTCTAATTTGAAAAAAATGAAAGAAAGAAATTGCACAGTAAAATATTAAAGCAATAGTTATTAAACATTATTTGAAAGTCATACACTGTAAAAAAAGAAGTTGACCTAACTTAAAATTGTAGGGTAACTGCACAGCATTTTTGAGTTTACTCAACTTTTAGACAAAGTAGTTCACTCAACTCAATTAACTGAGTAAGGTCACATGTCGCCCAATTTAAGATCTTTCGCTCAGCTGATTGAGGTTTTAATCGCTTTTTTAAATATTTTGTGGTGACATTTTTTTATGTCACCATCATGGTGATCAGTGTTTTCTTTAGTTGGGCAGTTTGACGACTTTTTAATGTTAGTGTTTCTCTGGCTGCTGAATAAGAATATAATCATTGTGTAGTGGTTTAATTCACTGATTTTATGACAGAGCTTAATATGAGCAATATACTATTAACTTTGTTTTATTGTGATTCTAGAAAAGATCCAGCACGATTTTAATCAGAAAAGCTGAATGAGATTTAAAACCGATTGTTTACGCACTTAAACAGATTTACTCCCACAGACATCAACAATCAGACTATGAATCTCAACGATGGTGACATGCTCATGCCGCAATGCATGCTGGGAGCCATGGATGAGTTTTGCATGATGCACCCAGAATGCATTGTTAACTTGTTGCAGCTTGTGTGCTTGTTAACTTGCATTTACAAATCGAATTTACAATTAATACTAGGTTGATCCAACAATTGCTGGACCAACTTCCTTTCACTGGTTATGCCAACTTCTTTGGATTTAATTGTCCAGTTAACTCAAACATAATCATTTACAGTGTATGAAGTATGTAGGCTTCAAGAGTCAACCTCTTAACCTCCTGATCGATTGCTTCAGTCTCCTGCTTCAGTCTCCTGTATCCAGTCTCCTGTCTGCCTCCTGCTCAGCTAGTGTGTGTAGCTCTGTACAGTCTTGCTTTTGAATCTCTATTTGATATATTTTCTTTGTTCTACTGCTAAATATAACTTACTCATCACCATATATTGTTTAAATATTGCCAATCATTAAATTTGACATCACTAGCTTTTAATCTAAATCACCATCACACAGTAGCATTACGCTAGCCTGTTAGCTTGTCATCTCTGCACCCGGTCTCCTGTTTTCTGAGTTCATTAAAAATCTGTGGTGAGTTGGAATAGTAAATAGTCTCCAACAAACCACTGTGGTAAGTTGGATTAATCAACAAACACGGTAAGCTATGTCATCTCCTCCTGTCATTGTCTCTTGCACTGCTTGCTGCATGTTTAGTATAGGCTTCTCCGTCGTGAACAGGGCTTCACATGTGATAAATGTAAAGATATAATTAGGCTGACGGAGAAGATTTCAGAATTAGAGACACGCATCCAGACTTTATCTGATTGTAGTGAGGATGTTACAGCTTTAGACACTGATTTGGATTCGAGTAGCTTAGTGAACTCTGTACATTCTCCGGTTCCGGCTGCAGGGCCCCTGGAAACTGGGTAACGGTGAGGCAGCATAGTCGCGGATCAAAAAACACTCTTCCGTTCCGATTAGAATATAAAACAGGTTCTCCCCACCAGTGTTGGGTATAGTTACTTTGGAAAGTAGTTAGTTAGTGTAACGAGGTTCGTTTGTTGGAAGGAAGGAGGCGGGAACAGGCGGCGAACATTCAAAAGATTTTAATCAAAATAAATAAACACAACAAAGTAAACCGCGGGCAGCCCCTCACGGACGACTGCCCGCAAACACACTCACATAAAAAACGTGGGCAGCCCCTCACGGACGACTGCCCACCGACATAAACAAACATAACACAAAATCCAGGCCTGGTCCTCTCTCTTCCTCTCCTGAACTCGCACGTCCTTTTATGTCTCCGAGCTCCCTCATGAGAGGACTCGAGACCGGTGTGCCTCGCTACAGGTGATGTTCATTAACACTCACACACCGGTCTCCACTCGCTCCTCCCATGTCGCTCGTTCGCCCACCTCGCCACAGTTAGGTTACAACGTTACCATCAATTAAAAGTAATCAGTTATGATACAGCGTTACCTATTCATAAAAGTAACGCGTTAGAGTACTCATGCGTTACCAAAAATTAAAAGCCGCTTTGCACCGGCTCAAACATGACAGACACAGCCCCGGCCCCTTTAAATGCACCTAGAAGTCGTGACTCGACAATGAATAACGCCAGTCATCCGAATAAATTAACACTGCAGGATAACAATAACAGGAAAGACAGTCAGCAATAGGCTATTCCACATGCCGTTTATTTATTTATTATCACAGAACATATTATTAATCAAAATTCGCACCTACCCAGCCCGGGTAGCCTAGGCTACTGTATATTATGAGCACCACAAGATAATTCCTGATCTTTTCGTTGACTAATAATGTGCGTATTTCCATAAACCAAACGCTGTCCTCTCTGCCATCTTGCCGGGAGTTCAAAAACCACACACACAGGGTCAGGCGCAGGGCACAGACGTATCACAGCCAGTGGCGTAACTTTGCTTTGAAAAGTGGTGGGGACACCGCACAACTCGCTTTCGTTTGCTATGTTTATTTAATAACAGAATTTACTTGTGGACTGAGTTCAGAGTTGGAAATGCACTTAATTTTCACTTTGATGTAGGCAACAAATGCATTACATTCACAAATTATTCTATAAACATCCAATAAGCAAAACGTAATATTCACAACACATCTAACGTTATACTAATATCAATCAAAATATGCAAGATAAATATGACTTAACTTACCGTTTCATTAGTCGTTTCCATTAGGCCTACATATTTGCGCAAAACGTATATTTATACATAGGCCTATTTAACTTATGCATTTAGCAATATTTTCTAAATGTCGATAAAAACTATTTCAAATGATTGCATTTCCATTACGCGATGTTATGCGATGTTATTCAAAAATTATGCCACATAAGTGGTTTATGTGTATCCCAGCCACCGCTATAGCCATTATTTAACGGAAGGAGACATAGGCCTGTTATTCAAGCATTTATTAAAATTAAGAGGTAAATGTTTGAATTTGTATGGTAACTTTTCAGTTTTTTGTTTTGTTTTTTTACTTTGTAACGCTGCTACCCACAACACTGCTCCCCACTCAGTGACGCACCCACTGAGAATCCTGTTGAAAGTGCCCTAGTTATTGGTGATTCTATTACACGGAACGTGAAAATAGACACACCAGCCACCATAGTCTCATGTTTACCGAGCCAGAGCGCCTGACATCAAAGCAAATTTAAAAGTGCTGGCTAAAGCTAATCGTAAATTCTCTAAGATTCTTATTCACGCCGGCACTAATGATGTTCGACTTCGCCAGTTGGAGATCACCAAAATTAACATTAAAGAGGTGTGTGAACTCGCTAGTACGATGGCAGGTGCAGTTTTTTGTTCTGGTCCGCTCCCCGTTAAAAGGAGTGATGAAATAGTTAGCAGATTATCATTACTCAATGGCTGGTTGTCTAAGTGGTGTCCGCAAAATAACATAGGGTTCATAGACAATTGGAAAAGCTTTTGGGGCAGACCTGGCCTGTTAAAACACGACGGAATCCATCCTTCTGGGAGTGGTGCCGCCCTTCTCTCTAGTAATTTGGCACATAGTCTTAGAGCTAAACCTTGACTCACTAGGGCCCAGGTCAGGAAGCAGACGGACTGGCTTACCTGACCACCTGCTAGCTGCCTCCCGTTCAGTGGCGTAACTTAAGTAATGACAGGCCCCTGGTCTGCACATTTATGAAGCACATACAAACACACACACACACACACTGCGCACTAGAAGGGAATATATGCAAATTTGTGTGCCTAACGATTTCATTTAGACCAACACTTATCAGTTTCTTATATTTAGTTGAACAGTTCTCTTTGCGTACACCTCTCTCCAACACACGCTACAGTGGCTGTGCTGTTTGCGCCTGGCCAGAAGCCAGATGTACCAAATCAGCACTATAGTTTTGAAATTACCGCAATCTTTTGGTATTTTTAACACAGTAACCCCAGGAAACGCAGCAACTGCATTCCTCTACGAGAGGCAAGAGACTAAATGAGACAAAAGAGGTCCGAAAAATGTATCAACACCAAATAAGTCCCAAATGATGTCCCAAAATCTGTCTAACTTTATAAGTAACTTTATTGTGTCATCCCCACACAGTAGATCTGGTGATCTGATAGTACTAGTTCACTAAATAAATAATTCATTAAACACATTTATCATAAGCACTTAACTCAAAAATAACTAGGCCTATTAAACAGTAAAAAACTAGAGAACTGGCTGACTAAAATCAGATTTCAAAGGAAGCAAAGGTGAAGTCCGTATAATTTATATAGGTAGCTTACCTACTGTGTTATTTATTTTATCAGTCAATCGTGAAAAATCTGGTGGTCTAAAGTTTCTGGCAACATTAAATCCAGGATAGAAGAAAATTCTAGAGAAAGAGCAATAGATTCACGAGTGCACAGAACACAGTTTGAGCACGCACACGTAATATGCGAGCAAGAGCAGAGCCGTGAGACATTTGAGAGCGCACGTCGATTTTCTGCTAGAGAGCGGAGAGATTCGTAAATGGATCCGCGTTAATGCCCTCGCATTTGTCATTAAAATAACGCAATAGAAACGGCCTCAAATTAACTATACAACGAGATGAAAGTCGTGTCTGAAAGCTGCAATCGTTTTTATTATTGGTTAAAATGAATGGAGAATATTTAGCCTTTTTTCCCGAGGGTGCTCGAGCCCCCGAACCCAAGGTATTGGCGCATCCTGTCACACTGACACTTCATCGCCTGGGCCCCGCTTGCGATGTGGGCCTGCACTGTCTGTAGTTACGCCCCTGCTCCCGTTACAGAAGTCAGGTAAATCCCAACACATAGACACTCTTTTACCTAGAAATTATCACATAGAGACTGTGTCTGTTCCATGAATTAGTAATTATTAAAAACATTAAAATCATTCAACGGTAACAATTTAATTGATGTCCAACAAATAAACAATATATATAATACGGATAATCAAATGATAAAGCTTGGGTTGCTGAATATTCGATCCCTTTCCCCAGAAGCGCTCATTGTTAATGATATGATTATAGATCATAACGTAGATGTGCTGTGTTTGACAGAAACCTGGCTAAAACCTGGCGACTACATTACTTTAAATGAGTCCACCCCACAAGATTATTGTTATAAACACGAGCCCGTCTGAAAGGAAAAGGGGAGGTGTTGCTGTAATTTATAATAATATCTTCAGTATTACTCAGATGTCTAGTTTCAAATATAATACCTTTGAAGTTTTGGTGCTTTATGTAACGTTATGTAGTGCAAATGATAAATCCTGTGTAACATTTGTGTTAGCTACTGTATACAGGCCACCAGGGCACAATACAGACTTTATCAAAGAATTTGCTGATTTTCTATCAGAGTTAGTTCTAGCCGAGATAAATTACTAATTGTTGGTGATTTTAATATCCATGTTGACAACGAAAAAGACACATTGGGATTGGCATTTAAAGACATTATAAACTCTATTGGAGTTAGACAACACGTGTCAGGACCTACTCATCGCCATAATTATACTTTAGATCTAATACTGTCACATGGACTAAATGTTGATACCATTAAAATTCTGCAGCAGAGCGATGACATCTCAGATCATTACCTAATATCATGTATACTTAATATAGCTAAGGCTGCAAAGCCATCCCCTCGCTTCAAATATGGCAGGACTATAACCGCTGCGACTAAAGATTGCTTTTTAAATAATCTTCCTAATCAGTTCCATCTCCTCAGCATTACAGATAGCTTAGAGGAACTCGATGTTGCAACAGAAACTATTGACTCTCTCTTTTCCAGTACTTTAGACACAGTCGCTCCCCTGCGCTTAAAGAAGATTAAAGAAAATAGTCCAATGCCGTGGTACAACGAGCACACTCTGGCCCTTAAAACAGCAGCCAGAAAAATGGAGCGCAGCTGGAAGAAAACAAAACTAGAGGTCTTTCGTAATTCGTGGAAAGAACGTATGATCGCATACAGAAAGGCCGTAAAAACTGCTAGATCTGCTTATTTCTCGACTCTCTTAGAAAAAAACAAACACAAACCTTGGTATTTATTCGATACAGTGGCTAAATTAACCAAGAATAAATCTTCAACTTCTGATGTTTGTAAACAGCACTGCAGTAATGACTTTATGAACTTCTTTACGTGTAAGATTGACAATATTAGGAAGAAAATTATAACCATGTAGCCGTCTACTACAGTATCACATCAGACAGAACATTGTAGTGTCTCTGAGGAAAAATTACACTCATTCACTGCTATAGGAGAGAAGAATTGGCTAAACTCTTTCATTCATCGTAATCAACAACATGTATGCTCGACCCTATACCGACTAGGCTATTAAAAGAGATGCTTCCAGAGGTCATGGATCCTCTGCTTAATATCATTAATTCATCTTTGTCATTAGGATATGTACCAAAAACTTTTAAGTTGGCTATTATTAAACCACTTATTAAAAAACGCAACTTGATCCTACAGAATTAGTCAATAACAGGCC
The DNA here is from genome assembly GCA_023029165.1 of Gobiocypris rarus. Classification (NCBI taxonomy): domain Eukaryota; kingdom Metazoa; phylum Chordata; class Actinopteri; order Cypriniformes; family Gobionidae; genus Gobiocypris; species Gobiocypris rarus. The sequence goes on from CM040934.1 coordinate 40,992,345, forward strand.
AAACTCAAATCTACCCTTTCTTTCTAAAATACTTGAAAAGGCAGTGTCTTCACAATTATGTTCCTTTTTAGAAAGAAATGGTATCTGTGAGGATTTTCAGTCAGGATTTAGACCGTATCATAGTACTGAGACGGTTCTCATCAGAGTTACAAATGATTTACTCTTATCATCTGATCGTGGTTGTATCTCTTTGTTAGTGTTACTCGATCTTAGCGCTGCATTCAACACTATCGACCACAACATTCTTTTGAATAGACTCAAAATTATGTTGGCATTAGTGGAACTGCATTGGCATGGTTTAAATCTTACTTATCTGACCGTTATCAGTTTGTAGCAGTAAATGAAGAGATGTCACACCGATCACAAGTTCAGTATGGAGTACCGCAGGGCTCAGTGTTAGGGCCATTGCTTTTCACCCTGTACATGCTACCACTGGGAGATATCATTAGGAAGCATGGCGTTAGATTTCATTGTTATGCTGATGATACTCAGCTCTATATTTCTTCACACCCTGAAGAAACCAATCAAGATTAACGGAATGTATAGATGATATAAAAATTGGATGATCAGTAATTTCCTGCAACTTAATTCAGAAAAAATGAATTTTTAATTATTGGACAAAAAGCTCCACAAGTAGTGCCCTAGAATACTGTCTAACCCTCGATGGCTGCTCTGTCAAGTCCTCGTCGTCAGTTAGGAACCTGGGTGTGCTCTTTGATACCAATCTTTCGTTTGAAAGCCATGTTTCTAGCATCTGTAAAACTGCATTCTACCATCTTAAAAATATATCTAAATTACACATGCTCTCAATGCAAAATGCTGAACAATTAGTACATGCGTTCATGAGCTCAAGGCTAGATTATTGTAATGCTCTACTGGGTGGTTGCCCTGCTCGCAATAAACAAACTCCAGCTGGTCCAAAACGCAGCAGCTCGAGTTCTTACTAGAACCAGGAAGTATGATCATATTAGTCCAGTTCTGTCAACACTGCACTGGCTCCCTATTAAACATCGCATACATTTTAAAATCTTGCTTATTACTTACAAAGCACTAAATGGTTTAGCTCCCCAGTACTTGGAGTGAGCTCTTAACACATTATACTCCATCACGTCTACTGCGGTCTCTGAACTCTGACCAGCTGATAATACCTAGAATATCAAAATCAAATGCAGGCGCTCGATCCTTGTCTTATTTAGCACCTAAACTCTGGAACAGTCTTCCTAGCATTGGTCGGGAATCAGACACACTCTGTCAGTTTAAATCTAGACTAAAACACATCTCTTTTCTATGGCATACACATAAAACACTTTTTCAATTAAATGATTACTAGGCTGCATTATCTAGGTCAGCCGGAACCGAACACTTCCCATAACACCTGATGTACTCGTTACATCATCAGAAGAATGGCATCTACGCTAATGTTAGTGTCTCTGTTTTATCCCGAGGTCTACTGCAGTCAGCCGGATCCAGGCCGTATCCAGATCAGACGGTGGACCTGCACCCAGATGTGACCAACACATGACCCTGAAGTGTCTGCAGAGACCGTGTCATTTAGACTCCCCCTTAAGCTGCCTCATCCACACGGCATCCTCAATAAACCTGTCTCTGGCGGGATGACTCGATTGTTTGAATAGTCCTAGTTAACAATTCTTTAAATCGATGTCATCCTAAAAACAACCCGTCTCCAGCGTGCTGCCGCGATCTTCGAATATTACACTTTAGTAATTGTTTAATTAATACGGCATCCTCAATAAAAACCCTCACGCGTAATGACTCCGATATTTCAAATTATTTATTTTTAATAATTATTTAATCGATACATCATCCTCAATAAACCCGTCTCCGGCGTGTTGCCTCAGATCTTTCGAATATTCAGATCGATTATGACCTCTGACCTTAAAATAATAATTTTAATAATAATAATAATAATAATAATTCGCTGTTTGTTAATTGGCCAGAGGAGAACTGGCACCCCGACTGAGCCTGGTTTCTCCCAAGGTTTATTTTTCTCCATTAGGTCTCCTGATGGGGTTTGGGTTTCCTTGCCACTGTCGCCTCTGGCTTGGCTTCCTCAGTTGGGGAAAAAACTATTTTTCAAATATATTTCAAAATAAATCTAATTATTAAACTAAATTAACCATATAGACCTAATTACTGATCTAATTACTGATCTAAAGCCCACATTGTTACTGGGTGATTTTAACAAAGCAAACTTAAAGAAAGTATTGCCAAACTTTCACCAGCATGTCTCCTGCCCCACGAGGAGCAAACACACTGGATCATTGCTACTCTCCGTTTAAGAACGCCTACAAAGCTCGTTCACAGCCAGCTTTTGGCAAATCGGACCATGCCGCCATTTTCCTCACACGGAATATAAACAAAGGCTCGTTCAAGAACCCCGGTGAGGGAAGTTAACGCTGGTCATCCCATTCAGAGATCGCGCTACAGGCAGCTCTTGATGGCGTCGATTGGGACATGTTCGCGCGAGTTCTGATGGCGTCAGCGAGTTCCGCGGATGTGGCGCTCTGCTTTTAACACACTGACAGAGCAAGCCACACAAACAATAACTTTAACGTCCTTCCCTAATCAGAAACCGTGGGTGGACAGTACAATCCGCGCTGCAGTTAACACGCACTGCAGCCTATAATGCCGGTCTCCTAACAGGGGATATGAGGAGTACAAAGCATCATGTTACGCCCTCCGGCGCGCCGTCAAAGCCGCAAAGCTCCGTTATAAAGACCGAGTGGAATCTCATTTCCAACTCAACGACTCGGCGGATGTGGCAGGGACTTAGGACTATCTGTGCTTCTGGAACTAAATCCTCTGCAGAGGTGAGAGCTGATCCGTTGCTTGTGAGCGAGTTAAACTCTTTCTCGCTCGCTTTGATTGTAATCGCGGCAGCGCGACTCCGCCAGTGACGTCAGAGAGAGTCCCTCAGAGCAGCAACAGTCACGTGATCTCTGTCTCGGAGGCGAGGTTCGGAGGGCACTCAAGCGTGTGGATGTCAGGAAAGCTGCTGGGCCAGATGGTATTTCAGGTCGTGTTCTACGGTCCTGTGCTGATCAGCTCGCTGGGCTCTTTACATCCATATTTAATGAGTCCCTTGCCACATCTGTTGTCCCCACCTCCTTCAAAATCCACTATCATCCCTGTACCTAAGAACAGTAAACCCTCTTGCCTAAATGACTATCGTCCAGTGGCTCTCACATCTATAGTCATGAAGGTCTTTGAGAGACTCATTAAAAACAACATTTGCTCCTCCATTCCTGACACTTTGGACCCTCTTCAGTTTGCCTATCGTCCCAATAGATCGACTGAAGATGCCATCTCTCACGTCCTTCATTCCTGCCTTACTCACATCGACAGCAAAAGTGGGAACTATGTCAGGCTGCTATTTATTGACTATAGCTCAGCCTTTAACACCATAGTTCCCATTAAGCTAACACACAAACTCCTGGATCTCGGCCTGAATTCTTCTCTCTGCCTCTGGATTGAAGATTTCCTCACTGGCAGACCCCAGGCGGTGAGAGTAGGCCAGTTCACCTCCACCTCCATCACCCTGAGTGTGGGAGCTCCACAGGGCTGTGTGCTGAGTCCCCTGCTCTACTCTCTCTACACCCATGACTGTTTGTCCACACACAGCTCCACCTCTATCATCAAGTTTGCTGATGATACTGTTGTCCTGGGTCTCATTTCCAACAACAATGAGACGGCATACTTGGACGAGGTGGAGCAACTGACATCATGGTGCCAGGACAACTGTCTCTCTCTGAATGTTAGCAAGACCAAAGAACTGATTGTGGACTTCAGGAAGAGACAGCAACGGTCATACTCCCCTCTCATGATCAGCGGGACACCGGTAGAGAGAGTGAACAGCTTCAAATACCTGGGTGTGAACATCTCCGAGGACCTGACCTGGACTGCACATATCCAGACACAGGTTAAAAAAGCCAGGCAAAGACTGTACCACCTGCGCCAGCTGAGGAAATTCAGGGTTTCACCAGCTATCCTGAAAACTTTCTATCGAGGGGCGATAGAAAGTGTCCTGACTCAGTGCATCACAGCGTGGTGCGGAACAGCACCAGTCATGACTGCATAGCCCTGCAAAGAGTGGTGCGCTTATCCGGGCGCATCTCAGGGTCAGCTCTCCCGTCTCTGCAGGACATTTACACCAAACGCTGCAGAGGGAGAGCTACCAAAATCATCAAAGACATTACCCACCCTGCGAACTCTCATTTCACCCTGCTGCCATCTGGTAAGCGCTTGAAGCCTGATGGCAAAAACTGAAAGACTCAGGAGGAGTTTCTTCCCCCAGGCCATCAGACTCCTGAACTCAGTCACGTGACTGCACTTCACCCCGCATACACATAAAACATCCGGTTTAACATTACATCCACATATTGTCATTGCACTGCACTTTGTTCTTATTGTTACTGTGTAACAACCAGTAATTAAACCTGTTTGCACATTATACTTCTGTTTACACATTACATTATACCCATTGTTTGCACATTTTACTTATATATATATATTTTATGTTAACCAGTTAGTTATTTATTTTATCTTTTACTTGATTACTTATAATTCTATGTTGAGTACTTTTTATTCTATTTCTATTTTAATTTCTTCCTTGTGTTTCTTGTAACTGTTATTTGCACTGTCTATGGAGCGGACCTGTTTACATTTCACTGCCAGTTATATATTCTGTATATAATTGTGTATGTGACAAATAAAACTCTTGAATCTCTTGAATCTTGAATCTTGTATGATAATCAAAATATGTTCTGTTGCATTATTTTTCTGTTTAACACTGTGAAGCTGCTTTGAAACAATCTGCATTGTTAAAAGCGCTATAAAAATAAAGCTGACTGGATTTGACTAGGCTATTATAAAACATGCTTCATTAACCCATCATGAAAAGCAGAGTCATTGGCAAAACCGTCATCAAATGTTTCATCTAATTCCAACCAAAGAAATCCGTCCAACACATTTGCAGCATTTCAAATGACAAACATTATGCGATTCATTTGCTAAACCTGACATTTCAGGTGTTGATTAATAATTAGAAAAGTGTCTATCACCTCCTCCTGATTTAATCATGGCGCTTATACATGTGATATGGCAATATTAGTTACAATGTTAGACGACAGAGTTTTAATGTTGTGTCATTTTGTACTCCAAACCCAGGATAGAGCGGCTGAGTGAATGTGGTCTGGACTCTGTGGATGAGGCTCACTGTGTCTGAGACGCTGTAGAAGGACAAAATCCCTGCGCTGTGATCCACATACACTCCTATTCTTCGGCTGGACACTACAGGGAGTTCAATCAGTCCAATACCGTGTCTGAATGAACATTTAGAGTTAGAGCAGTACAATCTCCAGGACTCATTATTATATCCAAATCTACTATCATTTCGTTCCCTTCCTCCTGATGCTTTTATATGCCACTACTATATGGACACCCTCACGACCGCTGTACTCGACCTCCCAGTAACAGCGTCCACTGACACTCCTGACACAACGCCTGAGCGTGGTGATTAAACCGGTCCGGATGATCGGGATATCTGTAATCTGTGCGGTGTGAGTGATGACTGTGTTGCCCTCGGATAGATAGAAACTCGGATGCACTGTGTTTGGATCCAAAGTGAATTGATGAAAATCTGATGAAAACAAACACATCATTTGCATATAAATTGTGAAGACTGTCATCACTAGCAAAACAAATTATTACTGTGACATACATCGATACTTTAACTTATGTTTTTGGGAGTGATCAAAATTAATAAAACAAAGTCTGCAAGTCGTTTAGTTATCCTAGACTTATAAACATGTAACGTTTCTGTGGTTGAAGCCATAGCATTATGAAATTAATTACCTAATTATTAATTCATTTACTCATGTTTTTAAACAATTCACTTATTAGGTCTTTAGTAACTCACGTTGTAGAAACTCGTATGCAGGAGTCTGAATGATCTGGATGATTTTCACTACGGACAACAAAACACATCTGCAGTTTAAGATAAAATTTATCCTTTTTCTATTTATTATTATTATACTATTTGTCATTGTTTACTCATCTATATGTCGTTCAAAACGGTAAGACTTTCATTAATCTTGAAACACAAATGAAGATCTTTAAATGAAATCTGAGCTTTCTGTCCCTCCATTAACGGTCCACACAAAGCCACAGAAAGGTAGAAAAGGCAGTTTCCTGTGCGTTCCCATCATGCACTTCAATTCCCATAACCCATTGCGTCGACTCATTATTGTTTGATCACTTCCACCTGTGTGTCATTACCTCATTAACGCTGCCTTTATAAGCACGGCTGAATCCGAAATCGCCCATATAACCTCAGATAGGGCATTATTTGAGGGGACAGCCATTTGTAGTGGTGTCCAAAGCGATAGTGGACATTATTGAGTGCACTCATTCTATCCCACAATGCACTGCAAACGAGTGTACAGCCGATGTACACAACGGCTGTCCAGCTTCACTCACTTGTTTTCATTCACTCCTTCGAGTGAACTATATTAGTGGACTAACGTAGGAATAGTGATTGAGGATTAGGGGCGATTTGATTCAGCCCCTGTGTTTTCAGCCATTCTTTGCTAAGTCTTGTTTGGGTTTGACTCTTTAGCCTGATTATTTGGATTGCCCTGTCTGCCTGTGTGTTTGACCCTGTGCCTGTTATATGGGCTTTCGATTCTGCATTTCCCCATAATAAACGACTGCATTTGGATCCTTAACCTGTGTTTCAGAGCAGTTACATGACACCATGTGACTCCTGGGGTTTAAACTCAATTTTATGGAGTTACTTAATAATTTACCACTTTATTAACAAAAATATCAATGTGCAATGCGAGTTCAGAAAAGCTTGAAAGGTGCTTGAAAATAGTAGTTGCGTGGCTGTCGAAGGACAGAAGTTTTCAGATTTCATTAAAAATATCTTAATTTCTGTTCTGAAGATGAACGAAAGTCTTTCAGGTTTGAACAGACACAAGGGTGAATAAATAATGGCAGAAGTAAACTAACCCTTAAATGAAAGAGAATAACCAAATCCCAAGACAAATACCTGTTCCAGATATCTTTTCTGTCTCGTCGCTGCAGAACTGCTGCAGTTTGTCTCTGAGTTGAGAGACAGATTTCACTACATCATCAAAAGACAGACGAGAACTGACAGTGAAGCCGTCTGTAGATCCAGAGAGAGAGAGACAAACTCTACAGACACAAACACACAAACACAAACTTGCTGTGATTCCAGAAGCTTGTTAAAGTCCTCAGTGTTTGAGAAGATCTCTGTTACCTGGAGGAAATGAACATGATGGTGTGTGTGTGAAAGCTCCTTCAGCTCAGCGTCTCTCCTCCTCAGATCATCGATCTCCAGCTCCAGATACTCCAGTCGTTCTTCAGCTCGACTCACTGTAGCTCGTTCCTGATCTCTGATCAGGTGCATCACCTCAGAGCGACGTCTCTCAATGGAGCGGATGAGCTCAGTGAAGATCCTCTCACTGTCCTGCACTGCGGTCTGTGCAGAGCGCTGTTACACACACACACACACACACACACACACACACACACACACACACACACATGCTTCAGTGGGACAAGAAGAGCTTCAGCGCTGGAGGAAAGTCCAAACTGAGACTCAAACTTCTCTTCTTCTCCAAACTCACCTTATGAGACGCCACAGCCTCTCTCAGTGCCTGAAGATCTTTCTCTCTCTGACGGATTCTCCTCTGGATGTTTCTCTGGGTTTCCTCAAAATGACTCTGCAGGAATCAGTGATATGATTAAATCTACACTACCACAATGTTTAGGGTTGGATCACTCATGAGATCCAGTATGAAGCAGTACCTGTTTCTCTGTCCGTTCTGCTGCCATTGATACAGTGTCATGACTTCTGTGTTCATCCACCAAACACAGCACACAGATACACCGCTGGTCGGTTCGGCAGTAAATCTCCAGCGGTTTACCATGTCGAGAGCAGATCATGCCCTGCAGTCGTCCAGTGGTGTCCATCAGAATTGTGTCCTTTACCTTTGAAGAGACTCTCATGTTGTTCAAGGTGATTTTGACAGTAAGAGCTTCGCAATCCAGACACGACTTCACTGCTTTCTGTTTTCGTCCAGAGCAGGAGTCGCACTGCACATCTCCAGATCCAGTGTGAGGAACCGCATGGAGTCTCGTTGTCTTCAGTTTCTCCACCATCTCAGCAATCATCCCATTCTTACCTAAAACAGGTCTTGGTGTGAAGGTCTGTTTGCATAACGGACATCTGTAGATTCCCCTCTGATCCGCCTGATCCCAGCAGTCTGAGATGCAGCTCATACAGTAACTGTGTCCACAGGGAATCGTCACTGGATCCTTCAGGAGATCCAGACACACTGGACAGGTGAACTGATCCTCAGCCCATGAGATATTGGCTTCTGCCATTTCTCCTTTTAAACATAGAGATAGAGAGATGATGATGCGCACTACCTGAAGGGTTTATAAACACAGGTACTGTGTGTCTTAGTGTAACCTGTTTATTTCAGTGTTCTTTAACTAAAGTGACTACACTGTTTAGATGATAGAGTTGTCTACAAAATAAAAATATAAAATATTGTAAATCTACTATAAAGTAAAATACTCAATACATGTTTTAAAATAATTTTATTTGTGCTTTAAAATAATTGTTGAGACAAGAACCTGTTCTATATACACAAGAAACAGGAAATAAACACGTGAAATTAAAACTCAGCAATAAAAGGAACAGAAATGACAATAGCCGTGACAGACATTATCTTCCAGTTGAATGATCAACAGTCACAGATCTATACTTTAAATCATACTTTCCTGTCAGTCTGACTTACTGTGTGGCCGAACATCATCTGAACTTCTGCTCACTGTAAAACACAAACTGTACGTCAGTCTGCTGAACATTATTATGTTAATGATTCAGAATGAAGAGATCTAATCTACAAATTATTTAATTCATAAAGGCCCTTCGGTAACACTTTACAATACGGGTGCACTAGTAACACTTTACAATAAGGTTGTATTAGTTAATGCATTAGTTAACATGAACTAATGATGAACTGCACTTATAAAGCATTTATTTATCTTTGTTAATGTTAATTTCAACATTTACTAATGCATGAATAAAATCTTGTTAACATTAGTTAATGCACTGTGAACTAACATGAACAGCTGTGTTTTTATTAACTAACGTTAACAAAGATAAACTAACCATGAACAACACCTCTGTTCAACATTAGTTAATGTTAACTAATGCGTTAACTACTGTTAACTAATACAACCTTATTGTAAAGTGTTACCGGTGCACTATTATGCATTAATTCATGCTTAACTAATGCACAGATAATCATGAGTTAATGTGTTGGTGAACTAACCCATGAGTTAATGTGTATGGTGAACTAAACCATTTATTAATGATTACTGCATCAGCAACTAATGAAGATTCGACATGGTTAATAGATTAAGTTATCATTACATTGTTATTAGTTAAATGTGTCATAATGCATTAACTCCTTAATAGCATATTATATTAACTAATAATGTAAATGAACGTGTTAATTACCACAACGGGTCAAACTTATTAACTAATTCAAAAGCCATAACCACAATTGCATATTCCTTAATCAGTTAGTTAATAGTCATGAGCCCCAACAAGTAAAGTCATAACATAATGACACATTTGTAAATCATTAGCTAATGATTAATTAAAGCAGACACTGGAAGTTGAAATGCATGGCTTTGACCCGTTGTGGTAATTAACACATTAATTTACATTATTAGTTCATATAATATGTTATTAAGGAATTAATACATTATGACACATTTAACTAATAACAATGTAATGATTACTTAATCTATTAATCATGTCGAATCTTCATTAGTTGCTGATGCAGTAATCATTAATAAATGGGTTAGTTCACCATTAGTAACACATTAACTCATGATTATCTGTGCATAAGTTAAGCATGAATTAATGCATATTAGTGCACCCTTATTGTAAAGTGTTACTGACACTTCATTTATCTCCCTCACTCTCTGCTTTATTGTACTCATTATCCACAATCCTCATTTCACACACTTTAAGAAAAAAAAAAAAAGTAAATAATAAAAGTGTCCCTGGGGCTGTACACTTTTATACTTTTAAGGTAGGCTACTAATGTACACCCTTTAGGTACAAAGGTATTCCTTTTGAAAAGGTACCGCCCCAGTGAGTTTTCTGAGAGTGCACTGTAATAATATATTAATAACAAATAAATAAAATAAATAAAACAACAACAACGCTTTGCTGCTACTTGTCAAATTATATAAGTGTCTTACTGTTGGGTCGATTTATGTCTGGACTACTCGTGCCTGCTGCAAAACACACACACACACACACACACACACACACACACACACACACACACAGAGCCATAACACACATGTTTCGACAATGACAGGAGTCTGGTTATGAGTCACACACTTATTTTATTACATTTGTATTTAATTATATTTAAGCGACAGTGAAATAACAATCAGTAGATCAGTGCTTTATTTTGTGGCTATAAAACCCGACCGAACAGTTTCCGTTAACAGTCTCAGTCTTTCTTATTGCAGAGAACAGGAACATACAGAACATATAATACTATTGAGTCTCGGTCTTTCACAGCTCCTCATCGTCAATCGTGTTAATATTCTTAGACTTTGAGGTTATAATTTTACCATCTGAATATCTGCCAGTTTTAAACGGAATAAAATCATGTGACGCCAGTGTTGTTGCTTCCTCGGCACGCAAAGCATAAACAATGTCTTTTTACACTGTCATTGCCTGTATTTGACTGATGTACTGCCTCCTCACGTTTTTAGCATGCTAATGTTCATACTTTGTTAATATACTTGTTGTTTATCAAAGCTTACCTGCCTTGTGCGCCATTTTATGCTCGACGACGCCTCGACACGAAACCGAAAGTAAAAGCTGACGTCACGATGAAGCTATTTTTAAAACATGGACAGATCCGATAAAATGTTTTAGATCAATTGCTGTTTATTTCCGCTCCGAATCACGTTACTTAGTATAAAAAACATTAGATATTATATTATATTATATTACATTATTACAATTTTTTTAGACTATAACTCCATTGGCAAATGGCTTCAGGTGATTTAAAAGTTTAATTCAAAATTATTTGTTATAAATTAATTAATATACTGTATATGTTGCTGTAGGCTGCTGTAAGCGAGAGTCCATGCTGTATTGTAAATAAGGCCCTTCAGCCGTGACTTAAAATGCCCCAATTATGCTATTTGAAAGGTTCCTGATTTTGTTTTGGAGTCTCCTACATCAAATCTAAAAAAAAAAAAAGTTAGTAAATCTGGGCTTTATTATATCTGTGATTATTAATTGTTCAGAAAATAAGCCCCATGACATCTGATACTTAGTTGTTAGAGTTAGTTGGTCAGATGACACAGTTTTGCTGTTATATCATTTTCTAATCCAAACATGGCGTAGAGCGGCTGAGTGAATGTGGTCTGGACTCTGTGGATGAGGCTCATTGTGTCTGAGACGCTGTAGAAGGACAAAATCCCTGCGCTGTGATCCACATACACTCCTATTCTACTGGAGACATTGACCACAGGAAGGACAGTCAGGGTAATATACAAAATAGAATTAAGATGTGAAAAGATACGGCGTGCTTATTGATTTTGGGGAAAGATAAGGTGACGGCGGAGCCTTGAGCGTTGTTTTTTGAATGTTTAAGAATTAGAGTGAAGCAATTATGTGAGAAACGAATATCAGAATAGGAAATACCACGGGTAGGATCGAATGTATTAGTATCTGAGGAGAATTCGCCTGGACGCATGAAGCCGTAAAAAAGCAGCTAGAAAGACTGCTTCTAGCAGAATATTTATGTAAGGAAAAGAGACCATTGCAGACAGAACTGATGAATTTATGCAACAACGGCAGCGTAATGGGCAGACGTTTATCGATTTGTTTACTAGAGGATTTAGCTTATCCTTTAAGGAGTAACCGAATGGAAGTTTCGGAGAAGAGACTTGGAAAATTAGGATTATGGATTTTTGCATAGAATTGGATGCCAGCGAGGAGTCAGCGGATGGAAGAGATTTTTTGGTTTCTATTTTCGAAATTAAAGACGAGAAAGGAACAAACAGTCTAAATCAAAATGGGAAACACTGGAATTCGGAAGGCGAAACAGAACATAGGAAAAGCTGACCATGCGGACGTGTAGGCTTTGAAATTTGAGGGAGCGAAAACTTTAGAAATATATTTTCGATGTAAGCAGATCATTTAATTTTATATTATTGCTGCTAGGGGAGGACAGGGTGCTGGGTCCGGGTTGGCTAACGGGCAAAGCCGTCTGAAAGTCTGAAATCGAAAGAGCGCGTCAGCAATAATATTGCAGTGGCCAGGGATATGTTCAGCTTTAATGATAAAATTAGAAACAAGGAATTGCCAGATTAACCGTCTCACAAAAGGCATTATTGTAAGGCAAGATAATCTGCCCTTGTTAATGATGGCAACTGTGGCTTCCTTGTCGCAGAACATGCGTTTACGAGACCATGTATGGCCCCAGATCATGCTAGCGATGGCTATGGGGTAAATCTCGTAGAGCGCGGATGAAACTGAACCAGATTAAGTTTTAGGAAAGTCGTTTGGCCATTTCACTGCAAACCATTCTCCTTGGAAGAAGCCCCCAAACCCGATAGAAGGGGCAGCGTCTGTGAATAATTGTAATTCGATCGACGATTCGAAAATGTTGTGGTAGAAAAAAGAGATACCGTTCCATTCGTTTAACAAGCGCTGCCAAAATTTGATGTCAGACAGACATCCTCCATCTAGATGAATTTGGTCGCTTAGTTTTTCGACAGAATGGGCCAGGGTAAGCAATCGTGAAATGAACGCTCTGCCTTGAGGAATGATGCTCATGGCGAAATAAAGGTGTCCGAGTAACGAGAGCATGTTGCGCTTAGAGACGGTTTGTAGAGAAGAAAAAGATTCAAGGAAAGATCTAATTCTTACGAGCTTTTCGGAGGGAAATTTCTAGGAATTCTAACGAGGTAGAGGGACCCATGGTTTTTCCCACGGAGAGGGTAACGCCGACGTCACCGAAAATTTGTTTGAGTATATCGAGAATTGAAGATTGTTGAGACGGAAAATCGATCAGCAGAAAATCATCGAGTAGATGTAAAACGAATGGAAGCTTGAGGACGTTTAGCAGAATCCAGCACAATGCTTCAGAGAGGCTATTAAAAATATGGGGGCTACTTCTGCAACCGAATGTGAGCCGTACTGCAAAGTAGAATTTTGAATTCCATTTGACTCCGAAAAGTGGCCAGTCAGAGGGATGTATAGGCATCGTTTTAAAAGCATCTGTAATGTCAGCTTTAGCCAACCAAGCTCCTTGACCGGCAAGCTTGATTAAATGGATAGCGTTGTCTACTGAGGCATAATGTAGGGAAAATGGTGTTAGAGGTATACATTCGTTAACGCTGTGGAGGCAGAATGAGGAGAGGACATGTCGAGAATAAGAGTTTTTACCGGAGTATTTCCGTGTTGCAAAGCCGATGGAATTAATCCGGAAGGTCGAGAAAGGAGGAGAAGCGAAAGGGCCTATTACATATCCTTTATTAACCTCTTTTTCTAGCAGATTAGATGCCACTTCTGGTTCGGTTATAGCTGACTGTAAATTCTTGGCTATGAAAGAAGTGGTGAGATGGGAGAGGATACCCACCCGAAAGCCCTGTGACAAACCTGTGATTAGGTAATTGACAAAAGTCAGGTCAGGATGAGAAGAAAGATAGTTGGAAAGATTGGAAATATTAATGGGGGTTGAAGGGTGCTTTTTCAGAATTTCCTCCTCTCCCTCTGATTGGAGGTTTGTACCGGCGAGGGCAGACCGATTTCGGGTGAGGATCCTTTCAAAAAGTTTTCAGCACCCGGGACAGCACCTGGCGCTTGACTAGCGAATGCTTTCGGGCAGAGTGAAGCCGAATGTCCATTAGCGCTACAAATGGGGCATGCCAGCATTTTTTGACCACCGAAGTGGCGAACAAGCAATTCCGTGTCGGTAACGGACCAGTCTAGTCTGGAGTTGTAGAGCGAGGTGAATGAAGCAGATTTGGCTGAGAAAGATTTGTGATATTCGTAAAACAAGGTTCCCCCGTACCTTTGGTTAAAGTCAGCCATTAAAGCTAGATATAGATCTAACTCTTCCCTCCGATCCGGAAAATTTGGCACAATATGTCTCTGTAAAGGCTGAATGCGATGACGAATTAGCCAAATGAAAGATTCCGGTTTAATCTGGGATCGGAAGTTTTGAGAAGGGCTGCCACGTCACCACAGTCTACCATTTTCCTGTCAATGGCAGGTGAGGGAAGCAGAAGTGAAGCCAAGTTAATGTCCTTACCTTGGACAATGTTCGTTCGAATAATAGGGGACACTGTAGCTGCGGCTGGAGAGACAAAATGCCTACCGAAAGACTGAGCTGGGACTGCTGAAGAAAGGTTAAAGGAGGAAGTTTCAAGTGTGGCAGAGGCCTCCTGAAATGTTGGCTCTATCGGCTGTAGACAAGTTGGGACGGCTGAAGTAGAAGGCACGTTCGATGATTGGCTTAATCCGATGGCTGGCGGAGGAAGCTGGGAGGTTGCAGAGACGTTAATCGCTGGGACCGAGCTATTGGAGTTATTAAGTGAGTTTTCAACTTCAACATCTTAGATTCCAAGGTCTTAACAGTTTGAGAGAGACTTTGTACGGCTTGGAGAATTTGGAAGTTAATTCCAGTGGGCTCGGATGGATCCAGTGAAGTAGAAGCTTGAGAATGCTGCGTAGATCTTTTTGTTGGGTGTGGTGACGAGGATTTAGCGGTTCTCTTCTTGCCGACTTGTTTCGTCTGGCCAGGTGCGACAGCGGTTGCTGGGCTGTGAGGAGCAGGTTCTGGTGGATTGCCCAGAGTATTAAAAGGCAGCAGCAGTAAATCCTCTCTGGATAAACCTCGGCTGATGAGAATACCGGCAGCTTCCACAGCTGTGATAATGTCCTTAAACGGCATTAAATGCACGAGCTGCATCGTGTTGGAAGAGGAGAAGGTGGAAAGAATTTGTCGTCGTATTTCGTCGTATCTGAGTACTCACACACGGCAGGCGTGTCAGTGGACATGGTGCTTTAGCAGGTGAGCAAGACGTAATCATCGCTTCAGTATCTGCGAACTCAAACATGTGTAAGTACTTTTTATACAGTGAGCATGCGAATATAATTGGATTGGAGTGAAGGCAATAAGTGACGTAGTAATTGAGTCTTCCCAGCAGAACTTATGCTAAAGCTTTCATTTCTCAAAAAATATGATGTCCGAAAAATCTGAAAAATCTTACTAGTGGAAAACATCTTTACTTCTTCCTGCAGAACTGCTGCAGTTTGTCTCTGAGTTGAAAGACAGATTTCACTACATCATCAAAAGACAGACGAGAACTGACAGTGAAGCCGTCTGTAGATCCAGAGAGAGAGACAGACGACAAACTCTACAGACACAAACACACAAACACAAACTCTACAGACACACAAACAAGCTCTACAGACACAAACACAAACTCTACAGGCACAAACACACAAACACAAACTCTACAAACACACAAACAAACTCTACAGACACAAACACAAACTCTACAGACACAAACACACAAACAAACTCTACAGACACAAACACAAACTCTACAGGCACAAACACACAAACTCTACAGACACAAACACACAAACAAACTCTACAGACACAAACACACAAACAAACTCTACAGACACAAACAAACTCTACAGGCACAAACACACAAACACAAACTATATAGACACAAAAAAACTCTACAGGAACAAACACACAAACACAAACTCTACAGACACAAACAAACTCTACAGGCACAAACACACAAACACAAACTCTATAGACACAAACACACAAACACAAACTCTACAGACACAAACAAACTCTACAGGCACAAACACACAAACACAAACTCTACAGACACAAACACAAACTCTACAGGCACAAACACACAAACACAAACTCTACAGACACAAACCAAAACTCTACAGGCACAAACACACAAACACAAACTCTACAGACACAAACCAAATCTCTACAGGCACAAACACACAAACACAAACTCTACAGACACAAACACACAAACACAAACTCTACAAACACAAACACAAACTCTACAAACACAAACACAAACTCTACAGACACAAACACACAAACTATACAGACACAAACACAGGCACAAACACAAACTCTACAGACACAAACACAAAAACACAAACTCTACAAACACACAAACTCTACAGACACAAACGCACAAACTCTACAAACACAAACACACTAACTCTACAGACACTAACTCTACAAACATAAACACACAAACTCTACAAACACAAACACACTCTACAGACACAAACACACACACTCTACAGACACAAACACACAAACTCTACAGACACAAACACACAAACTCTACAGACAAAAACACACAAACTCTACAAACACAAACGCAAACACACAAACTCTACAAACACAAACACACAAACTCTACAGTCACAAACACACAAAATCTACAAACAAACTCTTCAGTCACAAACACACAAACTATACAGACACAAACACAAAAACTCTACAGACACAAACACAAACTCCACAGACACAAACTCTACAGTCACAAACACACAAACAAACACAAACTCTACAGACACAAACATACAAACTCTACAGACACAAACACAAACTCTACAGACACAAACACACAAACTCTACAGACACAAACTCCACAAACACAAACTCTACAGGCACAAACTCCACAAACACAAACTCTACAGACACAAACTCTACAGACACAAACACAAACTCCACAGACATAAACACAAACACAATCTCTACAGACAAAAAACACACAAACTCCACAGACATAAACACAAACACAATCTCTACAGACACAAAACACACAAACTCTACAGACACAAACACACAAACTCTACAGTCACTAACACAAAAACTCTACAGTCACAAACTTACAAACTCTACAGACACAAACGCAAACTCTACAGACACAAACACACAAACACAAACTCTACAGACACAAACACAAACTCTACAGACACAAACACACAAACACAAACTCTACAGACACAAACACAAACTCTACAGACACAAACACAAACTCTACAGACACAAACACACAAACTCTACAGACACAAACACAAACTCTACAGACACAAACACACAAACACAAACTCTACAGTCACAAACTCTACAGACACAAACACACAAACTCTACAGACAAAAACACACAAACAAACTCTACAGACACAAACACAAACTCTACAGACACAAACACACAAACTCTACAGACACAAACACACAAACTCTACAGACACAAACACACAAACTCTACCGTCACTAACACAAAAACTCTACAGACACAAACTTACAAACTCTACAGACACAAACACAAACTCTACAGACACAAACACACAAACACAAACTCTACATACACAAACACAAACTCTACAGACACAAACACAAACTCTACAGACACAAACACACAAACAAACTCTACAGACACAAACACAAACTCTACAGACACAAACACAAACTCTACAGGCACAAACACAAACTCTACAGACACAAACACAAACTCTACAGACACAAACACAAAACAAACTCTACAGACACAAACACAAACTCTACAGACACAAACACAAACTCTACAGACACAAACACAAACTCTACAGACACAAACACAAACTCTACAGACACAAACACAAACTCTACACAGACTTGACAGACTTAACACATTTAGTTGGAATATTTTTATGAAAGTAAGGTGAACTCATTAATGGGTGAAATGCTGCTTCATGCAAACGGAGCTTTTTACACTGTTTAAGACTTATATTCCCATGCTAATGGACAAAGTTTTAAAAAATAAGTTGGACGTTTGATGGAGTATTTCTGTGCCAAAAATACTCCATCCGGTTCCTCACAAGTTTCGGAAAGGTTTTTCGAGTATGGGTCTGCGTCAATGTTCCCTCTAATTTTTTTTTCTCACTGAGCAAAACTTTTCTCTATTGGGCGGACATTTTGGTCACCTGAGCAAAAACATTCTTTATACCAGACTTGTACAGCATACGTAAACACACACACAAAACTGGTTTCATCATGCAGTTATAACTTTTAACTTTAATGACCCACTTCTATTTTACTATTGTAACTTAGTGATATTTTAAATCATTTAAAAAATAATAATAATAATTCAGAAGCACATTTTAATTTGACAAATTTTTATTTTTACAATGCTATTAACTGTACAATTCTTCGTTACCACGAAAAACTATTAAAAATCTCCCCCAAAACAATATAATATGAAAAACATTAAGTAGTTACACTGAGATTGTTTTTATTATGACAGGCAACATTAAACCATCAGATTTAATGTTTGTTTATTGCTTATGAATTTACAAAATGATATTAGTTTTTTTTTTTTTTTTACTTTTTAATGGCAAGGTTCCCTAAACAAACCCCTTGTGACATCAATTCTTTATTATGCTTAAAATATAATTATGACAGACTATAATATAATATAAAAACTAATTGAAGTCTTTAAACTGATATTATAGCCTATCAGTTTAAATGCTTCAATTTGTTAAACAAAAGTAATTAAATAGATCTAATATCTAAGTATGTTCAAGTGAGCATGTGAACTCTTTTATAGTTATCTAAACATCTCTGAAACCCAAACCGCACACAGATCTGTAAACTGTCGTGTTACTGAGGTGTTTTGAGTTTGCACTGGTGGTTGATGTGGGTGTGTAACTGTAAATGTCTGTTTTGTTACCGTGCTGTCTGTGCCCATCATCCGTTATTTCTACCACTTAATCAAGCCACTCTTTAAAACATGGCAAGGTTTTATTTCACGTCTTTGAGTTTCACGTCGCCTCTCATATTGAGCTATTTAGACTGCAAACATGACTCACTACCGCTCACACGCGCCATCATTCTACTAACTCTATGGCGGTTGAACAGAGCACTACAATTATTTCTCATTTAAACTACAATTAAATGGATTTCTCCCCTCATTTCGCGTCTGTGTCTGTCGCCTGCGCGGCATTTTATTCTCTGCACGCGCAGCTTAGAGGGAACATTGGTCTGCGTGACGTCAACAAGGGTGGAATGTCCTTGTACGGGCCGTACGGGCGACCAGAGCTAGAGTGCAAATGCACGCTCATTAACATGCTGTGCTCGGCTTTAGGGAAGCAGTCACAGGACTTCTCGAAATCAACAATGTTGTCAGGGCAAGACAACCCTGTACAGCTTCTCAAAGAACCCAGCCTTAATGGGACAGTAGATGGAGGTTTTTTTTTTTCCGGATCAGCAATGGAAAGTGTTTTTGTTTGTTCCCTGCATTTCGGCAACGGTTGTGTTTATAAGCAAGGCCCAATTCAACGCTGGATTTGTAGCTTGTCTAATGCTGAAAGATGGAGCAGTCCCAGCAATAAAGGTTCATGGTCATGTTTTGGAAGCAGGCGATGAGTAAAACTGCTTCAAATGTCTTTGTGTTGTTAGCTATCGACGCGTTCATTCAAATGCACAACAATTCCATTGTTTTTCGCACTAGTCTGACGTGCAAAACCGTTTTGCTTGCTACATCTAACGTTAAATGGCATAAAATAGTCCATACACCAAATTATGTCCTCAGAAACCATGAGAAAACACACACAAATGGTGTTAAACTCGTGCATGACAAGCCGCCAAGCAAATATACAGTTTCTTAATTTCAGCTCCGGATCAGATTCTGGATCATATACTGTATTTATGGTAGTACCTGATTGGTAGCAATGGTTTATTTAGGATAAAAGTTTTTTTCCACGTTTAAGGATGTCACAGCTTTCAGACGCTCTCAACGCAGTAGCTGCGCGCGCTCGTCATTCTTTAGCTCGGTACAGCGCATCTTTCTATTATAAATACAAGAAAGAAGATTTTCTTTAAAATGTAAAGTGCTTACACGCTGATGCAAATAAAATGTATTATTATTTTTATTTTTTTTATTATTATTATTAAAGACTTTTTGGAGATGAAGGATGCAGAGGTGGACAAAGTACACATCTCTACAGGTCCTTCTCAAAAAATTAGCATATTGTGATAAAAGTTCATTATTTTCCATAATGTAATGATAAAATTAAAATTTCATATATTTTAGATTCATTGCACACCAACTAAAATATTTCAGGTCTTTTATTGTTTTAATACTGATGATTTTGGCATACAGCTCATGAAAACCCATCTAAAAAAAATAGCATATCATGAGACGGTTCTCTAAACGAGCTATTAACCTAATCATCTGAATCAACTAATTAACTCTAAACACCTGCAAAAGATTCCTGAGGCTTTTAAAAACTCCCAGCCTGGTTCATTACTCAAAACCGCAATCATGGGTAAGACTGCCGACCTGACTGCTGTCCAGAAGGCCATCATTGACACCCTCAAGCGAGAGGGTAAGACACAGAAAGACATTTCTGAACGAATAGGCTGTTCCCAGAGTGCTGTATCAAGGCACCTCAGTGGGAAGTCTGTGGGAAGGAAAAAGTGTGGCAAAAACGCTGCACAACGAAGAGGTGACCGGACCCTGAGGAAGATTGTGGAGAAGGACCGATTCCAGACCTTGGGGGACCTGCGGAAGCAGTGGACTGAGTCTGGAGTAGAAACATCCAGAGCCACCGTGCACAGGCGTGTGCAGGAAATGGGCTACAGGTGCCGCATTCCCCAGGTCAAGCCACTTTTGAACCAGAAACAGCGGCAGAAGCGCCTGACCTGGGCTACAGAGAAGCAGCACTGGACTGTTGCTCAAATTTTGCATGTCATTCGGAAATCAAGGTGCCAGAGTCTGGAGGAAGACTGGGGAGAAGGAAATGCCAAAATGCCTGAAGTCCAGTGTCAAGTACCCACAGTCAGTGATGGTCTGGGGTGCCATGTCAGCTGCTGGTGTTGGTCCACTGTGTTTTATCAAGGGCAGGGTCAATGCAGCTAGCTATCAGGAGATTTTGGAGCACTTTATGCTTCCATCTGCTGAAAAGCTTTATGGAGATGAAGATTTAGTTTTTCAGCACGACCTGGCACCTGCTCACAGTGCCAAAACCACTGGTAAATGGTTTACTGACCATGGTATTACTGTGCTCAATTGGCCTGCCAACTCTCTGACCTGAACCCCATAGAGAATCTGTGGGATATTGTGAAGAGAAAGTTGAGAGACGCAAGACCCAACACTCTGGATGAGCTTAAGGCGCTATCGAAGCATCCTGGGCCTCCATAACACCTCAGCAGTGCCACAGGCTGATCGCCTCCATGCCACGCCGCATTGAAGCAGTCATTTCTGCAAAAGGATTCCCCACCAAGTATTGAGTGCATAACTGAACATAATTATTTGAAGGTTGACTTTTTTTGTGTAAAAACACTTTTCTCTTATTGGTCGGATTAAATATGCTAATTTTTTGAGATAGGAATTTTGGGTTTTCATGAGCTGTATGCCAAAATCATCAGTATTTAAACAATAAAAGACCTGAAATATTTCAGTTGGTGTGCAATGAATCTAAAATATATGAAATTTTAATTTTATCATTACATTATGGAAAATAATGAACTTTTATCACAATATGCTAATATTTTGAGAAGGACCTGTATTACTGGAGTAAAAGTAAAAATACTACTGGTCAAATATTACTACAAGTGAAATTTCTAAAAACTTTTACTTACATAAAAGTACAGAAGTATTTGTTTTTAAAAGTACTTAAGAATCAAAAGTAAATTTCATTTTTTCATGTAAATGCATTATTTTATTATTGTTGTATAAATGCTCATGATGGTTTAAGCCAGTCAGTGATGATCCATCTAAAATGCCAGCATAAGACTACCTTAAAGCTCATTTCAATACTTGTACAAAAAGTTACAAAGCTCTTTACAAAGCTGCTGCACCAATCCAATACACTGATACATGTCCCATATTCTCCCAACTGTTTACTCTCCTCTTTCTCCCAGACGATTAAATTTTTTAACATTTTATGAGACATTAATCAAGTGCATGCCAACTAAACTAATCTTTAATCTTTTCAAAAAACTGAAACATACTTTCAAGTATGGCCATGTGTGCACACACTGTGCCGAGGAACCGTCTTCTTCCATTTAACTATAAACTGATCAGTGTTCAAAGAATGTTGGGAAACGTCACATGACCCTGCAAGAGTGATTACTGATAGGCTGTCTGCAAAAAAATTGTTTTTAATAACTTTTAGAGTAGAAAAAAATTAATCCACTGACTTTCAAAGCTGCCACAGAAACGACTTTCAACTTTGAGGACCTTGAAAGAAATGTAGTGGAGTAAAAAGTACTATATTTGTCTTTCAAATGTAGTGAAGTTAAAGTAAAAGTTCCCCCCAAAAATAAAACTCCAGTAAAGTACAGATACTCAAAAAGTGTACTTAAGTACTCAAATTTACATAGTTTCTGTCCACCTCTGAAAGGATGCCTTACTACTATACAGGCTCTTAAGATTGACATGAGATTGACTGAAACTGGGTGTTTCCTTTAAAAAAGACACCGTTGTTATACCCACCGACTTATTTTCAGTATTTAAAATGGGAATGAAAAAATAAATCTCAATTATTAAGTTGTACACAAAGCAAAAATATTCTTTAGTTAAAATCACTTAGAATAACTTCACATGCATTTCCAACATGGTTTTATTATGCCGCAGAAGTGTTTCCACAGGAGCTTGGTTTCTCTGGTGATTTTCTCCACTGCCGCAGCAGTGAGGTCCTCGTCCAACGAGCGAGAACACTCCCGGTTCATCAGCCCCAGTGCTCCGCAATGTTTGGGCGTCTGTCAGTAATGTTCCTGGCTGCTGTCCCGCATTGGTTTGCACATTTTTGGGAGTATTCTGGGTTTGGGCCTAAATTCCAAATTTGGAGCCCTCTCCTCGGACAGCACAGTTTTATAACTGTTTGAGTTTACCTTTGTTCTTATCTTTGGTTTTATCTATATATAATCTTATTCTTTTAGTTCTCTTTACAACTGTATATTTCTATTCCTTATGTATCTGTTGATTATCATTAGTTGGTTAGGGCTGTCTGACTGGAGGAGATTGGAAAAGGTTCGCTTCATTCTGTGGTAGCAGACAGTAAAGAGAAGCGGACTCATGAAAGGGGAGGCCCTGCGGGGCATAGGTAACGTCCCCTACTGGAGCCCTTACAAGTCGGTCCAGGAGACATTGCGAACCTGCTCCATCTCTTCCATCTCAGTGAGGGGTGACCGTATTTAGAGAATCCGGCAGATAGGGATCTATTTATCCACATATTTAAATTCTTTTTACAACTGTTATAATTATCCTTGTTTTTATTTTTAATTCTTACACATGGTTTTCTTATTTGTGAAACGAGAGTGTGAACTCGTGAAACAACATTTGTTTACTAACCCCGTGTCTGCTAGGGATGGTAAGAGTCACTGATTCGCACTGGTGCATCATTTAAAAAAAGTCTTATACAAGTTTGCATATTTGCGTCCGTAAAAACAATTTATTTATATATAATAAGTAGATGCACTATACTTTTATTGTTTAGAAAGTGAACAATAGTTTTTATGTAGACTGATTTCTCCTATCTCAAGCATCGCCACTGCTGCTATGTTAACACGAATCACAAGACTGTGGAGGCCGAGGTGTGTCCCGAGGCCCGGGTATAGTTCCCTTTCCACGTTCCGCTCTGTCTTGCGCACAGATGCTAGTGACTGACTGGAGCCCACTTCTTTATGGTCATAGACTGGGGATTTGGGGTCTGGAGTGCTGAGTTGGGTTTTGTGTGGAATTATATTTGAACGAATCATCTGGAAGATTCATTTGAGTTGGGTTCACCCTCAAATCCTACAGCATTGAATCGCATTGTGTTGAATCTAATTGAAATTGGATCGCTAGCGGCTTTATATGCATCTTTAATGTATAGTTGCGCATTACATCGGCCTCAGTTATGGAGATGCACATCCCTAGTGTCTACACTGGACTCACTCTCACTTCACAAAAGACAGAAGCTGTCAACTCAACAAAGTGACTGTTTCAACTCTTGTCCTTCCTATCAGACGTATCGTGAGCACTTGGAGTTTACTGTCAGGGATTTGTTGTCACATCGCACGCATCCAGTGTAGACAACATCACTGATTATAATGAGTTCTCTTGTCTTTTGTCACGTTGTATTTGTATTTGACACGGTGTAAGAAATAATACTTCACTCAATAAGACATTTGTTGTCAAGTTAATATGACATTTTTAAATCATGTATAACAAAGTTGTTGTTTTTAAGCTGACAGTTAAAAATGGGTAATTTATGAACTTAAGTATTGAAAACTTGAAAAGGGAGTGTACCTTACTTTCATAAAGATAACTAAACAAAGTTGGAAAACTTGATATTTCAAGTAAATAAAATCATTGCAATATATAGCTTAAAATTTGAGTGAACAAAATTGAATCCCTTTAAGTGAAGTTACTAAACGTAATTTCGGGAGGAAGTACGCCCATCTAATCTTCCAATTACTACCAAGGTATAAAACCAGCAGCCTACCTCTTCCCATTGTTAGTTCTTGCAGCATTTGACCCGCATCATGACTGACTTCCAGGAAATCAATTTGTTTCCTCAGACGACGAACTTTCTAACGTACAGAAACACCTGCACGCTTCTTCTCCCAACAGTTTGGATCCTCCTTCACTGCACATTTCACCCGCCGATCGCCCAGGTCGCCGTCCCTCCGCTCCACAAACCAGCACAAAAACCACGCCAAGGAGACCTCTTTCACCTCCTCCAACTAGATCATCACGGGGCTCGGCTGATCCTCGCCGCGATTTATCTCGCCCATCATCATCATCATCATCATCATCATCATCATCATCATCATCATCATCATCAGCAAGCCCTTCAGTTCCTCCTGTCGAAATGGACCGCCAACGCGCTTTCAGGCAAGCGTTATCCAACGCGGGTATCCATTTCTCCAGGAAGAATTCAAAGCGCAACTTCACGAACTGCTCGTGCGCTCACCAAAATACCCAGCGCCCTCCAAGCACCACGCAAGCCTCAACGCACGCAACCGTACGATCTATACGGTTTGCCTCTAACCCGCAACAATTTCAGCCGGCAGCCGCTGCTGCTACAGCTTCTCGTCCGCCGCCATTGCGGCCGCCGTCATCGCGCCGCAAACATTAGTTCCGCCGTCGCCCGCGATAGTTTTGCGGCCTCTCCAACTGTGACTGTTGCCTTTCCTCCTGCCACAGGTGAGTCTATCACAGCTTCTACTGCCCACGCCCAACATGTCTGTTCCTCCTGTCTTTCATCCCCAGTTAAATACATCTAGCCATGGAATCAATTCAAATTTGAGGCTACCTGTCCCCTCTTCCATTCCTCTCTCTTCCACTATCGGCACAGACCCAAGCGTGAGGCTGCCTCCGCAAACGGTCATGCCCCCTCTCTTTCCCCTCTCACTTATTTCTCCTCTGGTATCGGCACAGACCCAAGCGCGTGAGGCTGCCTCCGCAAACGGTCATGCCCCCTCCCTTTCCCCTCTCACTAATTTCTCCTCTGCTATCGGCACAGACCTGCGTGAGGCTGCCTCCGCAAACGGTCATGCCCCCTTCTTTCCCCTCTCACTAATTTCTCCTCTGCTATCGGCACAGACCTGCGTGAGGCTGCCTCCGCAAACGGTCATGCCCCCTTCTTTCCCCTCTCACTAATTTCTCCTCTGGTATCGGCACAGACCCAAGCGTGAGGCTGCCTCCGCAAACGGTCATGCCCCCTCCCTTTCCCCTCTCACTAATTTCTCCTCTGCTATCGGCACAGACCCAAGCGTGAGGCTGCCTCCGCAAACGGTCCTGCCACCCCCTCTCTTTCCTTTATCTGCTGCCGTTGGAGCCGATCCAAGCATGGGGTTGCCTCCCAAGTGATCTATTCCCCAACCTTATTCCATCCAGCCACTGCTTCCTCAACAGTTCCTCGCCTCCCAACATATACACTCTCAACTGCATCAGCTCTTCCAGTTCCTTCCAATGCCCTTGCCATGGATCCACCAGCCTCCACTCATCTACGCTCCCAGATTTTAGCAGGTGCGGACATTGACCTCTCTTCTCTCCTTCCCTCTGTTTCAATAAGTGAACCCCATCGCACTTTGACTGCGGTCAAATGATAATCAATCTGAAAACCACAAATTCCAAATCAAATCGCATACTTACCATGGCTGAATTTTGTATCGCTTTCGTAGATATACAGAGATTATTTGTTCCGTCTTCCTCTAGACGCAAGGAGTTAAATGACTTTTTAACTATAATAGCAGAACTGTCACACACCTTCGGGGGTACTCATTTCTTCACCTACTACAGGCTTTTTCAGCCAAATGTACAGCTCGAGTCACCCAGTGGAATCAATGTCCTTATTGGGGAGCTCTTGACTTGGAGCTATACAATAAGGTTTTTCTGGGCTGCAGAGTGTCTCTTGCGCCTTGTGTAATTCCACCACACACGAGCCTTCCTCATGCCCCTCTTTAATTCCGGCCCTTCAAACAATATGAGCACCAATCCTGGCACCTCTCAATTCAGAATTCAACATCTTACGCATCAAGCAGTCCAGGGGCGACTCAAAGAGCCGCAACTTCAGGTTCACTCCAGGCAGACAAGTATGCAATAATTTCAATCAGTTTGGTTGTACTAGACAACACTGCAAATATCTACATGTGTGTAATTTCTGTGGTGGAGCTCATGCTCGCTCTGTATGCCCTGTCTATCGCTCCTCAGCAAACTCCAATAAAGAATTGCGAAAGTATCTGTCTTCTCCCATCATTGTCTCCTCTCTAGCACACGAACTGGCAAATCACCCAGACAAAAACTTTGCACAATATCTTCTCAAAGGTTTAAAGGAAGGTTTTAATCCTGGTCTGGAAAGCCTCCCTACCAGTAGCCTTATCTGCAAAACCTTCAGTCGGCAAACGCTGAACCTGAAGCAGTCGACACCTTAATAGCCAAAGAGCTAGAGTCTGGATTCATGATTGGCCCTTTGACTCCCGCCTTTCAAATTATTTCGGATAAGTCCTATCGGTGTAGCCACAAGGAAATTTTCAGGAAAAACGAATGATCATAGATCTCTCAGCTCCCCACAACAATACTCATCCAAGTATAAACAGCCTCATCCCGCTAGAAGAATTCTCCTTGTGCTACCATAACATAGACCAAGCCATTCACCTAATCAAAAATGCTGGTTACGGAGCCTGGTTAGCAAAAGTTGACATCACATCAGCATTTAAAGTCATGCCTATACATCCAGACTTTTGGCACCTTTTTGGCATTCACTGGAGAGGAAAATTCTTTTTTGCAGTACGTTTAACTTTTGGCTGCAAAAGTAGTCCAAAATTTTGACATGCTGTCAGAAGCGCTTTGCTGGATCCTGCAAACAACCATGCAGTCCCTTACCTGGTGCATCTTCTGGATGACTTTCTCACTGTTTCCCCAGCTTTTTCCTCCAGCAGCTCACCTTTCTACCGTTCAGAGTGTTTTTCTGAATTAGGAGTTCCAGTCTCTTCAGAGAAGACATTGGGCCCTTCAACATCTCTAGAGTTCCTCGAATTAACCTCGACTCTGTTAAATTCCAAGCCTCCTTCCCAAAGACAAAATCGACAGAATAATTGCCATCTCCTCCAATCTGCTCGAAGCACCTCAGTGCAGCAAACGAGATTTACTTTCCCTGCTAGGACACTTAAACTACGCCATGCGTATAGTGCCTCAAGGACGCCCTTTCATCTCCCACTTGCTGTCTCTTGCATCGTCCATTCAGGAATTAGATTACACCATATCTCTAACCCCATCTTGCCTCACCGACCTGAATCTATGGATCATGTTTCTTAAACAGTGGAACGGCCTTACCTTCTTTTACGACGACTTTCAATCTCAACCTTGTGATCTCCCGCTGTTTACAGATGCCGCTCCCTCAGTAGGATTTGGAGGATTCTACAAGACTCATTGGTTCGCTTCAACCTGGCCTCCTGAGCTCTCCACGTTAAATCAAGATGTTGCATCCTCAGCTCTTTTTGAGCTCTATCCCATCGTCATAGCTGCATATTTGTGGGGTCACGAATGGTCTTCTAAAACATAGAATTCCACTGTGATAATCTAGCCACTGTACACTGCATCAACAAAGGCCGCTCAAATTCCCTGAAATCATGCCCTCTTGAGACGCCTCACATGGTTATCTGCCTGTAAACAATTCATCTTCAAAGCTGTTCATATTCCAGGCCACTAAAACCAAATTGCTGACGACTCTCTCGCTTTCTTTCAGAAATTCAGAGCATTAGCCCCGGAGGCGGACCCAGATCCAACTCCAGTTCCTCCCTATTCAGACTTGATATTCCAGTAACTCACCCACTCAAACACCTCCACACTTCATCTCTGGATTCGATATTTCACGCCCTCTCACCCAGAACACTGCAATCTTACTGGACAGCTTGGAGAGCTTTCAAACAATTCCATTCCTCCTACAACCAGTTTTTCCCCAGTTTTTCCCTCCTATCAATTTCTTCATTCATCTCATATCTCCACCAGATCAAGTCAATCCAACCCAGCACCATCAAAGTCTATCTCAGAGGCATTCAATTTTTCTTCAAATCTAATCTACGCCATCCATGTCCTGCCATAACAAACCCCCAGATCACACTCCTAATCAAAGGAATTCAAAAAACCAACCCTACTCATCCTGATTCCAGGCAACCTCTAACCATTGATCTTTTAGCTAAATGTCTGACCTTCCTCCGCTCTGGTCACATGCCTCCAGATACAGCAAGAACTCTAGATGCTATGTTTACCCTGGCCTTTTTTGGATTCCTCAGAGTTTCGGAATTTACAACTAATATTAAATTCAACCCAGCCATCCATCCAACCTTCTCCGACCTCCAAGTGTTAGACAAGGACACCATCCGTTTCCTGATCAAACGCAGCAAAACTGATCAATTAAAAAACGGCCATTTCATCCATATCTTCAATCTCCGACACCCATCCAGCCATATCAATCTCTTTCCTTCTTCCTGGCACACAGGGAGACTCAGATCTCCTCTCAGCTCGACCCACTTTTCATTGATGAGAACAACCTTCCTGTCACCAGGCAATGGTTCCATAAAAAGCTTAAACACATCCTCACCCACTCTGGTATCCAAGCTCACTTGTATTCATCTCACTCTTTCGTATTGGAGCAGCTACAACTGCAGCCCAAAAAGGTCTGCCAGACCATCAAATCAAACTACTGGGCCGGTGGTCCTCAGACGCCTTTCAGTCTTACATCCGATCTGACCTCAGCCTCATCAAACAAGCCCATCTAAATCTCACTTCTCTTTAAGATAGCTTCCCTTCGAAACTCAATCCAACTTACGCCTGCAAACCTCGTTTAATTAATGCTGCTGTGTCGTGCTCCATTTTACTTGATACTACTGCTGCTTAAGATTGCCGCTGCAGTGCTCCGCCAATATGAGTCTGCCGCTGCAGTGCCCCGCCAATATGAGACTGCCGCTGCAGTGCCCCGCCAATATGAGACTGCCGCTGCAGTGCCCCGCCAATATGAGACTGCCGCTGCAGTGCCCAGCCAATTAGAGACTGCCGCTGCCGTGCCCAGCCAATTAGAGACTGCCGCTGCAGTGCCCAGCCAATTAGAGACTGCCGCTGCAGTGCCCTGCCAATTAGAGACTGCCGCTGCAGTGCCCTGCCAATTAGAGACTGCCGCTGCAGTGCCCAGACAATTAGAGACTGCCGCTGCAGTGCCCCGCCAATTAGAGACTGCCGCTGCAGTGCCCCGCCAATTAGAGACTCCGCTGCAGTGCCCTGCCAATTACAGACTGCCGCTGCAGTGCCCTGCCAATTAGAGACTGCCGCTGCAGTGCTCCACTTTATTCCATACAGCCACTGCAACGCCTCAGCGGTTTCATAAACTGCCACGGCAGTTACCTGCCTATCTCAATGCTGCTACAGTGCCATCTTCCATTCCATATCTTTGGGGGTCTTCTGACTAATAATAATTGATTCAGAGAGTAATCCTTAAGTAACAGATTCCTTAAGTAATCATGAGCTGTTCCAATTCCCATAATTCCAGCTTGCTGTCTATTTATGCATTCATGTTTTTGGGGGCAATCGAGCTCGGTAGAATATCCTCTCCGAGCCCTCTATAGCAGACAGCAAGCCAAACTGCTTACCACTTTCACTAAGATTATATGGGCACACAAACTCGTGAAGTGAAGTTACTAAACGTAATTTCGGGAGGAAGTACGCCCATCTAATCTTCCAATTACTACCAAGGTATAAAACCAGCAGCCTACCTCTTCCCATTGTTAGTTCTTGCAGCATCCCTCCTCCTCCCCGGCTCCTCCCTTTGAACAATTTGCCTGTTATAGGGGCAATCAGAGCTCGGGTAGAATATCCTCTCGAGCCCTCTATAGCAGACAGCAAGCCAAACTGCTTACCACTTTCACTAAGATTATATGGGCACACAAACTCGTGAAGCGATTATGTGTGTTTTTGCCCCTTTTCCTGTAAACCCTGCGCATATTGAAAGTGAAACAGTGAAAGCAAATACAGCTCAGCATTGGCATCTGTTAAACTCTGTTAACACACAAAGTCAATATTGTCAACATTTAAGAACATAAACAACATAACCTTCCACTTCAAACCTTGAACGCTTTCTCTTTAATTTATGAAAGTTTCGGGAAATTGGTTCTGTGTTTGTGTGGTCTTGGTTCACCCTGCTTCCTCTCTCAGCTGAAGTTTGTCTGTGCATCATTAGCTGCTGATGTGGCACTGTTGGTGTAGTAACACAATGAGAAGACTCGACTCCATGTAGTCAAACAATACAATAGATGTGAAAATCATTTCATGCATATACAACTGCTTTAATAAGGTCTAATCATATAAAATGCATAGTTTTGTACAGTTCTTTTTATTCATGTATTTGTTGCATGCAGTGGTTGATTGCTGCAGGAATGTTGGATGCATTTAACTTAAAGCAAAATAATACTGACTGAATCAGAAGCCATTGTTTTTGTTCCCTGTAAGCTGTCCTGCTCCTGACATTGCGTCAGACGTGATCGTGACTTCTTCAGGAGGTCAGTCCGTATGATATTGCAAGCATTATGAGATTAATTACGAGCCAATCAGCTACCATGAGTTTATGAGCTCTAGGCTCGCCATATTTGGTGTAAACTGTAAACTCTGAGTTAATTTAACACTAAAGATGCTGAGTTTCCATGAAGTTAAAAGTATGTTTCGGGAACGTTATACTACGTGTGGCCCGCAACGAAATTTAAAAAGCATACACAAATACTAACCTTAAAAACCTTCCAAAAACATTTGAATGTTTCCCTAACAAAACCGGAATGTTTGGAAAATGTGTTAGATTTCCGGGAAGCCTCGGATCACAGTGAAGTTGGACATGTTCCGAACTCACCTGATCTACATTACATTAAACTGACAGTGTACATGCTCTTACACTCCATATGTGCACTCTCTATAACTTATTGATAACTCAATATTATTACACCTAATGTTTGTTTGTTTTTTTCAGAACGTGCATAATAATCATTATCTTGTATTTTCTTGGCAATGCTTTGTTTTTGATGCTCTAACAATGAATAAATCTTTCATTTTTAACACCTTCAGTTCTGCTGATTTTGTACACACTTTTACAGCATATGTAATACCGTGTAAGTGTGTACAGTCAGCAGAACTGAAGGTGTTAGAATAAAAATGAAAGATTTATTCGTTAGAGCATCAAAAACAGTTCAGACAGGACCACTTTGGCAAATTACTTCAGTTTATTGAAGCACAAGTTTATCTTTGGCGGTATTGGTTACTTTGTGGGGGTTGCTCTATGATTAATAAAACATACAAGAGCTTTGAATTAACCCCCATGGATTTAAGACACTTCAGTAATGTCTTTAAGTGGGAACAGTGGGAACGTGTAAACGTGCAGTGCATCCTGGGACGTCTACTGTAGCTTGGCTACATGGGAACGAAGCTCACAGAGCTGTGGCAGATGTGCTCAGTTCCTTACTAGGAACTGGCAAAGTAGTTCACTATATTGATAGCTACAGATGAACTACTTGCAGCTGGTTGACGAAGCGTTACAGATGCTAGGTGACGAAGGCTATAACATGAATAAAGAAAAAGCCCAAATTGCACTAAATGAGGTGCACTATTTGGGATACACTCTGATGCAAAGTCAGAGAGCCTTAACAGACGATAGAAAGAAATGTATTGCCGAACTGCCTCGAACGCATACTTTAACTGCAAAACTATTAGGAACGTCAAACTATTTATGAGATTTCATCCCTGATTTTGCAAACGCCGCTGCACCATTGTATTCGCTTCTAAAAGGGAAAACCTAATCAAGTGATGTCCTTTTAATGGTCTGACGAACAAGCTTTTAGTGATTTGAAACAGTGGAATATGTGGAAAAACTGCATCCTCAGGTCTCTGGTCGAACACAGATTCACAGCATGTGCTAGCCGTACATTGGATGCTAAAAACAACAGAACCCTTTGTCGTTTTTAAACCTGTTATTGTGTACACAATTGCACATGTAGTGGTTTAAAATAAATAAAGAGATCCATATGGTTAACTATTTGTCAGTTTAAGTTAAACGCAACGAGTGCTAAGCCAATATGATTATGATTGGTAATGCTGTTTGTGGAGTTGTTTAATCCTCCTCTGATGAGATCTTCAGAGATTTAATGTCTTCTTTTATCTTTTATCAGTTGATTTCAATAAGTTATTGTGTTTCTCTGCCCTTCAGTGATTATGCTTGTTAACAGCAGGTGTTCATCACAAATGCTAACTCATCACTCAATCATCACTAAATTATCTAATTAACTCCAACACTGATTCGGTGTTACATTTAACAGCCCACAGTGTGCACACTTCGTTTTATTTAATCAGGGCTAACCCATTTTAGACCTCCATGGAAACTGAGGACAAAAGTGAGTGGGCCCCAGTTAGACAGTCCAGGTCAAACCCATCTGAGCCACACACTGGGCTGTGCTGAGTCACAGTCACAACATTACCTGATTGTCAGTGTCTCAAGTCGTCCTCCACAGGGCAGCAGAGACTTTGAAATGTAAACAGAGGTGGAAAGTCCAGGTTCAGAAGATAAAAAGTCCTGTTCCGTATTTTGTTCCAAACACCTGGATTTGCTAAGTAGCTCAGTTTTTCAGCCAGGAGGAAGAATGAATGAGTGAAATCAGCTGATCTGAGTTCATGAGTGGATAGACATATGGCGATGACCCTCTGTACCCTCCAGCTGACATGTTGATGTGATATCTGATCTAAGTGGGCGTGGTGTGCGTAAGGTAAGAGAGGGCATGATTGATGGTAGTGTGGTGTTCCAGTCATGACAACGCTATTCTCAGCCTGCGCTCCAGTTGAGTCACCATTATTTTTTTAAATAATTTATATATTTTATATTCAAACTGAAAACATGATGTGATTAACACTCAAGTCATTCAAGTCATCGTGTCTCAAGTCAAGTCAAGTCCCAAGTCTTTAACTTCCAAGTCCGAGTCAATTCTCAAGTATTTTATTTTTTGTCAAGTCAAGTCACAAGTCATAAAAATAGCGACTCAAGTCGACTCGAGTCCAAGTCACCAAGTCTCAAGTCCCCATGTCTGCTCATGAGATCCAGTATGAAGCAGTACCTGTTTCTCTGTCATTGCTGCCGCCATTGATACAGTGTCATGATGTTTGTGTTCATTCACCAAACACAGCACACAGATACACTGCTGGTCGGTTCGGCAGTAAATCTCCAGAGGTTTATCATGTCGAGAGCAGATCATGTCCTGCAGTCGTCCAGTGGCGTCCATCAGATTGTGTCCTTTACCTCTAAAGAGACTCTCATGCTGTTCAAGGTGATTTTGACAGTAAGAGCTTCGCCCTCCAGACACAACTTCATTGCTTTCTGTTTATTTTCAGAGCAGGAGTCGCACTGCACATCTCCAGATCCAGTGTGAGGATGACGACGAACAGGAACAGGAGGAGGAACAGTGGTGTCCATCAGATTGTGTCCTTTACCTCTGAAGAGACTCTCATGCTGTTCAAGGTGATTTTGACAGTAAGAGCTTCGGCACTCCAGACACAACTTCATAGCTTTCTGTTTATTTTCAGAGCAGGAGTTGCACTGCACATCTCCAGATCCAGTGTGAGGATGACGACGAACAGGAACAGGAGGAGGAACAGTGGTGTCCATCAGATTGTGTCCTTTACCTCTGAAGAGACTCTCATGCTGTTCAAGGTGATTTTGACAGTAAGAGCTTCGCCCTCCAGACACAACTTCATTGCTTTCTGTTTATTTTCAGAGCAGGAGTTGCACTGCACATCTCCAGATCCAGTGTGAGGATGACGAAGAACAGGAACAGGAGGAGGAACAGTGGTGTCCATCAGATTGTGTCCTTTACCTCTGAAGAGACTCTCATGCTGTTCAAGGTGATTTTGACAGTAAGAGCTTCGCACTCCAGACACAACTTCATAGCTTTCTGTTTATTTTCAGAGCAGGAGTTGCACTGAACATCTCCAGATCCAGTGTGAGGATGACGACGAACAGGAACAGGAGGAGGAACAGTGGTGTCCATCAGATTGTGTCCTTTACCTCTGAAGAGACTCTCATGCTGTTCAAGGTGATTTTGACAGTAAGAGCTTCGCCCTCCAGACACAACTTCATTGCTTTCTGTTTATTTTCAGAGCAGGAGTTGCACTGCACATCTCCAGATCCAGTGTGAGGATGACGAACAGGAACAGGAGGAGGAACAGTGGTGTCCATCAGATTGTGTCCTTTACCTCTGAAGAGACTCTCATGCTGTTCAAGGTGATTTTGACAGTAAGAGCTTCGCCCTCCAGACACAACTCCATTGCTTTCTGTTTATTTTCAGAGCAGGAGTTGCACTGCACATCTCCAGATCCAGTGTGAGGATGACACGAACAGGAACAGGAGGAGGAACAGTGGTGTCCATCAGATTGTGTCCTTTACCTCTGAAGAGACTCTCATGCTGTTCAAGGTGATTTTGACAGTAAGAGCTTCGCCCTCCAGACACAACTTCATTGCTTTCTGTTTATTTTCAGAGCAGGAGTTGCACTGCACATCTCCAGATCCAGTGTGAGGATGATGACGAACAGGAACAGGAGGAGGAACAGTGGTGTCCATCAGATTGTGTCCTTTACCTCTAAAAAGACTCTCATGTTCTTCAAGGTGATTTTGACAGTAAGAGCTTCGGCACTCCAGACACAACTTCATTGCTTTCTGTTTATTTTCATAGCAGGAGTCGCACTGCACATCTCCAGATCCAGTGTGAGGATGATGACGAACAGGAACTGGAGGAGGAACAGTGGTGTCCATCAGATTGTGTCCTTTACCTCTAAAGAGACTCTCATGCTGTTCAAGGTGATTTTGACAGTAAGAGCTTCGGCACTCCAGACACAACTTCATTGCTTTCTGTTTATTTTCAGAGCAGGAGTTGCACTGCACATCTCCAGATCCAGTGTGAGGATGATGACGAACAGGAACAGGAGGAGGAACAGTGGTGTCCATCAGATTGTGTCCTTTACCTCTAAATAGACTCTCATGTTGTTCAAGGTGATTTTGACAGTAAGAGCTTCGGCACTCCAGACACAACTTCATTGCTTTCTGTTTATTTTCATAGCAGGAGTCGCACTGCACATCTCCAGATCCAGTGTGAGGATGATGACGAACAGGAACTGGAGGAGGAACAGTGGTGTCCATCAGATTGTGTCCTTTACCTCTAAAGAGACTCTCATGCTGTTCAAGGTGATTTTGACAGTAAGAGCTTCGGCACTCCAGACACAACTTCATTGCTTTCTGTTTATTTTCAGAGCAGGAGTTGCACTGCACATCTCCAGATCCAGTGTGAGGATGATGATGGACAGGAACTGGAGGAGGAACAGTGGTGTCCATCAGATTGTGTCCTTTACCTCTGAAGAGACTCTCATGCTGTTCAAGGTGATATTGACAGTAAGAGCTTCGGCAAACTTCATTGCTTTCTGTTTATTTTCAGAGCAGGAGTCGCACTGCACATCTCCAGATCCAGTGTGAGGATGATGATGACGAGCAGGAACAGGAGGAGGAACAGTGGTCTCCATCAGATTGTGTCCTTTACCTCTGAAGAGACCCTCATGTTGTTCAAGGTGATTTTGACAGTAAGAGCTTCGACACTCCAGACACGACTTCACTACTTTCTGTTTATTTTCAGAGCAGGAGTCGCACTCCAGACACAACTTCATTGCTTTCTGTTTATTTTCATAGCAGGAGTCGCACTGCACATCTCCAGATCCAGTGTGAGGATGATGACGAACAGGAACTGGAGGAGGAACAGTGGTGTCCATCAGATTGTGTCCTTTACCTCTGAAGAGACTCTCATGCTGTTCAAGGTGATTTTGACAGTAAGAGCTTCGACACTCCAGACACGACTTCACTGCTTTCTGTTTATTTTCAGAGCAGGAGTCGCACTGCACATCTCCAGATCCAGTGTGAGGATGACGAAGAACAGGAACAGGAGGAAGAACAGTGGTGTCCATCAGATTGATACAGATTTCAATAAATCACAATATTATATTATTTTAATAAGGTTTAAACTTTTCCAACACCAACAAGGACTATTTGGAAAAATAACCAACTTTTATACAGTTAAATCAACCAAATTCAAGTAGCAAAGGCATTGAACTTTCTGAAGGGGTTGAGAAATGTGGTTAGATGAGAAAAGAAAAGGGTTTCAGTAATGCAGACGAGCA
The DNA here is from genome assembly GCA_023029165.1 of Gobiocypris rarus. Classification (NCBI taxonomy): domain Eukaryota; kingdom Metazoa; phylum Chordata; class Actinopteri; order Cypriniformes; family Gobionidae; genus Gobiocypris; species Gobiocypris rarus. Next base: position 41,029,230 of record CM040934.1, read on the forward strand.
ACATAAACTCAATTCATTGGTACAAACACCTGAGGACGCACAAGGAAATAATTAAGCTTGCTTGAAGTTACTGAAAAATATATTTTTGTTTCAGACAAAATATGTTTGTGTGTGACTATGAAGATTGAACACAGAACAGTCTCTTCGGAGTTCTCTAATGGCTCCTGGTTGAGAGTGTGGAAGACATTTGTATTAATATGGTTATTTTTGTCACATCCGGATTCGAACCCAGAGTGTGTCACTGGGAAACCCAATGTTCTAAATGGTAAATGGTAAATGGACTGCATTTATATAGCGCTTTTAACAGACCAATGGCCATCCAAAGCGCTTTACATATTGCCTCACATTCACCCATTCACACACTCACTCATACACCGACGGCGGTGTCAACCATGCAAGGCGCCATCCAGCTCGTCGGGAGCAGCTGGGGTTAAGTGTCTTGCTCATGGACACCTCGACACTTGGTCAGGTGGAACCGGGGATCGAACCACCAACCTTCCGGTTTGTAGACAATCTACATGAACCACTGAGCCACTGCCCCTAACCACTGTTCTAACCACTGCTCTATTGGGGCAGTATGGACCCAATTGGCAGAAAATCACGAGAGGCAGATTTAGAAGGGAAAACAGATAGTCTTTACTTAAGCACTCTTGAGAAAACACAAAGGAACCAGCATCAGAGCTGGGTTGAGCCAGACACATATCCACATTGGACGATGCAGACAAAAAAGTAAAAAACATAAAACAAAGGTTACCAGAACAGCTGGCCAAAAGGTCTGAGCAAAAAGTCTTTCAGAGTAAACCAACTGGGCAAACGCAAAAGCATGGGCTAGGCAAGAGAACTTCAAGACTGAGCAAAGGTACAAACAAATGCCGGGCTTAAATATACACCTGTTAACAATGTAATGAGCTAAGCACAGGTGGTTTAATTGAACCAATAAGCAGTGAATTAGGAAGACGTGGAAGATCTTGTGCTCTCTGTCTCCTCTGCTGGACAGGCTGTGGTGTGACAGGGCCCCCGCTTTACAGCCGACTCCCGACGGCCCAGGACGGTCAGGATGTAAGTGATGGAATGTCTTGATCAGGTCTGGGTCTAAGATGTGTCGTGCTGGCACCCAGGTACGCTCCTCAGGCCCATAACCTTGCCAGTCTACCAGGTAGTGAAAGCCACGGCCACGGAGTCTTAGATCAAGCAACCTTTGCACTGTGTACGTGGGACCACCTTCTATAATACGAGGGGCAGGAGGGGCGGGGCTGGGGAGAAAAAGTAGAGGTTAATACGGGGTTTCAAATGGGACACATGAAAAGTAGGTCTTACTCTTAAAGATCTTGGTAAGGCAAGCTTGTATGTAACAGGGTTGACCCGTCTGGTGATTTTGAATGGGCCAACAAATCTTGGGGCAAGTTTTTTGGATTCAACCTTTAACGGTAGGTCCTTAGCTGAGAGCCAGACTCTTTGTCAAATTCTGAAGTGTGGAGTTGCCCTCCTTCTCTTGTCCGCATACCTCTTGTAGCGGCGGTTGGAAGCCTTCTTCAAGGCTACATGAGCCCTTTGCCATGTCCTTATGCTGCGCTTAACAAATCTCTCAGCATTAGGGACTCCAACCTCTATCTCTTGGCTGAAAAACAACGATGGCTCAAATCCAAATTGACACTTAAATGGAGACAGACCTGTGGAGGAGCATCGTAAGGTGTTGTGTGCCAGCTCTGCCAATAGCAAGAAACGATTCCAGGAGGATGGTTGATGAGACGTGAAGCTGAGACGTGAAGCAGCGGAGGTATTTCTCCAACTCCTGATTTATCGTCTCTGTTTGGCCATTTGACTGAGGGTGGAAACCTGAGGAGAGACTAACAGAAGAGCCAAACAGGGACCAGAACGCTTTCCAGTAACGAGACATAAACTGGGGACCTCGATCAGAAACAATGTCTACTGGAATTCCATGAATTCTTACAGTATTCTGAAGAATAAGATCAGCAGTCTCTTTGGCGGAAAGGAGTTTAGGTAATGGAATGAAGTGTGCAGCCTTAGAGAAGCGGTCCACCACCACCAGTACAATAGTGTTACCTTTAGATGCTGGTAAACCAGTAATAAAATCCATGGAGATGTGAGACCAGGCAAGGGACCCCGTTGTGGGATAGGCAAGGGATGTAGAATGCCAGCAGGGCGCTGATTAGAGGATCTCTGTTGACAACAGACTGGGCAGGCTTGTACAGGCTTGATCGAACCGCTTTGGTCATCTCTGGCCACCAGAAGCATCTTTGAATAAACTCCAATGTCCTCTCTGTTCCTGAATGTCCAGCATGGGCTGAAGCATGCCCCCACTGGAGGACCTCGGATCTTGCTTCCTTTGGCACAAACAAGCATCCTGCTGGGACCTCATCAGGAATGTGTACACCAAGTAGAGCCTCACGCACTGTATCCTCAATGGACCGGCAAACCGGTGCAAGAATACAGTCTCTAGGCACAATGAATTCCGCGGAGCGGTCCCTCTGGGAACAGTCATACTGCCGTGACAAGGCATCAGCCTTAACATTTTTGGACATTTTTGGACCCTGGTCTGTACGACATCACAAAATTAAAACGGGTAAAAAAGAGATCCCACCTGGCCTGCCGGGGGTTAAGGTGCTTGGCCTGCTGCTGTTTAGGGTCTGGGTGTTCCAGGATAGGGGCAGAAGAGAACAGTCCTTTAACCTGTCAAATGCCTGCTGAGCCTCAGCCATCCAGTGCATATGAGCGGGTGATCCCTTAGTAAGCGTGGAGATAGGTGCTGCAATAGTGCTGAAATTGCGAATAAACTTCCTATAGAAATTAGCAAAACCAAGAAATCTTTGTACCTGCTTTAATGTCTTGGGCTGGGGCCAGTTGGTGATGGCAGATACCTTTGTTGGTTCCATCTGGATACCTTCTTGTGAGACAACATAGCCTAAAAACGAGACTTGGGGCACATGGAACTCACATTTTTCAAGCTTAACAAAAAGGTGATTCTCAAGAAGCTTGCTCAGGACCTGTTGGACATGGTGAATGTGTTGCTGTAGAGAGTCTGAGAAAATCAGTATGTCGTCTAGATAGACGAACACAAAACGATTCAACATCTCCCTCAAGACATCATTGATGAAGGCCTGAAACACTGCTGGGGCATTGGCTAACCCAAAAGGCATAACTTGATACTCACAGTGGCCAGTTGGGGTACTGAAGGCTGTTTTCCATTTGTCTCCCTCCTTTATTCTGACAAAGTTATATGCACTGCGCAGGTCTTACTTAGAAAAGATCATAGCTCTTTGGAGCAGTTCAAACGCAGATGACATTAACGGGAGAGGGTAACGATTCTTAACAGTCACTTTATTGAGCCCACGATAGTCTATACAGGGCCTAAGACTACCATCTTTCTTCGGGACAAAAAAGAAACCAGCACTAGCTGGTGACGATGATGGCCGAATAAAACCAGTACTCAAAGCATCCTGGATATAATCATTAATGGCCTTAGTCTCTGGGGCAGATAGGGAATATAGGTGATCTCTAGGAGGGAGTGCACCAGAAAGAAGGTCAATAGCGCAATCGTATGGTCTATGAGGGGGTAGCTTAGTAGCGCATTGTTTGCTGAACACTTCTTTCAAGTCATAGTATTCTGGGGGCATGAGTGTTAGATCTTGTGACTTATTCAAGGAACTGGCACTCACCTCTTCAATGGCTGCCAGAATCTCTTTACTCCCAACCACAGTGGAAGCAGGCGAGAAACAGGAATCCTTGCACGCAGAGCTCCAACGGAGGAGAGTTCCAGAGGTCCAGGAGAATTGAGGGTCATGAAGCCGCAGCCAAGGATGACCTAAAATAAGGGGTTCTCTGGAAGACTTAATCAGATAAAATGAGATGGTTTCATGATGGTTAGTATCAATGGTCAAACACAAAGGAACTGTTCTGAACTTGATTATACCAGACCCTATAGGTCTGCCATCTAGGGCTTCAACCTTCCAGGATGAAGAGCATGTCAAGGTTTGAACCCTGATCACTTTGGATGACTTTTGGAATTCCAAAGACCGATATAAATTGGGTTAAAGCTTTCACAATAGAACGAGAAGTAATGGTACGCAGTGGATATGCCGCAGGAAAGCGTGTGTTCAAACACATCACTGTGAACAAATAAGTGTTACCTGACTTCGAACGAGGAAGTGGCTCGACACAATCGACAATAAGATGTTCAAAAGGTTCACCAGTGGCTGCAATTGGTTTCAAAGGAGCAGGTTTCAATACCTGATTTGGCTTACTCGTTAATTGGCAGGTTTTACATGTCTTAATATAAGCAGAAATGTCTAGTTTTAAGCGTGGCCAAAAAAGATATCGCAACAAACAATCGTAAATCTAACGCAGTCCCTGGTGACCTGATTGATCATGCGCAATTTCAATCATCATTTCGAAACCTAGTTGGAACAACTACTTGAAACATAGGATCCCCAACGAAATCCTTGTGAGAAATCCACTTTCTTAACAACACTACATTGTGAACAAAATATCCACGGGCAACATTACACTCTTCAGCTGGAATAACAGTACTCTGAAAGAGTTCTTCCAATGAGGAGTCACTCTGCTGTTCCTTTCCTAATTACTCTGCAGAAACAGGAAAAGACAAATCAGGCAAAAACTAATTAGTACAGACTTTATCAGATTGTCTCTCCTTTTGATCACACAATTTATCATTATCTGCACGTTTCATTGCACGAGTCACTACACATACAGTGTCCTGACACAAAGAATTCAGTTCACTTTCGATTTTGTTACAGGTCACTATAGGGAACACACAGAGCTTTCAGCCCACACACATTCACCTACCAGTCCATTTCCCAAAATAATATGGACCCCCTCAAATGGCAAAGCTGGTCGTACTCCTATTACAACCTCACCTTGAAATAAATCGGACTGAAGAGGCACATAGACGAAACAGAGTGCACTTAAAAGCAGCAGAGTCAATCACCACACAAGCACTGGACATAACTGAACCCGAGTTGCCTCTTATGCTGGAAGGGAGTGTTTGCCTTCTCCCATTTATCTGCCGACTCACCGCCTGTGAAGCCACAGGTTTCACCTGACCCTGTCACACCCTCATCATCAGATGGAAACACTTACACTAGGGCTGACCGATTATCGAATAAGTTAGAAATGCTGCTATGGCAGTTTCTGGAAAGGAAAATAACTGTTAATGTAACAAGGACTCTATAATCAGCGATACTTCAGGTCATAAGTCCCTAATTTAAAGTTTATTGCAGTTGTTTTGATTGTTATGTTGCCTAAAGCTCATACAGTATTTTGCTTTTATTTAGGTCTTATTTGTAAAGGGGGGATGTTACTGGATGTAATGGTTCATGTGATCGACAGTCGATTGCTTTGGGCTTGTTGTTTTTAAAGCCCGCTCTGTTGTGAATACAGTCACTGATCTTACTCTCGTGTCAGCCTTTTATTTATGCCTATACAGCTGCATAAACAAAGCTCTCTCTTTTTTTTGCTGTAGATCATTAAACGGTTACACTGTCTAAGAAGTCTGTCTGAAATCAGTTTCGTGAGATGCTTTCATGAACAAACAATGCTTTACAATCCAAGGCAACGAGTCAGCCGCCTAGGTTTCCGGCTGGACACAGCCATGGTGTTCTTCTGATGCCAACCTGAACTTTGAAGAGTCCCTAGAGGACTGTAGTGGTACCACAGCCAACTATAATTCATAGGAACAGGACTATGGGCTGTTACAGTGTCATTTTCAGCAATTGACAGTAAGCCCGTCCCCTCTAAAAGGCATAAGGTCTGTATATGATTGTTTTTGTGTAATTTGCTGTGTATGGTAATGATAATGCAACAGAGAGAGAGAGTTTGTGAATGAGACGTTAATACCCTTGTTTGTCTGATTCTGATTGCTTCTATTGTTCTTCTCATTTGTAAGTCACTTTGGTTAAAATAACTGTCTGCTAAATGATTAAATGTAAATGTAAAGAGTCAGTGTATGAATCACAATAATGGTGATGGTTCATGCTGCAATGCATTCTGGGTGCATCATTCAAACTCATCAGTGGCTCCCAGAATACATTGCAACATGAAGCATGTCCCTATTGTTGAGATTCATATGCCGATTCTTGATGTTTGAGTGACTAATTTGATATGTTTGGGTTTTTTTCACATTATACAAATTTTGTTATTAAAACACTGTTTTATATCATGCCGTAGAAACATTACTATAATCAATAATGTGAAATTAATGACACATATGACGGTCTAACATCATCTGATCATTTTCTTTTGCTGCTCTTGCCATAACAACCACAGTTAGTGATGGGACATTTGAAGCGAGGTGTTGGAGCTTTTGACGAAAATAAATGGGCCTGCCAGATGAAGCTTTAGTGTTTCGAGGCTTTGTTGTTTGCTGAGAAATCACGTGACCAATGACAAAGAAGGCCTCAGTTTGTGTGGAATATGTCATCGGTTCGGTCTGAGTGTCGCTTCGGGTTTGAAACTCACGCCACCTTGTGGTTGTTGTGGCGTTTCAGAGAAGTGTCATGAGTAGTAGAAGTGGATGTCAGAGAGTCAGAGAGTTGTGTTACTGTCATTATTGTGATATGTGTTAGGGCTATATATTATTACATTATTCTATTATACTACATTATTACTATTAGGTTAGATAGGTTCTGTTCCTCAATAAAAATCCTTTCTTCACCCACCCCAAACTGCTGTGTTGCAGTTTACTCCATAGGCACCTCACTGTACAATAAACTGTGCAAACTGCACACAAAAACAGTAACAATTCCTAGTTTTTCCCACCCCAGAATGTCAGTTAGCTTTATCACATTCCTCCACCATAAGCACTGCACTCAACACAGCATCACTTTTGTTATTCATACTGTCACTATCCAAACAATTAATGAATAAATAATTAACAGTGTGTCTGACAGTTGTCTTTGTGCAAGTATTTAATACCCAGGCAATGGACAAATGTCTACTCAGGTCATTGGTTTGGATTTGTTTGCTTTGCTCAGTAGCTAGGTGTCACTAGTGAGCAGTGATGAATGACGCTTCGGGTAATGAACCTTTAGGTGAAGCAATGGGCTGTGAGGTCTCAGTGGTTCAGGAAGCCTCATTTTGCCATCACTAACCACAGTTACAGCAGCCAGAGAAAAACTAGCATTAAAAGTCAAGGCCATAGTAATCAACTTCCAAGAAATATAAACCATGAAATGATACAAACCTCAAAATATTTTTATTATGTTATAGACTAGGCTAAACTACCTCTAATCATACATATACATCATGTGAAACTATAGTTATTTTTTTTTACAGTTGTCTACATTTACCGTGTCCCTGATGTCTTCCACCCTGTAAGTATGTACTTTCTCAACTTCCAAAAAAGACCACAATTCCATTGAGACCCTTTTCAGGAAATGAAATCATTTTTTTTTATGTTATCCTGCTTGTCCCACTCTTAAAGTTCCACCCTGTTGGGCTGTGTTATGTAGAATATTTGTCTGGTCAAACAAATTTAAAAACATATCTGATATAGTTATAAAAGTTCTGTTCATATGTAGAAGTTTAGCTAGCTAAATGTTGATCACTTAAAGAGCTACTGCTAACTTAGTTTAAAAATTTCCACCCTGTTAGATTCCAGGTCTATAAACCTAAAGGGGTGGACATTCTAATAGAATAAATGTATTTAAAAATATTATATAGGTGCAGTTCCACGTATTACTGATGGCAAACCATGCAGGACAATGACGGAAAACTCATCCACTGTTATGGAGTTCCACCCTGTTAGGCAAGTCATTTTTAAATAATTTTACAGCAATGTTACGTGTTTTGCATACTTATGTCTTATCTTGGGAGGTGAGGGGCATTAACAGCATATACAGTATATGTTTTTGAACACATTTTGTTATTATTATTTACCATGCTATTGGCAAAAATGGGTATGTCTGACAGAAATAAAGTCAATCTGGTTTGTAAAAAAAAGTGAAGCTGGTAATGCTGTTTGTGGAGTTGTTTAATGATGTTGTATAGGCTGATGTCAAAAATGTTTAGATGTCAACCCAATTTTCAACTAAAATTTTACATCTGAGTGACGTCGGAGTCCACATCCAATAACATTTCTAGCTGGGTGACCTTACATTGTGGCCATAGAGAAGAGCTGTTTAAAGTTAATGAAGAGGTTGTGAAATCGGACACTTTCTGTTTCCAATGTCACTTGTTTCTGAGCTGAATGTGTGCATCTGTTAGATAGTCATGCAATCATATAAAGAGCAAATGAAGCTGATTTTAATGATACCACTGATTAGATGTTACATGAATCTGAATCATGAGTTAGATTCTACCTGTAATAAAATCAGAACTGATGGGGCAATCATTTAATGGCTGTCACCATCATAAAAAAAACTGTTAACATCAAGTAGGCTATACAATATCCAAATAAATCATTTCAGAAGAAAAGATTTTAAGTGTGTACATCTGCAAAATTATAATTTTTTCTACAGAGAGATAACAGTGCACAAAAACAGCCTGAAAAATATGAAATAAGGTTCATGCTGATAATCTAAGTAGCAGAAAGAGCTTTCAGAAACCGACAAATCCTGTTAGGCAAGATGTCAGAGATGTCTTTTACTTTGCACACAATGTTCCAGTAATGCAGAATCTAAACTATTCCTTTTAAACAAGCAACTGAGTCAGCAAAAGACAAACGACAGACGTGTGTAGAATAAACATGCAGGAAAATACAATGCTTTTGATATACAACAACCCAACAATGTCTACCTCGTTCAGGAATGGTATTTCTTTATCATAAAATACACCTCATGACATCATCATTCTGCGAAATAACAAAGCCTGTAGAAGATCTGGATTAAGAATCTGTAAAATATCTGGATTATTTAATTGGTTAGACAGCTTCACCGCTGTCTGTCTGTCAAATCCAAACATGGCGTAGAGCGGCTGAGTGAATGTGGTCTGGACTCTGTGGATGAGGCTCATTGTGTCTGAGACGCTGTAGAAGGACAAAATCCCTGCGCTGTGATCCACATACACTCCTATTCTACCGGAGACATTGACCACAGGAAGGACAGTCTCCATGTTATTGTGCCAGAATGAGCAATAATCTGGAGAGCAGAACAAACTCCAGGACTGATTGTTACGTCCAGCCGCACTCTCAGGACCATCTCCTTCCTGCTGATGCTCTTATATGTCACTCCTATATCTACTCCTGATCTCCCTTCTCCAGCCCACTCCACCTCCCAGTAACAGCGTCCAGTCACACTCTCCACACACATCGCCTCGGTCCAAGAATCAAATCTGTCTGGATGATCAGGATACGGCACACGTGTGTCAGAGTAAGTGATCACTGTGTTTTCTTTAAACAGACGGAGCCAATAATTCACCGTGTTCACATCCAAAGTCAACAGACGGGAATCTGATGGAGATAAACACAACCTGTCATGACTTTACATCAATAATATAACATATTAATTGGTCTCTAAATTAGTATCTTCATTTCATAATGATTCTAATGGGACGTGTCTCTCTGACTTGTATAATCAAGTATTCATAAGTATTATGAACCTCCATTAAGGTTGAACCACTGTAATCCCATTGGACTATATATGGACTTGCAGTCTATGGGAGTGTCAAAAACCTCTCGGATTTCATCAAAAGCATCTCAATTTTTTGTTCTGATGAATAAAGGTCTTATGGTTTCGAGTAATTAATGACATTTTTGGGTGAACTAACACTTTAAGGTGCAGAAAGACATTTCGGAGAAACACTGTTGATATCTGAAATCACCAAATCAAACTATCACCAAAACGCCACTACCCAAAAGCATCATGTCCCTATGTTGATAACTCAAATTTACAAACAGGCTATGCAACATAGGCCCCTCCCCCATCATGAGTGGACACGCCCCTTATTGCTGATTGGCTACATATGTGTTTTGGTGTCAAGTTGTCAAGTTTACATCTCAGGGTTCTGGATCGAACCCCTGTTAAGATCATCATGTTTAATTTGCACAGAAAGTCTCCCAGTGATGGCCAGTGTTTGTGTGTGTTTTCATTGTTACTCACATTGTAGGAACTCCTTCCTAGTCGTAAACTGACGAATCGGGACAATGACCTGGACGGTTTTCACTATGAACACCAAAAAAGATCTGTGTATCAGTGCCAGCTCTTTAATTCCCATGTCGGGAATTAAACCACTACTATTTTATTTAAATTCAATTATCTTTAAATCAGGATTTACCTGTTTTAGATAACCTTTCTACCTCATCTGTGCAGAACTGCTGCAGTTTATCTCTGAGTTGAGTGACAGACTTCACTACCTCATCAAAATTGGGACGGGAACTGACAGTGAAGCCGTCTGTAGATCCAGGGAGAGAGACAGACGGGCAACTCTATAGACACAAAGACAAAAACACAAACTCTGTGCAATTAGAGAAGCCTGTTGGAGTCCTCAGTCCTGTGTTTAAGAAGATCTCTGTTACCTGGAGGAAATTAATATGATCCTCTGTTTGTGAAAGCTGTTTAAGCTCAGTCTCTTTCCACCTCAGATCATCGAGCTCCAGCTCCAGTCGCGCCAGCCGTTCTTCAGCTCGACTCACTGTAGCTCGTTCCTGATCTCTGATCAGCTGTGTCACCTCAGAGCGACGTCTCTCAATGGAGCGGATGAGCTCAGTGAAGATCCTCTCACTGTCCTGCACTGCGGTCTGTGCAGAGCGCTGTTATAGGAAACACATTACAATCAGCTCTTACACAGCCGATCTGAAGTTCTGTGTGGAGTACCGCAAGGCTCAGTGGTCGGACCGTTGCTTTTCAGCCTGTGCATGCTACCCTTGAGTAGATATCAATAGTATGCATCTATATTTAGCTAAATTTTTTCTCTGCCTGACAAAAAAACGATTCACATAGCTAACAGAATACATAGTTAATATAAATAATTGGATGGCTAGTACTTTCCTACAACTTAATTCAGAAAAAAAAAAACTGAATATTCAATTATTGAAAAAAAAAAAACTCCACAAGTAGCAACCTAGAATTATGTCTAATGGTGATGATACACAGGGAAAATTTTTGAGCAATGTTACTAGGCAGTGTTGCCATCATTGGGCAACCAGTTGAGACACAGGGCCCATGACCGATCTAAAGTATCCAGATAGAAATTTGTTGCCCATTCCCAATGGGAAAGTGTCCACGCTACTCTGTAACATTGCCCAGCAACATTGCTCAAAAAAGTTGCCCCATGTATCATCACCTTAACACTTGATGGCGGCTCTGTCAAGTCCTCGTAGTCAGTGGGTGTGCTCTTTGATACCAATCTTTCATTTGAAAGCAGAGTTTCTAGCATCTGTAAAACTGCATTCTTCCATCTTAAAATATATCTAAGCTATGACAAATACTCTCAATGATTAATGAAGATCAGTTGCGTCACTTGAGCAAGCTCTTAACTCATTATAGTCCTTCACATCAATTGCAGTCTCAAAATTCTGGCAAGTTTATAATACCTATAACATGAAAACCAACTTAATAATAGTAATTTTACGTAAAGCAAAATTGTACTAGTGACCGTCACTGGGGTTGTTCCCTTAAGGGTACATTTGTGTACCTCTAAATCAGGGGTAGGCAAGTTCGGTCCTAGAGAGCTGATGTCCTGTAGAGTTTAGCTCCAACCCTACTAAGCCACCACAGTATAAAACTCATGGCTCCTAGCATGCATTGCAGCATTAAGTATGTCACCATTGTTGAAATTCATATGTTGATTCTTGATATTTGTGCGTCTAAACTTTCCCCCTAGAATGCATTTAAAAATCAGAATTCAGAACATCTGATCTGTGGCAAGAAAGTATTGTTGGTGAATATTATATATTAACATTTTTAGTCTTAAGTTTAGTCAAACATTTTTCTTAATTACATTTTTTGTTTATGGCGTCTTTTGATTTGAACAGTTTAAATGTTTTGTTAACACTGTAACAACCACAAACTCACATAAAAAGCAAAGAGTCAATCTGCCCAACTAAATGAAACACTGATCTCCATAATGGTGACCACACATTTTCAATAAATCATCAACATCTAAACCTCTGTTAATCTCAATAAGAGCTTCTGTAGACGTCTTTCAGGGTTGGAGCCAAACTGGACAGTGACTAACCCTAACCCTAACCCTGCTAGAGGAAAACAATTGTATAACTGTACCCTAAGGACCAACTGTGTACCTTATGAAGGTACAGTCATACAATCTGTTTCCCAAGGAACAAAATTGTACCTCCACTGTACCTTTTTTTCTGAGAGAGTGCTTTGAAACAGTGTATATTGTGAAAAACGCTATACACATAACTATGGACTGCCAAGCAGTAGATCCTTTTCCTATTTGGCAAACTCTGAAATAGTCTTCCTAGCGTTGTTATGACTTTCACTGAAAGGTTCTTCAGGGAACCAAAAGTTCTTCTAAGGCATTGCCATGAACCCAACTTTTTGTTTCTAGCTGGCATCTTTATTATTTAAGAGTGTGACGGAGACTCCTGAAACTTCTCCAAATTCACCTTATGAGAATCCACAGCCTCTCTCATCCGCTTTAGATCTTTCTTTCTCTGCTGGATTGTTTCCTGGATGTTTCTCTGTGTTTCCTCAAAATGTCTCTGTAGAAAACAGATTCAATGAATAAATGTCTCTTATTTATTGTTAGGCACATATCTCTGCATTTATTGAGATGTCGATCTTTCTTAAACACAGTCAGTTTCCCTGATTGAGAGACAAATCACATGAATTATCACACATGAGCTCCAGTATGAAGCAGTACCTGTTTCTCTGTCATTGCTGCTGCCATTGATACAGTGTCATGACTTCTGTGTTCATCCACCAAACACAGCACACAGATACACCGCTGGTCGGTTCGGCAGTAAATCTCCAGCGGTTTATCATGTCGAGAGCAGATCATGCCCTGCAGTCGTCCAGTGGCGTCCATCAGATTGTGTCCTTTACCTCTAAAGAGACTCTCATGCTGTTCAAGGTGATTTTGACAGTAAGAGCTTCGGCACTCCAGACACGACTTCACTGCTTTCTGTTTTCGTCCAGAGCAGGAGTCGCACTGCACATCTCCAGATCCAGTGTGAGGAACCGCAGGAGCAGCAGGAACAGGAGCAGCATGGAGTCTCATCATCTTCAGTTTCTCCACAATCTCAGCAATCATCACATTCTTACCTAAGGCTGGTCTTGTTGTGAAGTTTTTTCTGCACTGAGGGCATCTGTAGATTCCCCTCTGATCCGCCTGATCCCAGCAGTCTGAGATGCAGCTCATACAGTAACTGTGTCCACAGGGAATCGTCACTGGATCCTTCAGGAGATCCAGACACACTGGACAGGTGAACTGATCCTCAGCCCATGAGATATTGGCTTCTGCCATTTCACTGTATATGACGACAGGCAAAGAGACGATACAGACTGCAGCTCGACAGTCAAGATCCTTCTGTCTGAAGGGCTTATATACCTTCCTGATTACATACTTAAGAAACAGGTTTTTCTGCAGGGTGTGACTTACTATAACTTGTTCATTTAAGTGTTTTTTTTTATGACAACACTGTTTAGACAACAAAGCTGTCTAAAATACGATGAACTGATTATGATTTAACTCTGCATACTGATTTCTGTACTTTAATAGTACTAGCATCAACTACACCTCACAATAATATAAATCATGTTACAGTATACTGTACAATATTATAACTGGATCATGATTGAGGCAAAGGTAGGAGAGACTCAATGATACAGAAAATCAACTACAGCAATACATAGAATCTCATAGTTTAAAAAGGCTATATATCCAAATACAGAAGCTGAGTGTCAAGTCCAACATATTGATTTTATTATGCAATTATTAATTATGATTGAATGTCTATAATGATTAATCTTTTCCAACACATTGAAGCACTACGTGAAAAAAATCGAAATAATCTTCCATTTTTGGGGGGTTCAAGTAGAGCAAGCACTGAACTTTTAGGGAAGTTTGTTTGGGAATGTGGTTTGATGAGAACTGAAACAAGGGTAGAGAAACGATGCACATAATGTTTATACACATGTTAATGTGCTACTGTAATACAATGCCTGACATTTTTTTAATATTATTTAAAAATTATTCTAGTAACATTAAGAAAACTGGACATTTTCATGTTTTTGGAATGTAACAAATCAACATTCCTAGAATTTTCTTGAATTGTTAGTCCAAATTAAGTAAAAAAAAAAAAAACGTTTGAGGAACTTCATACATTTTAAAACACGTTGCTCTATATATAACGTTAAGAAAACATTCCCAGAACCAACACTGACTATTTGGAGAAAATTCTTATAACAAAAATCTGTTAGCTGGGAACTTACACAAACGCTCAAACAAGAGCAAAACAGTCACATTAAAATCACTCACTCAACTCACCTGTCGGCGCTGAAATCACCACAAACAGCACGTTCTGTGACTTTGATTTCTGCAAATGTCAGTGTTGGGTTTTTTTTTGTTTTGTTTTTTCAATGATCCGTCGATCGATCTGAAGGTATGTGAAGAGTTTCAAGAATTGCTGTTTGGTAAATAGAGGCGTGAACTTGGACACTTTCCGTTTCTCGTAGTCACGTGATATACAGTAAATGAAAGTTGCACAATTTATAGCCACACAAGCAAAACCACAATCCTATGCTTTCCTTTTTTTCTTATATCTGAGCGTGTAAAATTTATCACAAGCACTTCAAATGAATTCAACCGGTCTTGTTTTCTAAGTAACATTAAGAATATCTCTATAGATACTTGCAATAGTGCCACCACAATTAATCAAAAGGGGCTTGTGCTTATAACTGTAGCTCAGTTTGCTCCAGAAGTTAATGCTGGTTCTGATAGAAAGGTGTCAGAAAACAGTGCATTGCAGTTTGTTGCGTATGGGGTGGCATAGCCGCTGACCACTGACCACGCCGAAAGCACCAACAGTGTCAAGTCAAGTCAATTTTATTTATATGGTGCTTTTAACAATGCAGATTGTTTCAAAGCAGCTTCACAGGAAAATAATGCCACAGAATATATTCAATTATCATACAGTTACAATATGGGCTTTAGATCAGTAATTTAGCTTATATGGTTAATTTAGTTTAATAATTTGATTTATTTGGATATTTAATTGAGTGTACCCGACTGAGCAAGCCTAGCCAGAGGCGACAGTGGCACGTGAGCAACAGAACTGGACCACGGAGCAATGGAAGAAGGTGGCCTGGTCTGATGAATCACGTGTTCTTTTACATCACGTGGATGGCCGGGTGTGTGTGGCTTACCTGGGGAACACATGGCCCCAGGATGCACTATGGGAAGAAGGCGAGCCGGCGGAGGTGATGCTTTGGGCAATGTTCTGCTGGGAAACCTTGGGTCCTGCCATCCATGTGGATGTTACTTTGACACGTCCCACCTACCTAAGCATTGTTGCAGACCATGTACAGCCTTTCATGGAAACGGTATTCCCTGGTGGCTGTTGCTCCGATCCATCGAGGCCCCACCTCAAAACTTACAGGAAAAATAACACAAAGTGAAAATAAAGTGGCATTTTGGGGTTTTGGAAACAACAGTTACCATGGTAAATACACACATGAACTGTTAATTAAATATTCCTGGTAAGTAGAATATTTGCAATTTCTTTAAAAAACTAACACAGTATGATATGTATGGTGGCTATGTAGACAAGCGAGAGACGTGGGAGGAGCGAAGCGAGACCGGTGCGTGATTGAAGAATGAGTGTCACCTGTGAGGCACACCAGTCTCGTGTCCTCTCATGAGGGAGCTGAGGCATATAAGGATGAGCGACACCAGTGAAGGACGAGAGAGGACCAGGCCTGGACTTTATGTTGTGTGTTGTTTATGTTTT
This sequence comes from Gobiocypris rarus, assembly GCA_023029165.1. Lineage (NCBI taxonomy): Eukaryota > Metazoa > Chordata > Actinopteri > Cypriniformes > Gobionidae > Gobiocypris > Gobiocypris rarus. The sequence goes on from CM040934.1 coordinate 41,045,116, forward strand.
ATTATATGTGTGCGTTGCAGTCGTCCGTGAGGGGCTGCCCACGTTATTTTTGTTTTGTTTATTTATTAAAGTCTGTTAAACGTTAGCCAGTTCCCGCCTCCTTCTTCCCATCTCTACGAACCATTACATATAGTATGTTGTATTGTAATAATGGAGTGAATGCTACAACCCTTTCCAGTACTTCATATTTTATATTATTACACCTGATGCTTTTTTTCCATGATAATAATCCATAAATCCATAATTTTCTTTGCAATCAGTTTAGATACAATTCTGCTCAAATCTGTAATCTACATGACTGCTCTCCTTTTTACTGGAATGCAATAACATAAAGAGAAATACCACAGGATAAACACAAATATCGATACGGTCTACAGCTACAGAATTGTATTCAATAAAAATGTGAAGAAGAGTACAATTATTTGTGTTATTAGATTAGTCGGATTATGTTTGTCTACAACTGTAAATTAAATTAATCAATGCAGGAATCCATATATTTTTTAAATGGTTCACAAATTAATTCTTACCAAAAGTAGTATTTATTAGAAAAACATTTCATTGGGATATCTGAAAACTAAGTTTGACAGTAAGGCAAGAGTTACAGTACATTACATTTCAACACATTTTTCAACATTAATTTCAACAGTTTCACATTGTATCAATTTCCAATCCAAACATGGCGTAGAGCGTCTGACTGAATGAGGTCTGGATGAGGCTCATTGTGTAGAAGGACAAAATCCCTGCGCTGTGATGCACATGACTATGTTATTGTGCTAGAATGAACAATAGTCGGGAGAGTCAACAGATGAGGGCAGTGGTGTGCACAGATCTCCGCAGGGTCCCCTTGGCTGAAATAGTTTAATGTCGTTGTTTAGGTGTAGGTATACTGGGGGCATGGTATTTTTCCCTGCACATGCTCACGGGGTGGGTTTGGGCACTCTTGTCTGAAACATGCTCACGGGGTGGGTTTGGGCACTCTCGGCTGAAACATGCTCACGGGGTGGGTCTGGGCACTCTTGTCTGAAACATGCTCACGGGGTGGGTCTGGGCACTCTTGTCTGAAACATGCTCACGGGGTGGGTTTGGGCACTCTTGTCTGAAACATGCTCACGGGGTGGGTCTGGGCACTCTTGTCTGAAACATGCTCACGGGGTGGGTTTGGGCACTCTTGTCTGAAACATGCTCACGGGTGGGTTTGGGCACTCTTGTCTGAAACATGCTCACGGGGTGGGTCTGGGCACTCTTGTCTGAAACATGCTCACGGGGTGGGTCTGGGCACTCTTGGCTGAAACATGCTCACGGGGTGGGTTTGGGCACTCTTGGCTGAAACATGCTCACGGGGTGGGTCTGGGCACTCTTGGCTGAAACATGCTCACGGGTGGGTTTGGGCACTCTTGGCTGAAACATGCTCACGGGGTGGGTCTGGGCACTCTTGTCTGAAACATGCTCACGGGGTGGGTTTGGGCACTCTTGGCTGAAACATGCTCACGGGGTGGGTTTGGGCACTCTTGTCTGAAACATGCTCACGGGGTGGGTTTGGGCACTCTTGGCTGAAACATGCTCACGGGGTGGGTCTGGGCACTCTTGTCTGAAACATGCTCACGGGTGGGTTTGGGCACTCTTGGCTGAAACATGCTCACGGGGTGGGTTTGGGCACTCTTGTCTGAAACATGCTCACGGGTGGGTCTGGGCACTCTTGTCTGAAACATGCTCACGGGGTGGGTTTGGGCACTCTTGTCTGAAACATGCTCACGGGGTGGGTTTGGGCACTCTTGGCTGAAACATGCTCACGGGGTGGGTTTGGGCACTCTTGTCTGAAACATGCTCACGGGTGGGTCTGGGCACTCGGCTGAAACATGCTCACGGGTGGGTTTGGGCTCACTCGGCTGAAACATGCTCACTGGGTGGGTCTGGGCACTCTTGGCTGAAACATGCTCACGGGGTGGGTCTGGGCACTCTTGGCTGAAACATGCTCACGGGGTGGGTTTGGGCACTCTTGGCTGAAACATGCTCACGGGGTGGGTTTGGGCACTCTTGGCTGAAACATGCTCACGGGGTGGGTCTGGGCACTCTTGTCTGAAACATGCTCACGGGGTGGGTTTGGGCACTCTTGTCTGAAACATGCTCACGGGGTGGGTCTGGGCACTCTTGGCTGAAACATGCTCACGGGGTGGGTTTGGGCACTCTTGGCTGAAACATGCTCACGGGGTGGGTTTGGGCACTCTTGTCTGAAACATGCTCACGGGGTGGGTCTGGGCACTCTTGTCTGAAACATGCTCACGGGGTGGGTTTGGGCACTCTTGGCTGAAACATGCTCACGGGGTGGGTTTGGGCTTACTCGGCTGAAACATGCTCACGGGGTGGGTCTGGGCACTCTTGTCTGAAACATGCTCACGGGGTGGGTTTGGGCACTCTTGGCTGAAACATGCTCACGGGGTGGGTCTGGGCACTCTTGTCTGAAACATGCTCACGGGTGGGTTTGGGCACTCTTGGCTGAAACATGCTCACGGGGTGGGTGTGGGCACTCTTGGCTGAAACATGCTCACGGGGTGGGTCTGGGCACTCTTGTCTGAAACATGCTCACGGGGTGGGTTTGGGCACTCTTGGCTGAAACATGCTCATAGGGTGGGTCTGGGCACTCTTGTCTGAAACATGCTCACGGGTGGGTTTGGGCACTCTTGGCTGAAACATGCTCACGGGGTGGGTTTGGGCACTCTTGGCTGAAACATGCTCACGGGGTGGGTCTGGGCACTCTTGGCTGAAACATGCTCACGGGGTGGGTCTGGGCACTCTTGTCTGAAACATGCTCACGGGTGGGTTTGGGCACTCTTGGCTGAAACATGCTCACGGGGTGGGTTTGGGCACTCTTGGCTGAAACATGCTCACGGGGTGGGTCTGGGCACTCTTGGCTGAAACATGCTCACGGGGTGGGTCTGGGCACTCTTGTCTGAAACATGCTCACGGGGTGGGTTTGGGCACTCTTGTCTGAAACATGCTCACGGGGTGGGTTTGGGCACTCTTGGCTGAAACATGCTCACGCGGTGGGTTTGGGCACTCACGGGGTGGGTTTGGGCACTCTTGTCTGAAACATGCTCACGGGGTGGGTTTGGGCACTCTTGGCTGAAACATGCTCACGGGGTGGGTTTGGGCACTCTTGGCTGAAACATGCTCACGGGGTGGGTCTGGGCACTCTTGGCTGAAACATGCTCACGGGTGGGTTTGGGCACTCTTGTCTGAAACATGCTCACGGGGTGGGTTTGGGCACTCTTGTCTGAAACATGCTCACGGGGTGGGTTTGGGCACTCTTGGCTGAAACATGCTCACGCGGTGGGTTTGGGCACTCACGGGGTGGGTTTGGGCACTCTTGTCTGAAACATGCTCACGGGTGGGTTTGGGCACTCTTTTCTGAAACATGCTCACGGGTGGGTCTGGGCACTCTTGTCTGAAACATGCTCACAGGGTGGGTTTGGGCACTCTTGTCTGAAACATGCTCACGGGGTGGGTCTGGGCACTCACGGGGTGGGTTTGGGCTTACTCGGCTGAAACATGCTCACGGGGTGGGTTTGGGCACTCTTGTCTGAAACATGCTCACGGGGTGGGTCTGGGCACACTCGGCTGAAACATGCTCACGGGGTGGGTTTGGGCTTACTCGGCTGAAACATGCTCACAGGGGTGGGTTTGCCCTCAAAAAAATTTACTTATGATGCTATTCACTTTATTTAAGCAATTTATCTTGATTTAACACTATTATATCAGGTTTCTGGTTCAAATGTAATTGCTTCATGTTATATTGACTTAAAACCGTTACTCTTTGACATAACTTGATGTATTTATTTTGAAATAACATGTTTCAATCAAGTAACCCAATCAAACAGGACTTTCACTTCCCGTCATGCTTTGCAAAGGGGCTAAATTCGGAGAGTAAATGTTTACATAAAATGCTATTTGATACATTTTTAACCAGATAAGAAAATGGAGAGTGTTTTTAATGCTTAATTTTCTGTTATGTTGGTATTTAAAAGTTTGTGTTGTGTTAGTGTTTTTGGAGGTTACCATTGTGGTGAAGTGAATAGCATGCTAATAACAATTAAAGCTGTGTTAATAATTTAATAAAAAAACTACTATGGGCATGTCACGGATATAACAAAACTATATTCTGGCAGAGCCAATAAGACCTTGTAAAAGGTTTGGTAAATAGTATTTCATTATATGATTTAAATAATCAATTAAATTGGATTACTTGCTTTGGTTTGTTTTTTTTATATTCAATTTAGAATAATTCAATTGAATAGTTTTGGACAAAATTAAGAATGTTAACCTGATTTAACTAAATGACATTGAATTACTCTTACGTAAAAAACTTAAGTTTACTGAAATTAACAATTTTAATTAAATTCAACATAATCCAAATACATGCTCACGGGCTGGGTCTGGGCACTCTTGGCTGAAATATGTTCATGGGGGTGGTTCTGGGCTCACTCGACTGAAATATTCTCACAGGGGTGGGTCTGGGCTCACTTGGCTGAGATATGCTCATGAGGGTGGGTCTGGGCACTCTTGGCTGAGATATGCTTACAGGGGTTGGAGTGGGTTTGAGGACACTCGGCTGAAATATGCTCATGGGGGTGGTTCTGGGCTCACTCGGCTGAAATATGCTCATGGGGGTGGTTCTGGGCTCACTCGGCTGAAATATGCTCATGGGGGTGGTCCTGGGCTCACTCAGAGTATTCACTCTGAAATATGCTCACGAGAGTTTGGGCACTCTTGGCTGAAATATGATCACGGGGGTTTGAGTGGGTTTAGGCACACTTGGCTGAGATATGCTTACAGGGGTTGGAGTGGTTTTGGGCACACTCTGCTGAGATATGCTTACAGGGGTTGGAGTTGGTTTGGACACACTGAGCTGAAATATGCTCACAGGGGTTTGAGTTGGTTTGGGCACACTCTGCTGAAATATGCTCACAGGGGTTGGAATGGGTTTGGGCAAACTCGGCTGAAATATGCTCACAGGGGTTGGAGTTGGTTTGGGCACACTCTGCTGAAATATGCTTACAGGGGTTGGAGTTGGTTTGGGCACACTCTGCTGAAATATGCTCACAGGGGTTGGAATGGGTTTGGGCAAACTCGGCTGAAATATGCTCACAGGGGTTGGAGTGGGTTTGGGCACACTCGGCTGAAATATGCTCACAGGGGTTGGAATGGGTTTGGGCACACTCAGCTGAAATATGCTCACAGGGGTTGGAGTGGGTTTGGGCACACTCTGCTGAAATATGCTCACAGGGGTTGGAATGGGTTTGGGCAAACTCGGCTGAAATATGCTCACAGGGGTTGGAGTTGGTTTGGGCACACTCTGCTGAAATATGCTTACAGGGGTTGGAGTTGGTTTGGGCACACTCTGAAATATGCTCACAGGGGTTGGAATGGGTTTGGGCAAACTCAGCTGAAATATGCTCACAGGGGTTGGAGTGGGTTTGGGCACACTCTGCTGAAATATGCTCACAGGGGTTGGAGTGGGTTTGGGCACACTCAGCTGAAATATGCTCACAGGGGTTGGAGTGGGTTTGGGCACACTCTGCTGAGATATGCTTACAGGGGTTGGAGTTGGTTTGGGCACACTCAGCTGAAATATGCTCACAGGGGTTGGAGTTGGTTTGGGCACACTCAGCTGAAATATGCTCACAGGGGTTGGAGTGGGTTTGGGCACACTCTGCTGAGATATGCTTACAGGGGTTGGAGTTGGTTTGGGCACACTCTGCTGAAATATGCTCACAGGGGTTGGAGTTGGTTTGGGCACACTCAGCTGAAATATGCTTACAGGGGTTGGAGTGGTTTGGCCACACTCTGCTGAAATATGCTCACAGGGGTTGGAGTTGGTTTGGGCTCAGCTGAAATATGCTCACAGGGGTTGGAGTTGGTTTGGGCATACTCAGCTGAAATATGCTCACAGGGGTTGGAGTGGGTTTGGGCACACTCGGCTGAGATATGCTTACAGGGGTTGGAGTTGGTTTGGGCACACTCAGCTGAAATATGCTCACAGGGGTTGGAGTTGGTTTGGGCATACTCAGCTGAAATATGCTCACAGGGGTTGGAGTTGGTTTGGGCACACTCGGCTGAGATATGCTCACAGGGGTTGGAGTTGGTTTTGGGACACTCGGCTGAGATATGCTTACAGGGGTTGGAGTGGGTTTGGGCACACTCGGCTGAGATATGCTCACAGGGGTTGGAGTTGGTTTGGGACACTCGGCTGAGATATGCTCACAGGGGTTGGAGTTGGTTTGGGCACACTCGGCTGAGATATGCTTACAGGGGTTGGAGTGGCCTTGGGCACTCTTGGCTGAGATATGTTCACATGGGTTGGAGTGGGTTTGGGCACACTCGGCTGAGATATGCTCAAAGGGGTTAGAGTGGGTTTGGGCACTCTTGGCTGAGATATGTTCAGAGGGGTTGGAGTGGGTTTGGGCACACTCGGCTGAGATATGTTCAGAGGGGTTGGAGTTGGTTTTGGGACACTCGGCTGAGATATGTTCAGAGGGGTTGGAGTTGGTTTGGGCACACTCGGCTGAGATATGTTCAGAGGGGTTGGAGTTGGTTTGGGCACACTCAGCTGAGATATGCTCACAGGGGTTGGAGTTGGTTTGGGCACACTCGGCTGAGATATGTTCAGAGGGGTTGGAGTTGGTTTGGGCACACTCGGCTGAGATATGTTCAGAGGGGTTGGAGTTGGTTTGGGCACACTCGGCTGAGATATGCTCACAGGGGTTGGAGTGGGTTTGGGCACACTCGGCTGAGATATGTTCAGAGGGGTTGGAGTTGGTTTGGGCACACTCGGCTGAGATATGCTCACAGGGGTTGGAGTGGATTTGGGCACACTCTGCTGAGATACCCTTACAGGGGAGCAGTAAGTTCGGGCACACTTGGCTGAAGCATGTTTGATAGAAGGGGTTTTGAATAAAGGTGGAAATTGGGGCTCCTCAGTGCACAACACTGGATGAGAATCTGATGGAAATAAAACAAATTCAAGACCTTCCATAATTTATTTTTTTAAATGTGTCTCTGAAGCATCAATCCATCTGAACTCACGAAGAAGATATTTAACAGGTAACAGTATTTTACCTCCTATGAACATGTGTTCCTGTCAGTTATCCATGTATCCTAATAGCTAAACCATTTTGTTACCCATGATTCCCAACCCTAACCCAAAATGAATAGTTTTAGTTAAAATTCTTATTGAAAATTACAACATTAGCATAAATCAGTCAAACTCTCCCACTAGACTGGATTTCAGACTTGTGTGTGTTTTCACAGCAACTCACTTTGGTCTGTGATCTGATATTCAGGAGACTGAATGACCTGGATGGTTTTCACTACAGAAAACAAAACACATCTGCAGTTTAATTCTCATGTCAGGACGGATTTTAAATGAAACTAGAACTATTTTTATTTTTTGAAAAACTCATTTCTGAGTATAAATCGGTATTTACCTGTTCCAGATATCTTTTCTGTCTCGTCGCTGCAGAACTGCTGCAGTTTGTCTCTGAGTTGAGAGACAGATTTCACTACATCATCAAAAGACAGACGAGAACTGACAGTGAAGCCGTCTGTAGATCCAGAGAGAGAGACAGACGACAAACTCTACAGACACAAACACACAAACACAAACTCGCTGTGATTCCAGAAGCTTGTTAAAGTCCTCAGTGTTTGAGAAGATCTCTGTTACCTGGAGGAAATGAACATGATGGTGTGTGTGTGAAAGCTCCTTCAGCTCAGCGTCTCTCCTCCTCAGATCATCGATCTCCAGCTCCAGATGCTCCAGCCGTTCTTCAGCTCGACTCACTGCAGCTCGTTCCTGATCTCTGATCAGCTGTGTCACCTCAGAGCGACGTCTCACAATGGAGCGGATGAGCTCAGTGAAGATCCTCTCACTGTCCTGCACTGCGGTCTGTGCAGAGCGCTGTTACACACACACACACACACACACGACACGCTTCAGTGGGACTAGAAGAGCTCCAGCGCTGGAGGAAAGTCCAAACTGAGACTCAAACTTCTCTTCTTCGTCAAACTCACCTTATGAGACGCCACAGCCTCTCTCAGCGCCTGAAGATCTTTCTCTCTCTGACGGATTCTCTTCTGGATGTTTCTCTGTGTTTCCTCAAAATTTCTCTGCAGGAATCAGTGACATTAATACAGCTGAGAAATGATACAGTCATGTGAAAAAAAGTACACCCTGCTTGAACTTTATGGTTTAACGCAGGGGTAGGTAAGTTCGGCCACTAGACAGCCACTGTCCTGCAGAGTTTAGCGCCAACCCTAATCAAACACACTTGATCAATGTCTTCAGGATTACTAACAGTGTATTCACATGGGGTGTCTGTATTACTGTTTCAAGCAGCTACAATCAAGTTTTTCACTTCCATGATTGTTTTTTTTTTAAGGTTAGCTACACGACATGAACATCTCTAAAAACTAGAGGCACACAGTTTTCCCATTTCACCCGGTGAATAAGTTGCAAAAGTTGCAATGAGAGGAACATATAGCTCAACACCTCAATACATGTCTCATGTCAACACACATCTCCAACATGATGTTCAACAATTGTAATTCAGTAAAAATATGATATATGTATATGAAGAGCTAAATAACAGTGACAGCAGCAGCAGCATAAATCAAGCCAGTTAATGCAAAGCAATAATTGTTTTAATACAATAGTTACCACATTAAAAATGTTCAAGCTCCAATGCGTGCTGGGAACTGGCACATCATTGTTGAATGTAAAATTGCTTGTTAATTTGGATAGTTGGGACAACATTTGGACACCTTTTGGACAAATAATCGTTGTTCAAGCAATTGTTACATCTGTTAGAAGAAAATGTTGATAACAAAAGTTTTTTTGTTGACCTTACTTAAATTCTCAAGCATGTGTCATATGTTCATACAATGGTTGATCATCACCATGTTAGAAATGTGTGTTGACATGAGACGTGTGTTAAGCTATATGTTCTTCTTAACTTATTTGCCCGAGTTAATTGGGTAAACTGTGTGCCTCTAGTTTTAAGAGACAAATTATGTTTGTGTCATGTACTTTGAAAATGAAAAATGGAGATCAAGGATTGTGTATAGCTAAACATTATTTGGTTGTCTTGACAAGAAGTTTTAAGTTCAAAGGATTACTATATATAACGGTAAAATTGTGTGTTAGAAAGGTTCCCTAATCTCAAGCGTTTTTTTGATTGGATAAAATGGACAGTGAATATTTCGTGTTTTTCTGTGGGTGCTCGAGCCCCCGAAGGCATTTGATTAGCAGCACCTGTCTGATACATTATTCCCATGGAAGCAGAAAGTGTGTAATTAGTTCTTAAAGGGATAGTTCACCCTGAAATTAAATTAAAGCCATATTTTACTCACCCTGCTGTTGATTCAATGCCCTATGTCCTTCTAAATTTTAAAAATAGTCCTGCCCGCGCGCCTTCCTATAATGGCAGTGAATAGCGACCAGTCTAAGGGCATTTTCACACCTGAAAGTCCGCACCAAGGTCCAAACCAAAGTTCGTGTTTTGATCAATTTTATACATTCGGTTGGTTTTAGTTTGGTTACACATTGATTGATTTGTTAGCGGACGTGCATCTGACGTCTGTGTGTTGTTAATTCAGCGGTTAACTTTGACAAGAATGAATGAACAGATGCATATCTTTGCCAATACTGTTAATATTATAGCATTACTATGCCAAATGAACATCCTCGTTGTGCGAACATTTTATCTTCGTCGAAAGGAAAGGAGAAAGGCTTTTTTTTTTGCCATTAAACCATGTATTTTGTTTCATAGTTATGTTTAAATATCATAATGTTATTTTTAAATTTCATCTAGGCTATATTGATTATGAAAAGTGCACAGATGTGTAATATAACCATAAAATTCGACATGAATTCTAGAAACTACATGAACCGTCACTCATGAGTTCCAGTATGAAGCAGTACCTGTTTCTCTGTCCGTTCTGCTGCCGTTGATACAGTGTCATGACTTTTGTGTTCATCCAAACACAGCACACAGATACACTGCTGGTCGGTTCGGCTCCAGCGGTTTACCATGTCGAGCAGATCATGTCCTGCAGTCGTGAGTGTCCATCAGATTGTGTCCTTTACCTCTAAATAGACTCTCAGGCTGTTCAAGGTGATTTTGACAGTAAGAGCTTCGACACTCCAGACACGACTTCACTGCTTTCTGTTTATTTTCAGAGCAGGAGTCGCACTGCACATCTCCAGATCCAGTGTGAGGAACCGCATGGAGTCTCGTTGTCTTCAGTTTCTCCACCATCTCAGCAATCATCCCATTCTTACCTAAAACAGGTCTTGGTGTGAAGGTCTGTTTGCATAACGGACATCTGTAGATTCCCCTCTGATCCTCCTGATCCCAGCAGTCTGAGATGCAGCTCATACAGTAACTGTGTCCACAGGGAATCGTCACTGGATCCTTCAGGAGATCCAGACACACTGGACAAATGAACTGATCCTGATCCACTGAAATACTGGTTTTTGCCATTTCTCTGTATGAACACACAACAGTTGATCAGTTTATACTTGCACTATTTTGTGTTCCTCTTGTTTGGTAATTGGAGTGGGATTATAGTTGGTCTCGCATGTAACCAGTTGCTCTTTTCACTTGATTCAAATTCATAAATGAGCAAGTGACAACTGCATGATTTCAATAGTGCACTGGTTTGCAAGATGCCATACCATTACCACCTAATACAGTCAAATGGGAACTGTAAGTTTTCTTAACTACACAAAAATACAGCAAGAATTTTAAACCCTGCTTCTAGAAAATGAAGAACAACGAATGTGCATCAGTTTTATGTTTTTAACATATATGAAGCCACTGCAAACTGTGTTACATATTATATTGTTATATTACAATGCAATGATATTTTGTACATGCAGTTAGCTAATTTTGTTTTGTGTATTCTGATATGTTTCACGCGTCCCCAGTCCATTAACTCGGGATAAAAGATGCTTCCCACTCATATTTACAACTTTTTACAAGTCTGCCATATGGACTGGGCATATATAAAATATAGTCAATAAAATGGTGGGACAGACTGTTAAGTTATGTTTCATTTACTGCCCTTGTGCGAAGAGCGTGTTTTTCTTTAAGTCTGTTCAGTCTTGCATCCCATGAAAGAAGGGGAGCAATAAAGAGTTTTTATTGTCCAAAAACAGCTGTAGTTATTGAATCAACATCCCACTTCTCCCAGAAGGTTCGGGAGTCTCCCGCACATTGATAGCAGCTCCCTGGTTAACACGTAGTCTTACGCGTTTCAGTCACTATTACATATTCATCTCATTTTCTAACAACAGAAGCAGAAAATATAAAAATGATTGGGATTTTGTTTCTATTAAATACAGTAGAAGATAACCAAACAAATGTAAAAGGCTGACACAAGGCAGAATGCAAATACTACGCAATTACATCATAAATAAGATTATTAGCATATGACTTAGAAAGAAGTTGGCAACAGTGTCCCTGACGCCCGCAATATACAATAGAGTGGTGCAGGTATGACATCACTTTGTAGGCCAAAACGCGGAAGCGAGTTAGCATTATAGCACTTCCGGTTGCATTATAGCATGTCCGGTTGCATTATAGCACGTCCGGTTGCATTATAGCACGCCCGTTGCATTATAGCACGTCCGGTTGCATTATAGCACGCCCGGTTGCATTATAGCACGCCCGGTTGCATTATAGCACGTCGGTTGCATTATAGCACTTCCGGTTGCATTATAGCACGTCCGGTTGCATTATAGCACTTCCGGTTGCATTATAGCACTTCCGGTTGCATTATAGCACTTCCGGTTGCATTATAGCACGTCCGGTTGCATTATAGCACGTCCGGTTGCATTATAGCACTTCGGTTGCATTATAGCACGCGTCGGTTGCATTATAGCACGTCGGTTGCATTATAGCACTTCCGGTTGCATTATAGCACGCGTCGGTTGCATTATAGCACTTCGGTTGCATTATAGCACTTCCGGTTGCATTATAGCACTTCGGTTGCATTATAGCACTTCCGGTTGCATTATAGCACGTCGGTTGCATTATAGCACTTCCGGTTGCATTATAGCACGTCGGTTGCATTATAGCACTTCCGGTTGCATTATAGCCCGGTTGCATTATAGCACTTCGGTTGCATTATAGCACGTCGGTTGCATTATAGCACTTCGGTTGCATTATAGCACTTCGGTTGCATTATAGCACGTCCGGTTGCATTATAGCACTTCGGTTGCATTATAGCACGTCGGTTGCATTATAGCACTTCGGTTGCATTATAGCACGTCGGTTGCATTATAGCACGTCGGTTGCATTATAGCACGTCGGTTGCATTATAGCACGCCCGTTGCATTATAGCACTTCCGGTTGCATTATAGCACTTCCGTTGCATTATAGCACTTCCGTTGCATTATAGCACGTCCGTTGCATTATAGCACGTCGGTTGCATTATAGCACTTCGGTTGCATTATAGCACGTCCGGTTGCATTATAGCACGTCCGGTTGCATTATAGCACGTCCGGTTGCATTATAGCACTTCCGGTTGCATTATAGCACGTCGGTTGCATTATAGCACGTCGGTTGTATTATAGCACGTCGGTTGCATTATAGCACGCGTCGGTTGCATTATAGCACGCGTCCGGTTGCATTATAGCACGTCGGTTGCATTATAGCACGCGTCGGTTGCATTATAGCACTTCCGGTTGCATTATAGCACGTCGGTTGCATTATAGCACTTCCGTTGCATTATAGCACGTCGGTTGCATTATAGCACGTCGGTTGCATTATAGCACTTCCGGTTGCATTATAGCACGTCCGGTTGCATTATAGCACGTCGGTTGCATTATATAGCACGTCCGTTGCATTATAGCACTTCCGTTGCATTATAGCACGTCGGTTGCATTATAGCACTTCGGTTGCATTATAGCACGTCCGGTTGCATTATAGCACGTCCGGTTGCATTATAGCACTTCGGTTGCATTATAGCACTTCCGGTATAGCACGTCGGTTGCATTATAGCACGTCGGTTGCATTATAGCACGTCGGTTGCATTATAGCACTTCCGGTTGCATTATAGCACTTCGGTTGCATTATAGCACGTCGGTTGCATTATAGCACTTCCGGTTGCATTATAGCACGTCCGGTTGCATTATAGCACTTCCGGTTGCATTATAGCACGTCCGGTTGCATTATAGCACTTCCGGTTGCATTATAGCACGTCGGTTGCATTATAGCACGTCGGTTGCATTATAGCACTTCCGGTTGCATTATAGCACTTCCGGTTGCATTATAGCACGTCCGGTTGCATTATAGCACGTCCGGTTGCATTATAGCACGTCGGTTGCATTATAGCACGCGTCGGTTGCATTATAGCACGTCCGTTGCATTATAGCACTTCCGGTTGCATTATAGCACGTCCGGTTGCATTATAGCACGTCCGGTTGCATTATAGCACGTCCGGTTGCATTATAGCACGCGTCGGTTGCATTATAGCACGTCCGGTTGCATTATAGCACTTCCGGTTGCATTATAGCACTTCCGGTTGCATTATAGCACGTCCGGTTGCATTATAGCACTTCCGGTTGCATTATAGCACGTCCGGTTGCATTATAGCACGTCCGGTTGCCTCTTCCCGAAGTCAATGGGGTTTTTGAATGGGGTTTTGGTTAAATGGCTGAAATAAGGTCTGTGGTGAACACAAGCTCAAGACACTTTCACGTTTTATACACAAAATACATCAGTATTACTCATGATTTTTTTTTGAAGCTGTAACGTCTTGAAAAAGGCGTTTGCCAACAAGTGTCTAAATCAGGGTCTGGTCTAAATGGACTACAGAGGCGAGGAGATTCACACCGAACAGGTAAACTCAGTCCGCCTTCACAACCTCATTCTGCTCATAATCGTGCTCTGATAAACTCTTCTAACTCAAACGTTCTGGGAAAATGTTTTGAGATAAAAACTGGAAGAGTTGTCAGAAGTTTAGTGATGGTGGAAATAAAAGGAAATAAAATGGTGCTAATCAATCTTGATTTATTCTTGAATTATATTTAAAAAAATTGTCCTCTAAAATTTTGGGTGTTTTTTTCCTGGATTGGGCGGGTTTTAGTGAGCTTTTGGCAACACTGTTCCAGACTGAGCCACAGGGCGAAATCAAATCTCCGGCAGATCAGGCTGGGTTTACCCAGTCTATAGGTTTAGTGGAAGGGGGTAGAATATACAGTTTGTACAGTATAAAAATCATTATGTCTGTGTAAAGTCCCCATAAAACATAAAAACACAGCTTGGTCATGTTGAAGTGAGAGGCTTGTCAAGCTGCTTTTAGTCATCCCAGTCTCAGTAGGAGACTAAAAACATGGCTCAACTATGGCACATGTGAGACACCACCACCAGGACAAACTGGACAATACTGATGTGGAACAAATAAGCCAACAGTTGATTTCTGTGAAAGACACAGATATGTGTTTGGCTTCTTCAAATAGCAAGTTAGACAGTAGACACATTGACTGCGGCATCATACTGTAAACGGAATAAAGTTATGTTTCTTTTAAAATGCCACCTTATCTTAATTAGTTAACTATAACATTACATAATCCATTAATTAACATTTTGTTACAGTCAATATATAAGTTTAACTTGTTTAATCAAAAGAGGTTTGTATGTTACTTCACATAAGTGTGATCTATAATGAACATAAGAAAAACAAAGAGTATATCAGTAAATGACACAAACATTCAGTTATTAAGTAATATAGAAATTAACATACAAGAGTTAGCTGCGCGCTGATTATATTAATAAATAATTATGTAAACAATGACACGCATGTCGCGTTGTAAATGTTGTATATGCTCAATGGTAAAAGTCATCAAACTCGATATTTTCAAACAATCTTGAACAAATCTGTAACTAATAAGTGAATAGAATATTTACATTATAATAGAACTACAGTTATTTTCCAGCTCGTGGTCTGTTTTAGTTTCACTTTGTGACGCGGTTTAAAATTTTACAGGCAAATCTCGACATTCAAAAAATTTAAATTACAAAGGCAAACCTTAAACTCACCCGTAATCATTTACGCACTGGGAAAAACATATACAAAGTTGAACAAACAGTCCAGCCAGCCTGATTTGTAACTAAACTGCCAGTTCTGCATGGCCGCATGTACTCACCAAAGGGGGCGGGGCTTTATTGAGGGGGCGTGGATATAGGGGGATTGTTTAGTCAAAAATTCAAGAAGGTCCATATTTGAAAGCTCTTTCTAACAGCCTTAAAATGAACACATAGTTCGTGTAATTGTTCAACTATAGCATTTGTTTCAATAAGGGTTTATTTACAAAGCAAGACCATTGACACTCCTCATTACCATGTATGCCAATGTTAACATTTTACTTTTTAATGTTACTTTTTATCTAAATTGAAACAAGATCGTTTTGCATAGAACTTTAATATTTATAACAATATAGCAAATCTATTTTGTTGTAATAAATCATGCAGGTCATTCTTTACGGTTTTATGTTTTTTAAACATGCATGCAACCATCAGGTGATTCATCATCACTCACAGCAGTGGGAGGGGTCTCATTTACCGCGGTGATCGTGATGGTTGTGTTTGGACCACAACAAAACAATGGATTATTTACCAAGACATACGAATGTGGTAAGAAAAATGGGAAAGCATCGATGCACTTTTATTTTCAGTATTTTTTATTTTGGTGCAGCAGCACTCGCGCTCTGAAATCTTATGTAGGACGGCAGCAGGGACGCACGCGCGGTGTGTGTGTGATTGCATATTTTTTTTACCCAGTTACGGTTTACGGTTTTTTTTTCGCACACTGGATGCGATCCGTCCAGTCCATTCGCACGCGCGGTGCGTCTGCAGCAGTGCGCGATCGTTTCTGCTGCAGTCAATTTTGCATACGCACAACACACCGCACCGCCATACACGCAACACGCACCGCGATACGCACCGCAACACGCACCGCACGCGCAACACACATACACACCGCAACATGCACCGCATACACACCGCAACACGCACCGCAACACGCACCGCATACGCACCGCAACACGCACCGTACACACGCAACACGCTGCATACGCACCGCAACACGCACCGCATACACACCACACGCACGCATACGCAACACACCACATACGCGCATCGCATACACACGCCCGCAACACGCGCAACACGCACCGCATACGCACAACACGCACCGCATACACACCGCAACACGCAGCATAACACCGCAACACGCACCGCATACGCACCGCAACACGCACCGCATACACGCACCGCATACACGCACCGCAACACGCACCCATACGCACGCAACATCGCACCGCAACACGCACAACACACCGCAACACACCGCATACACACCGCACGCGCACGCACCGCAACACCGCCCGCGCACACAACACAACACGCACGCAAACACGCGCAACACACACACCGCAACACGCACCGCAACACGCACCGCATACACGCAACACGCACACACCGCATACGCACTGCAACACGCACCGCATACACACCGCAACACGCACCGCTTATGCACCGCAACACGCACCGCATACGCACCGCAACACGCACCGCATACACACCGCAACACGCACCGCATACGCACCGCAACACGCACCGCATACACACCGCAACACGCACCGCAACACGCACCGCATACGCACCGCAACACGCACCGCAACACGCACCGCAACACGCACCGCATACACACCGCATACGCACCGCAACACGCACCGCATACACACCGCAACACGCACCGAACCCCAACACGCACCGCACCGCAACACGCACCGCACACACCGCATACGCACCGCAACACACACCGCATACGCACCGCAACACGCACCGCATACGCACCGCAACACGCACCGCATACACACCGCAACACGCACCGCAACACGCACCGCAACACACACCGCATACGCACCGCAACACGCACCGCATACACACACCGCATACACACCGCAACACGCACCGCAACACGCACCGCAACACGCACCGCAACACGCACCGCAACACGCACCGCATACGCACCGCAACACGCACCGCAACACACACCGCATACGCACCGCAACACACACCGCATACGCACCGCAACACGCACCGCATACACACCGTAACACGCACCGCATACACACTGCAGACGTACGGAGTGTGTGTAAAACGGGCGTGAGACTGCAATAACAGCTAGTGCGACTTTCTTGCATGGCAATTCTATATGCAGTGATAGCAGTTTTCATTAACACCAAAGAACAGTTCTTTTAAAAATTGTTCCAATGGCCATATGCAGATAAAACTGTTGCCACACATTGATTTTTTTCAATGACTGCTTTAAAACTAACTCGGTAAGTGTCAATATATTATATTCTAACATTATAGCTTGTGTTATTACCCCTTTATTTAATATAAATATGTATTCAAGTTATAGCCTGATATAGACCTATATGGCATTTGGCTGACCTAATAGGCTACATGGCAAATTTCAAATCTTGCGTAACGATGACGTATTTCCGTAGCCGATGCTGATTGGATGACGGTCACTGAATGGACGATAAGAAGGTGGTAAGAAGAGATCCGGTTTCACAACAGTTTGGCAACGAACGATTCGAGGTTGGAGTTCGCAAAGGTAAGGCTTTTTACTACTTGATTTACTGCTGATGCTGACTTGCTATTTTATAACATTATTCCCATGTTAAATTGTAATTGCTAACTTTAAACTATTTCAGATCAAGTTATTTAAAGAAACGACCCACATGAAAAAATACTATAGTATACTATAGTATATTATAGTAAAATTACAGTAATAATACTCTAGTAAATACTATAGTGTTTTTGAACCATACTATAGTAAAGATACTACAGTAAATTGTAGTATATTATAGTATTTACTACACTTTGTTAATTTACTGTTGTATATTTAATATAGTACGGTTCAAAAACACTATAGTATTTACTAGAGTAATTTTACTATAGTATACTATAGTATTTTTTCATGTGGGGATTGAACGATTTGAAGTAAAAAAAAAAGTTTACATGCAATTCGACTCATGTTAACACTAGTAGTTAAATGTGTTATATATTCGATCGAACTACTGAGTGTCTTGCTTTAAAAAATAAATGCTATAGTGTTTTTGAACCATAATATAGTAAATATACAGTAAATTGTAGTATTATAGTATTTACTACATTTTTTTTAATTTACTGTAGTATATTTACTATAGACTGGTTCAAAACACTATAGTATTTACTAGAGTAATTTTACTATAATATACTATAGTATTTTTCATGTGGGAATTATTTTAAGAAATAAAACAGTCCGTATAGCTCTGTTACCAACACTAGTAAACATGAGTTAAAGGTAAGATGGAGTGACACTGTGGACCTTGCTATTTTTAAAACATTATTTGCAATGTTAAATTGTAATTCTGTTTAGTAACATAAAATGATTAGTTCAGTTGTGTATCTTAAAATAACTTTCCTTAAAAATACTTTTTTTTAAAGTCAGTATATACTATTGGCTCTGTTAACACTAGTAAACACAATTATCTAAATTAATTGTTGTTTTAAACCCTTATTCACAATGTTAAACTGTAACTGTGTTTAGTAACCTAAAAGTATTTTAGGTAACACGTTATTTGCAACACTTTCCAAAAGGTTAATTCGTTAACATTAGCTAAACATGCGCTATACATTTGTTACTGTATTTGTTAATCTTTGCTTACTTTCGTTAATAAAAAAACAGCTGATCATTGTTACTTTAGTGTTAACAAATACAACTTTTGATTTGAATAATGTGTTAGTAAATGTTGAGATTACATTAACTAAGATTAATAAATGCTGTAGAAGTGCAGTTCATTATTAGTATAGAATGTGGACTCGGACGTACTGGTTTAAAACATTATCCACAGTGTTAAATTGTAGCATTGTAATTGCATGCTTTTTAATGGGTTCCAAACACTTCTCCATGTTCATTTCATTAACGGCTAATGATTGGTTTATTGGCCTCTGTTAACAGTTCTGAAAAAACAAAATGGTTGAACAGATCCTGATTTGCCTATTAAAAGATGCACATTTAAATATAAAGAAAACAAGTTCAAGTTTTGGGCAATTTACAGCACATCAGTTGAACTGCACAAAGACAAAAGAGTAATGTCAATGTTTTATAATGAAACCGTGAATAGGAATGTTATTGTTTGAGGTGTTAATGCGCTATTGCTGGGTACTGATCTTTCTTCTGACTCTTTAAAGGATCAGTTCACTTTTAAATAAACTTTTGCTGATAGTTTACTCACCCCCATGTCATCCAAGATGTCCATGTCTTTCTTTAGTTGAAAAGAAATGAAGGTTTTTGAAAACATTCCAGGATTTTTCTCCTTATAATAGACTTCAATGGACCCCAAGCGGATCACGGTCCAAATGCAGGGCCGCTTTAACAAATCAGACGATGAATAAGGGTCTTATCTAGCCAAACGTCACATTTATATGAGGTGGTGAATCCAGTTTTAAATCAAGAAGTTATTAGTTATCATTTTGAAAGTAGATGTGACCAGGTTGAATATACGAGATGCCGAATTGGACATTCAAGACTCACTCATTCATAATGAAGGGGAAGAGAAACGGCTTTTGATTTGTGTAATAATTTCACGAGTGTAAAAGATTTTATTAGAATGTCCTTTTTTAAATAATATTAGAGACCGGTTTTATTTAGAAAACACATTTAAAGAGTTTTCTCTTGGAGTAATTTTAGAATTTCCGTCAAATATTAAATTGAAAGATTCTATGTAGTTGTTGTTATTGGTATATATGCCTGATTTTGTATAGTGATTGTTGTTAAAGGTTTACTTCAGCGATTAGCATTAATCTTTGTATCAGTAGAAACCCGGGAGTATATTCAAATTATCCTACTTTCCCTCATATGACCCTGAGACGAGAGATAATTATGTATTTTATTTCTGGAAATTCCTCCGATGACGCAAATATCGCCATTTTGCGTCATCTGAGGAGTTTTGTCCAGAGGCTGAAGACTACAGCCAGCAGGAGGCGCTATTCCCACATGTTTTCAACATCACACTCACAGCACTCGGCTCGGAGCGGCGGAGATTCATGTAAACGGAGCGGTGGAGAGCAAAGTGAGTGTTTTAACTTTTAAAATGAACTTCCTATGAAAGTTAAGCTTCCAAAGACATGAACTGAAAAGACTGATCACGCTGTGAATGCAGTCGTGAATCCCGCTCTTCCTCAGCTCATGTGATGAATGTAATCCGATCCTGCTGCGTTTGTGCCGTGACTCTCAATCGGCTCACTCGCTCATATCCAACAGACACGTTCAGTTTTTAATTATAGTGTCTCTAACTGAACTGATTTTATGAAAATGAGCGCGGTGGGCAAGTGATCCAGTAATCCAGTAGCGACTAGCCGTGCCTAGAGTAGGGCAGTGAAGCAGTGCATTCTGGGAATTGTTGTCTTTCATCCCATGAGACAAAAATACATGTTCTGTGTTTTCTCAGTCTAGAAGGAACCAAATTCAAAAATTTTCACATTTCTACTACATTAATGACCCAGTTTAAATACAGATTCATCTTCCCAGCGCTGAAGTACCCCTTTAAGACAAAATTGTTAAATTATTGTAAACATTATTGTAAACAATGTATTGAAGTGATACTGCTGATGAATATAGCCATTGTTGCTGATATGGCATTAAATCATAAAATAAAAAAAGAAACTTATCTAGTGAAACATCGGTCATTTAAAAAAAAAAAAGTTTCAGTTTTATAATCACCAGTGTTCGCCATGCTCTGTTCTGTAAAGTGCGTTCATGATGTCACATAATACGCAATTACGTTGAAAAGGTCACGCTTGCCGTAGGCGGAAGTACAGAGTCTGTCTTTACAAATGTGCAGAGGGGGGATTAAAAATCGACCAACATCAACGTTTTACCTTTTAATTCCTTTTTTTATGAACAGTGTTTGACTTAGTATGTGCACGTTCAACTTAAACACCGACTCTGTACTTCCGCCTACGGCAAGCGGGACCTTTTCCACATTATTGCGTATTACAGAACAGCAAGGCGAGTATTTTTGCTTATAAAACTTCAACTTTTCGCTAGATCAGACCCTTATTCACCGTCTGGTGTGGTTTAAAGCCCTTTGCACTGAAACTGTCATTCGGACCTTGATCCGTTTGGGCTCTATTGAAGTCTATTATTAGGAGAAATCCTGGAATGTTTTCATCAAAAACCTTTAACTTTTCCACTGAAGAAAGAAAGACATGGACATCTTTGTAAATCATCAGCAAAAGTTTATTTAAAAGTGAACTAATCCTTAAAAGTGCCGCAAGAGATTGTCTATTTCTGGGGTTTCCTGAAATGCATTTGTGCATTGATTTGAACAAAGAGAAACATTGCTTTTGTGCTTTTGTTTTGACAGACCACGACAAGATCATTGAAGTGGCCAAGCTCCGCACAGAAGTGTCCATTCTGTGCAAGTCATGTCTGAAAACTATGAGTTTTATACTGTGAAGTCTAACATGCAAAAAAAGGCATGGGCAAGTGTTGCTCGGGTTTTAAAAACGTCTTTGCAAACTCCCAAGGCTAGTGATGACACCACCCACAAGCAACAGATTTGTACTAGTAAAAGCAAAGCCACTAAAGATAAGGACTTTGACAATCTTGTCGACTCTGACAGTGATTCAGAGAGTAGTGATGACTATTCTGAGGAGAGTCCGGATGAAGCTTTTATAAATGCTCTAACTGACTGGGCCAGAAACAGGGGAAATAAAAGAAACCACTCCAGTGAGAACGATGAAGAGAATTACTTTGCAAGCAAGAGACTGGATAAAACGGTCAGAATTGAGGATCCGCTGAGAACTGCATCCAGACACACAGATGGTGTTGCGAGTCCTAACACCTCCAGGGATAATGTGCGCCCATGCACCAGTGCAGTCGGAAATGGAGACCGGACATGCTGCAGTTCGTCATGTGCTTGTAAGTGTGCACAACTTCATGATCATCATTTCTTTGAGTGGCTGTCCAGCGGTACATTAAGATACAAAATACACTATACAGAATACAAGCTTCAAGTGCATGTATGCTCATTGTTTTTTTGCAGCCGTGCTGACTGAAGTTTTAAAAGCACAAGAGGTCATGAAGCAACAACTTTCCCTCATTCTGAAGAATCAGCAGAACCCGGTCAGTGCTCCGTCGCGGAGTGATGAACTTCCAGACATCCGCACATTCAACCTCCCTCTGTCTGATTTATCTGATCTGGAGAGGCTTGAAGATCAAATAAAGGATCAGCCAGAACGAATGAAGAAGTTGGTGCGTTAAAGTCCATGCATTTTTCACACAATTTGTCTTAATGTATGTATTCTAACTCAGACTCAGTTATTGTTGGATTGTTATTTTGGCTGTATTGATGTTTCAGTTTGTGTTGTTTTTTTTCCCCAAAGGTAACCTATTTAGGAACTATTGGTGGGTTTTCCACTAAAGAAGCTGTGTTGGCGTATCCTGGGAAAGCTTTTGGCGAACTCCTTGGCTAAAAGAATTAACTGGAGTGGTGCAAACCAAAAAGTGGCATTTGGTGCGCTGACCCTCAGGACTGTTGTAGTCAGTAAGTTGATTTTATTTACATTCCAGGACATATAGGCTACTATACATCTGTCGAGTAAGATTACTTTCATATCAATATGTTAATGGTGTGGTTTTTTTGTTACACTTTTAAGTAATAGTTTTTTTCTGATCTGTTTACACACACACACACACAAATAAATCATATGACGGTTGTACTTGTTTGATAACGATCACAATTTTTTTTTTTTTAACCCTCTGGTGCTTTTCGGCATTTCTGACCGGAAAATATTGTCTGAAATTTAAAAAAATCACTGCTTCATCGGAATGATATGAAACTTGGTGACTTTTCTAGCATTAGCACAGGACAAAATGGGGTCCTGAGCATGCTAACTGGTTGTAAAAAAAAATAATTTAAAAGTGGCGTTCATTGTCTTCGGTCAAAAATGACCACCATTGGAAATGAATTGGAAATCGGCAAACACACAAATTCACAGAAAAAAAATCTATTTCTAACAAAAAAAAATTTGTTTTATAATAAATAGTCTTTGAGATTTTTAAATATATTCTAATCTAATCTAAAAAAATGACAAATTATAAATGTGTTCAAAAGAGACCTAGGGAATTCACAATCCACTCCGTAGAGACCTCTAGTGAAAACACCCATGGTTGCATGATTTCTTCAATAATTCAAAAGAGTTTAATTTTTAGGTGTCCGGTCACTTATGACTGGGAAGACAACCAATGCAACCCCTAAACGAAGAGCACCAGAGGGTTAATCAACATCTGTACTTTGTTGCACAACAAAAAGTGTAACTATCTATTTGTGAATATTGTTTTCTGTTTCCAGAAGCCGTGAGGAGCAATGCCCATACCAAGAGCTCCACTGATGAAGAGGTGGAAAGGGTTATAACAAGATGGCTTCAACTCGCTTCTGACAGGGATGGAGGAAGGAAGGGAAGAGCCAAGTCGAACAACGTGGTCAATGTTTAAATTACTTTGAGCAATCTTTTAATATTTGTAATTACAGGTAAAAAAAAAACAAACCAAAAAATGCCGTTTAAGATGTTTCTTTATACTTTTATATATTTTTTTTTATGTTATATTTGATCATTTAAAAAGTAGCCATTTTAAGATGCATCATTGCTTCTTCTGCTTATAATCTTTATTGTAAAATATTTTTATTGAACATGTTTTATTTATGTTCAAATTTATTTCAAATGTCTTTTTAAGAGGTTTCTTTTTTACTTGTGCACTTTGATTTCTTTGGAGTGTTTTAATTTGTTTCTTGATAAATGTGCAATTTTATAAATAAATGTAGTTTTTCATATTTGTGGCCTTTGTTTTTATATCATTTGCAGCAGTTAGGGGATCAATTGTTTGCATTTTATTCTAAAGTTTTATTATAGGCTAAACGTTTTGGATTGACATTATCCATTTGCTATCACATGAACATAAAAGTGATTATTCAAGAAACATCAGTAAAGGTAGACGTTTCATAATAACATGGCAAGAATGAATCGGGCCAGCTTCGGCGCATTAGTGACGGGCCGGTTCCGGCTTGATTGCGACGGCAGGAATCGGGCAGTGAGTAAACGGGCGTACGGCCCGAGTGCGGCAAACGGAAGCGGGCTGATCGGTAAGGCCTCTGGAGTCTGAAATGCGTTTCGTATTCGTGATCTGAAAAATTCGTCACGCACAGAGAGCCCTTGCACACGGAGTCTGATGCGTATTGGTTGAACATCTAAAATGACTGGGTTTGTTGAAGTGAAAGATATTATTTAAAGGTACAATCCGTAAGATTTTTGTAATACACTATCCAAAAACACTTGTACAGTGTGATATATTTCATGCAGTTTTGGACATTATCCCAAAATGTTGTGTTGACTTACTTTGATTTGACTGACAGCACAGCTGATTCAGAGGTTCCCTAGAAACATCATTAAAAACTGCAGCGCACTGCTCTTTTCTGAATTAAAAAAACGTCAACCAAAAAGGCAGTGTGGTGCGCCTCGTGTTCGAACCTGAAAACGCGTTCTGTGTGATCGGGCCTAACAATGAAGAAATATCCACGCTATCCTCGGTATCCTCTCTTTGACAAATAGTCAAATGTCAGTAACAGGCGAATATAGCACAACATTTAGCATTCCAGCTAATTCATTACAATAACATAAAATAAAATAGAAACATACAGGTAATACAAAACAAATTAATTACCTCATGCGTGAACATGATTCGTGCACGACATCTCCCATCGTTCCACTCGCCTTCATAGCATCATCAAGCTTTGCCTTTGTTATTGTTTTGAAAATGTAACCTCTAGCAGCGAAAACTTACAGACTTAAGAGTTACAATTATAACTGAGTTCAACCAACCTGAAAAAGGTTTTACTGAAGCATGACTGTCAGTAGATTTAACCTGATTTATCCAGCAAGTTAAAATTACTTAATGAAATTAAATCTATTTTTGTTTTATATAATGAAAGTCTCTTCCCACCTTGATGTAAATACACTCAAAAGATAATTCTTTAGCCTTAATTTGTCTGAAAACATTTTTACACACAACTTAATTTAGCCTATTCAAAATAGCCACAGCTTTAGATGAAATCAACTGAAGATAAAAGAAGACATTAAATCTCTGAAGATCTCATCAGAGGAGGATTGAACCACTCCACAAACAGCATTACCAGATTCACATGACAAGTTGATGACAGATGCTGTTGGCCTGTTGTTGATGATAGTTGTTTTCATCATATTGTGGCCTTATTTGCTGATCTCCTGAGAGTCATTGATTATACACTCACCTAAAGGATTATTAGGAGCACACACTAATACTGTGTTTGACCTTTCGCCTTCAGAACTGCCTTAATTCTATGTGACATTGATTCAACAAGGTGCTGAAAGCATTCTTTAGAAATGTCGCCCATATTGATAGGATAGCATCTTGCAGTTGATGGAGATTTGTGGATGCACATCCAGGGCACGAAGCTCTTTCCACCACATCCCAAAGATGCTCTATTGGGTTGAGATCTGGAGACTGTCCATTTTAGTACAGTGAACTCATTGTCATGTTCAAGAAACCAATTTGAAATGATTGAGCTTTGTGATTAGATATTATCCTGCATTAGCCATCAGAGGATGGGAACATGGTGGTCATAAAGGGATGGACATGGTCAGAAACAATGCTCAGGTAAGCCGTGGCATTTAAATCATGCCCAATTGGCACTAAGGGACCTAAAGTGTGCCAAGAAAACACCCCACACCATTACACCACCACCACCAGCCTGCACAGTGAAAACATCCCCACACCATTACACCACCACCACCAGCCTGCACAGTGAAAACATCCCCACACCATTACACCACCACCACCAGCCTGCACAGTGAAAACATCCCCACACCATTACACCACCACCACCAGCCTGCACAGTGAAAACATCCCCACACCATTACACCACCACCACCAGCCTGCACAGTGGTAACAAGGCATGATGGATCCATGTTCTCATTCTGTTTACGCCAAATTCTGACTCTACCATCTGAATGCCTCAACAGAAATCGAGACTCATCAGACCAGGCAACATTTTTCCAATCTTCAACGTGTGTGTGTGTGTGTGTGTGTGTGTGTGTGTGTGTGTGTGTGTGTGTGTGTGTGTGTGTGTGTGTGTGTGTGTGTGTGTGTGTGTGTGTGTGTGTGTGTGTGTGTGTGTGTGTGTGTGTGTGTGTGTGTGTGTGTGTGTGTGTGTGTGTGTGTGTGTGTGTGTGTGTGTGTGTGTGTGTGTGTGTGTGTGTGTGTGTGTGTGTGTGTGTGTGTGTGTGTGTGTGTGTGTGTGTGTGTGTGAAAATCCCAGTAATGAGCAGATTGTGAAATACTCAGACCGGCCCGCCTGGCACCAACAACCATGCCACGCTCAAAATTGCTTAAATCACCTTTCTTTCCAGTTCTGACATTCAGTTTGGAGTTCAGGAGATTGTCTTGACCAGGACCACATAAATGCATTGAAGCAACTGCCATGTGATTGGCTGATTAGATAATTGCATTAATGAGAAATTGAACAGGTGTTCATAATAATCCTTTAGGTGAGTGTAGTAGCCTTGTGACTCTACAGCAGGAGATCCAGCAGTTTTTTAATCAGATTAACTGAATGATTTTTAAACGTGTACATAAGTTTTGTTCTCTGGTTTAAAAACACATCACAAAATATTTAATTGTTTATTAATATGGCACAAGATCTCGTCACACCCCTATCCATTACATCTGCACACTTGAGTTTTGTGCCTATACAATATAGATGTTTGAAAGCTGCCGAACTGACCTCAAACCAGGACAATTTGTTCTCACCACCAAACCTACCTTTGAGATCGCATGTTCAAAAATCAAACTGCCCACCTGACAATGCTGTAGCGCCACCATGGAGATAACAAGGTGATACATTCTAAAACAACGGTCGCCTTAAAGAACTCATATGGGGCTCATGTGAAAGGTTAATAAAAGTCTCAAAGATGTTCTGTTTGAAGTGTTCTAACATTATAAAATTGTTTTTTGTTTGTGTGTGTGTGTGTGTGTGTGTGTGTGTGTGTGTGTGTGTGTGTGTGTGTGTGTGTGTGTGTGTGTGTGTGTTGCAGAACAGAAGTGAGGTAAAATCAGACCAGCAGATCCTTTTTATCTGACAGATCACACAATGAGAGCATGGCAGACTTTAATAGTGACTATACTCATGGTCATCTTTAGAGAGAGAAATTCAATGACCATGAAAATAAGATCCGTAATGTCCATGTGTATACTGGACCACTTTACCTACAGACAGTGACTCCAAACAAAGAAATGGAACAAAGGACTGAGACATTGCCGAAATTCAATTGACCATGAAACAAGATCCGTAAGTGTCCATGTATACATTATCTTTGTTGCTCTGTTGCATCAAAATGAGTTCTGAACATTGCAGGGTCTCTCACTTAAAGAAAACCGAAAAAGATTGAAAAGAAATATAACATTAAAAAGCAGCATAATAATTGCTGGCCAGAGGATGACATCAAACGAGCTTGGGGAAAACACAAAGAATGGATGAAACCTCATTAAGAAGAAAACGCTGGGCTCTTGCGATATTGTTGCAGTTGATTAAACGCTTCAGGTTTTGATTTTAATAGAAAAGAAGCACAGTCTGATCAGAATAAGGCTGGAGATTCAATCCATACATCTGATCAAATCCAATCTGAAAAACACTGTAGGATCCAAAGGGTCAGCATCAGGAAGTCAACATCAAAGTGAAAAAGAATATATACGTATCCCACTCTCTGTCATGTTTAGAAATGAATCAGACTCTGCAGAGGGGAAGGAAAGTAAAAGGCAGCACTACCTATAAATTAATAGACAGATTACCTTTCTGTCCTGAAATAAAGAAAAGAAAGTCTTATGTTATGTTGTACAACAATCAAACCAGGAATGCTGCATGGGTGTATGAGATACTGAACAAGAGCACTACAACTGCTAAAGAATATATAGAAAAATGCAAATATGAAAATGACCTCGGTGTACCCTGCCATGCACATGAGAGCATGGCAGACTTTAATGAAAGTGACTATACTCATGGTCATCTTGCGGCTGCTGCCAATCACAGGTGGTGTGAGAAAGCTCGAATGGACACTTATTTCCTCAGCAACATTGCTCCACAGACAGAGTACTCAAACAAAGAAATGGAAAAATTGGAGGATCACTGCCAGTAAAATTCAATGACCATGAAAATAAGATCCGTAATGTCCATGTGTATACTGGACCACTTTACCTAAAAAGTGATAAAAACAAAAGACTGAGACATTGAAGAAGATTTGGAAAACAAAAGTAGTGCCAACTCACTTCTTTAAGGTGGTGATTGTGGAGAAGGAGGATGGGACAGTAGAAGACCCGATATGCTATAAGCTGCCCAACGTGAAATCAAAAGCGAAGAAGAACAATTAAGAAATAAAAACAAACAATCAAAAGACAAAAACAAACAATCAAAAGACAAAAACAATGAAAATGCAGTAGATCACTACATTGTGTCAATTAAAGAAATAGAGTTTGACTCTGGTCTGAGGTTCACAGAAAGAGGCTGCACTGAAGGAGAGACTACAGTAAAGGACTGTGAAATGGATGAAGGAGGGAAAGATGAAAATAGAAAGCAATCCTGTGTTAAGATCAATGTCAGAATAAGCACCCCACTTACTGATCACGATAGTTTTGTCTACATCTGACATGTGTGCGGTCATTTACCGCATTACCCAATGACACTGAACCACAGCCCACATGAAAAAATACTATAGTGTATTACAGTAAAATTACTCTAGTAAATACTATAGTGTATTACAGTAAAATTACTCTAGTAAATACTATAGTGTATTACAGTAAAATTACTCTAGTAAATACTATAGAGTACTACAGTAAAATTACTCTAGTAAATACTATAGTGTATTACAGTAAAATGACTCTAGTAAATACTATAGTGTATTACAGTAAAATTACTCTATTAAATAATATAGAGTATTACAGTAAAATTACTCTAAATTACTCTAGTAAATACTATAGTGTATTACAGTAAAATTACTCTAGTAAATACTATAGAGTACTACAGTAAAATTACTCTAGTAAATACTAAAGTGTACTACAGTAAAATTACTCTAGTAAATACTATAGTGTACTACAGTAAAATTACTCTAGTAAATACTATAGTGTACTACAGTAAAATTACTCTAGTAAATACTATAGAGTACTTACAGTAAAATTACTCTAGTAAATACTATAGTGTATTACAGTAAAATTACTCTAGTAAATACTATAGTGTATTACAGTAAAATTACTCTAGTAAATACTATAGTGTATTACAGTAAAATGACTCTAGTAAATACTATAGTGTACTACAGTAAAATTACTCTAGTAAATACTATAGTGTACTACAGTAAAATTACTCTAGTAAATACTATAGTGTACTACAGTAAAATTACTCTAGTAAATACTATAGTGTACTACAGTAAAATTACTCTAGTAAATACTACAGTGTATTACAGTAAAATTACTCTAGTAAATACTATAGTGTATTACAGTAAAATGACTCTAGTAAATACTATAGAGTACTACAGTAAAATTACTCTAGTAAATACTATAGTGTATTACAGTAAAATTACTCTAGTAAATACTATAGTGTTTTTAAACCGTACTATAGTAAAGATACTACAGTAAATTAACAAAGTGTAGTAAATACTATTATATACTGTAGTATATTTACTATAGTATGGTTCAAAAACACTACAGTATTTACTAGAGTAATTTTACTGTAATTTTACTATAATATACTATAGTATTTTTTCATGTGGGGTTGTTTGGTTAAGCCCATATCTTATTAACCTGAAATTAATACACATAGTACCTTTTAAATTATAGACAAACAATAACCAAGATATAAACAAACATACCGTGTGCTTTCCATCAGGATTCAGGAGACATTGGGAGACATCTTCTTATCAAACACTCTTTTCACTCTTCGCAACACCTCGTGTTTTTCGTGGTTCACTCTAATCAAATCACATGACTGGTACATCTTACATTAATCATTTTCTCCTGTAGGTGTCACTATTGCCAAAATATCATGCAAAACAAATATACAATTCTCAAGTATTCATGAATTAGAACATTTTAAAACAAACACAAACAAAACTTTCAAGAAGCGACCAATGTAAAATACTTTATCTGCGACAGCTACTGTATGTACTTATGTGTAGACGCACGCTGTTAGCAAATTATGTCATTTTACAATAAATTTTACAACAAAGTATTGTATTCATGTTTTTAAATGCAAGTGCATGATGGGAAGTGTCAGTCCTGTAATATTATTGTAACTACACTGTAGAATCATTACTTTCACAGTAAATTCCCTGGTGTTGGATTAACACCGCTCTGTGTTCATATGGGAACCGCCAGCAGGGTGTTAAAGTAACTCTGAAGAAGTGTTAAAGTTAATTAGATACTTAAGTGATTAATTAAGTTGTTAAATTAATTTTGATTGTTCAATTATTAAAGACACCTAATGATAATGAGCAGCTTTAGATGAAATCAACTGAAGATAAAAGAAGACATTCAGTCTTTGAAGATCTCATCAGAGGAGGGTTTAGATGTTGATGATTTATTGAAGCGATCATAGATATTTCTAGGATCTGTGCGGATCTGTCCAAATGAGGCATCTACGTAATATTCTATGATCGCGCTAATTTGACCTCACTAGACGGAAGTATGGCAGGAACAATAAAATAAATACTGTTGTGTTTCTCACAGAAACCGATCAGTTCGTGTCTTAAGACATCAATGTGTCGCCACGAGCCACAGGGTTTTTGTGCATGTTGTCTAAGCAATAAGTAGAATTGTTACCCATTAACATGCATATGACTAGCAGACTGCAACGGTTGGAGTTAAAAATCTTCATTTGTGTTGGACTGAAGAAACAAAGACACCTACATCTGGGATGCCCTGGGGTCAGCAGATAAACATCACATTTTCATTTTTGGGTGAACTATCCCTTTAAATCCGGTTCAAGAAAACTGCACATATTTATGTATTAATAAACATATGTGCAGCAGAATCTGTAGTGTGACATGCTCATTTACACAATTTCTTGTACTGCTATTCCTGACACAGCACTTTATAAGGCGTTTGTGTTCAACTGCACTGCGTTTTCCTCGCCGCTAGGTGGCGCTCGTTTTCAGTGTTGGGGTTTCTGTGGGTGGCTGTCCTGTACGCTAGGTGGCGCTGCTGTGACGGACGGGTGGACCATATTAAGACACACGGGATGGATTGTCCATATTAAGACAAAGACCATATTAAGACAATGGCGAAACACGGAGTGATAAACTCTGTGTGCATTCTGTCGCAACTTCTGTTTGCTGAGAGACATTCTGTCCTAAATCACGGTGTCACGAGGGTTTACACAGGGCACAAACATGTTTTAACTCATGTTTTAAGAATTGTATAAGGATATATGAATACACCTCAATAAGAGAAGTAAAAGTGAAAGTGCACTTGGAACTTGAAAATGAGGACAATAACGTGTGTGTGTGTGCGTGTGTGTGTGTGTGTGTGTGTGTGCGTGTGTGTGTTATCAAATGAGGTTATTCTTGAAGAGGTTAAAGTATAAATCAGTGCTTTGACGGTCATCACGTCCCTTATTTATCTGGGTTAAAATGTCATTCTGTGCCCTCTGAAAAACTAAAACACAATGAGCCTTTTATAGACAACAGGTGTTCACTTACACAACTAATCATGATTATATAGTTTATTATAGTATAGTTATATAGTTTGCTCCATAATGTCGTTATTACTGTTGCAGCAGTACAACTAATAAAATGTATTTATTAAAATATTTTATTTTTAATTAACAAAGATTACGGATTGATTAATTCTTTATTCATTAAAATTACGTTTCTGAATTGTATTTAATAAAATAATATTTCAGTGTTATAAATTAACAGTATAATTCGGAATTATATTAAAATAATAGAATAACGCTATACATAAACAAAACTGTATTTTATTTATTAAAATAACAGACTATCTAAAATCTAAATGATATTTATTAATATACTAGTTTATTTATTAAAACAAAGATGCTACGTTTATTTAATATAATATTTATTTTAAATAAATGTAGACTAATGTAAAAACGGCAGTTAAACCCGTCACGTGACTCCCACCTCGTACTAGATCACTCACGCTACGCGCTCTGACGTCACACAGCCCGCCAAACAATGGCAGCCCCAACGGATGCGATGTTTATAGAAGTTGTACAAGGTGAGTTCAGACTTGAGGACAATCTACCGTCGGAATCAAATTATGAGCAATTATGAGCAATGTGAGAAACAAGATTACCCGGGATTAACTTAAAAATTTTTTTAAAAACGTTAAAAACAGATTTCAGTCTTTACACCGAACATTGATCGGACTTGTTTGTTCAGCACATCCCACAGAGGCTCGATTGGATTGAGATCTGGGGAATTTGGAGGCCAAGTCAACACCTCAAACTCGTTGTGCTCCTCAAACCATTCCTGAAGCATTTGTGCTTTGTGTCAGGAGCATTATCCTGCTGGAAGAGCCACAGCCACCAGGGAATACCGTTTCCATGAAAGGCTGTACATGGTCTGCAACAATGCTTAGGTAGGTGGGACGTGTCAAAGTAACATCCACATGGATGGCAGGACCCAAGGTTTCCCAGCAGAACATTGCCCAAAGCATCACACTGCCTCCGCCGGCTCGCCTTCTTCCCATAGTGCATCCTGGGGCCATGTGTTCCCCAGGTAAGACGACACACACCCGGCCATCCACGTGATGTAAAAGAACACGTGATTCATCAGATCAGGCCACCTTCTCCCATTGCTCCATGGTCCAGTTCTGATGCTCACGAGCCACTGTTGGTGCTTTCGGCGGGTCAGGGGTCAGCATGGGCACCCTGACTGGTCAGCGGCTATGCCGCCCCATACGCAACAAACTGCGATGCCCTGTGTATTCTGACACCTTTCAATCAGAACCAGCATTAACTTCTTGAGCAGTTTGAGCTCCAGTAGCTCGTCTGTTTGATCGGACCACACGGGCCAGCCTTCGCTCCACACGTGCATCAATGAGCCTGGGCCGCCCATGACCCTGTGGCCGGTTCTCCACTGTTCCTTCCTTGGAGCACTTTTGATAGATCCTGACCACTGCAGACCGGGAACACCCCACAAGAGCTGCAGTTTTGGAGATGCTCTGACCCAGTCGTCTAGCCATCACAATCTGGCCCTTGTCAAACTCGCTCAAATCCTTACGCTTGCCCATTTTTCCTGCTTCTAACACATCAACTCTGAGGACAAAATGTTCACTTGCTGCCTAATATATCCCGCCCACTAACAGGAGCCGTGAGGAAGAGATCATCAGTGTTATTCACTTCACCTGTCAGTTGTTATAATGTTATGCATGATCGTTGTATCTAAAAATGACAAACTGTCTGTAAATGATTGTGATTGTGATGATTTAAAGTCACCATTAAATCAAATTTTTTCAATATTGCAGTTTATATTATTAATCCGTGTGCATTATTATTCATGTGCCCTCGTAAACTTGAATCAAAATAACCTCTCCCTCTTGCAGCTCTTCTCTGATGATGTGGGCGGGGCCAGCTGTCACTCACATAAGATCCACCAATAGCAAACCAGCACCATCCAATCAATTCCCCACAGACAAAATCAAGCCCCGCCCTACTTTTGTTTTTATTCCTGAAGCCGTTTTACTCAGATTTACGGAATAATAGGGAAGAAAAGATGATCGCAACTTCCATTTCATGCTGACTTTAATAATAATTGACATGATACACATCTGAAGGTAACCTGTCAATCATAACCTGCAACATAAAACTATAAAAGCAAGCAGATTATAAAAGCAGCTCATGAAGCAACACTGTAAAACTTTATTAGAGCAGAAACATAAGCGCGTAGTTTACTCAAAAACAGACGAGACAAGCTGAGCTGAGATATTAAAGTGCATTTCAAAGCTGAAGATCTGTGTTCAAGACGCTCTTCAGTTCACCGTGACTGAGAATCAAAGCCGTTTGCCGAACCACGATGATCACGGTCGGCTCATGTCTCTCGCATGATCCTCACCGTCGAGGATCTCAGAGTCAAACACTAAAACATCAGACGGCCCGTGAGCCTCAGGACATCCCGTGTGAAGATCTCCTCCAGTGTGTGGTGTGGTTTGATGGCTCTCAGGATTTAAGGCCGATCTGTGCCATCAGCTGCTCGTACAGAGTCCACGCCATCGCCGCCATCATGGTTCTCCTCAGAGAGCGAGGAACCGCGCCACGGAAAAACCCCCCCATCCCGTGATTCTGACAGACAGACAGACAGACAGACCAGTGTTATCTTAGGACTCAGTTTTTCCCACTCGTTTTTATTTGATTATTTGTGTTGCATGTGTTTGTCATATCAATGGTGCATGCTGGGAGAATCTGTGTAAGATGAGCGTCTGCTACCTGGTAAATGTATCGCAGCACATCTGACGTCCTGCTGAAGACGTCTGGACTCACTTGAAGGTGAGTTTTCACCACATCTGCCGGCTGGGTCAAGACGGAGGCCAGGACGCCGGCCAGAACTCCGCAGCTGAAGTTAGCCAGCGGAGCGTAAGACGACTGGCTGATCTCTGAGAGAGAGAGAGTTTATCAGTGCAGTCTGTGAAATGATCTGCACAGCTGTTACACAACCCACCGTCACTGTGACTCCCTGTCTGAGC
Source organism: Gobiocypris rarus (assembly GCA_023029165.1). Classification (NCBI taxonomy): domain Eukaryota; kingdom Metazoa; phylum Chordata; class Actinopteri; order Cypriniformes; family Gobionidae; genus Gobiocypris; species Gobiocypris rarus. The sequence goes on from CM040934.1 coordinate 41,080,015, forward strand.
CGACGGAACCACTCTTATCTCCTATGGAGAAACATTTGCACATCATGAGCAATATTCCCGTTCCCTGCTATCTCAGGTCATGTTCCAGAAGGTCATGGGGATGTGAAAAAACTGCATTTAATCCTTTTTTTGCAACATTTTTGCTTTCCTCTGAGAAACTTTTGCATTCCCTGGGGAATGTTGCATTAGATGGCCAAACTATTTTGCATTCGCGAGAAAGATTTTGGTGTTCTATGGACGCTTGTTTCCAACACTGAATTAAAAAAAGAAGGTAATTGCAGCTTTTTATCTCACAATTTTGACTTTGTCGCAATATCAACATGCAATTGCGTGTTACAAAGTCGGAATTGCGCAATATAAAGTCGGAATTGCGCAATATAAAGACGGAATTGTGAGAGATAAAGTCGGAATTGCACAATGTAAAGTCAGAATTGCGAGAGATAGTCAGAATCACGGGTTATAAAGTCAGAATTGCGAGAGATAAAGCCAGAATCATGGGTTATACAGTCGGAATTGCATGATATAAAGTTGGAATTGCGATAGAAAGTCAGACTCACAGGTTATAAAGTCGGAAATTGCGATATTAAGTCAGAATTGTAAGAGAAAAAGTCAGAATCACACAAAGTCGGAAATTGCGATAAAGTCAGAATTGTGCAATATAAAGTCAGAATTGTGAGAGAAAAAGTCAGAATTGTGAGAGAAAAAAGTCAGAATCACAGGTTATAAAGCCGGAATTGCGAGAGATAAAGCCGGAATTGCATGATATATATTCTGAATTTTGTAGGAGATTAAGTCAGAATTGCACAATATAAAGTCGGAATTGCGAGAGACAAAGTCGAAATTATGAGATAAAAAAGTCAGAATTGCGTGTTATAAATTCTGAATTTTGTGGGAGATAAAGTTGGAATTGCATGATATAAAGTTGGAATTGCGAGAGATAAAGTTGGAATTGCGTGATATAAAGTTGGAATTGCATGATATAAAGTTGGAATTGCGAGAGATAAAGTTGGAATTGCATGATATAAAGTTGGAATTGCGAGAGATAAAGTTGGAATTGCATGATATAAAGTTGGAATTGCATGATATAAAGTTGGAATTGCGAGAGATAAAGTTGGAATTGCGAGAGATAAAGTCGGAATTGCATGATATAAAGTTGGAATTGCGAGAGATAAAGTTGGAATTGCGTGATATAAAGTCGGAATTGCGAGAGATAAAGTCGGAATTGCATGATATAAAGTCAGAATTGCGAGAGATAAAGTTGGAATTACGCAATATAAAGTCAGAATTGTGAGAGAAAAAGTTGGAATTGTGCAATATAAAGTTGGAATTGTGAGAGGTGAAGTCGGAATTGTGAGAGATAAAGTTGGAATTGCAAGAGATAAAGTTGGAAACGCGGGTTACAAAATCAGAATTGCGAGAGATAAAGTTGGAATTGTGCAATATAAAGTCGAAATTGTGAGAGATAAAGTTGGAATTGCGCAATATAAAGTTAAAATTGTGAGAGATAAAGTCAGAATTGTGCAATATAAAGTCGGAATTGTGAGAGATAAAGCCGGAATTGCGTGATATAAATTCTGAATTTTGTGGGAGATTAAGTCAGAATTGTACAATATAAAGTCGGAATTGCGAGAGACAAAGTCGGAATTGCGAGAGACAAAGTCGGAATTGCATGATATAAAGTTGGAATTGTGAGAGATAAAGTTGGAATTGCGAGAGATAAAGTTGGAATTGCGCAATATAAAGTCGAAATTGTGAGAGTCATAAGAGATAAAGTTGGAATTGCGCAATATAAAGTCGAAATTGTGAGAGATAAAGTCAGAATTGCTCAATATAAAGTCGAAATTGTGAGAGATAAAGTCAGAATTGCGCAATATAAAGTCGAAATTGTGAGAGATAAAGTCAGAATTGCGCAATATAAAGTCGAAATTGTGAGAGATAAAGTCAGAATTGCGCAATATAAAGTCGGAATTGTGAGAGATAAAGTCAGAATGACGGGTTATAAAGCCGGAATTGCGAGAGATAAAGCCGGAATTGCGTGATATAAATTCTGAATTTTGTGGGAGATTAAGTCAGAATTGCACAATATAAAGTCGGAATTGTGAGAGATAAAGTCGGAATTGCATGATATAAAGTTGGAATTGTGATAGAAAGTCAGACTCACAGGTTATAAAGTCGGAAATTGTGAGGTATAAAGTCGGAATTGTAAGAGATAAAGCCGGAATTGCGTGATATAAATTCAGAATTTTGTGGGAGATTAAGTCAGAATTGCGCAATATAAAGTCGAAATTGTGAGAGATAAAGTCAGAATTGCGCAATATAAAGTCGAAATTGTGAGAGATAAAGTCAGAATTGCGCAATATAAAGTCGGAATTGTGAGAGATAAAGTCAGAATGACGGGTTATAAAGCCGGAATTGCGAGAGATAAAGCCGGAATTGCGTGATATAAATTCTGAATTTTGTGGGAGATTAAGTCAGAATTGCACAATATAAAGTCGGAATTGTGAGAGATAAAGTCGGAATTGCATGATATAAAGTTGGAATTGTGATAGAAAGTCAGACTCACAGGTTATAAAGTCGGAAATTGTGAGGTATAAAGTCGGAATTGTAAGAGATAAAGCCGGAATTGCGTGATATAAATTCAGAATTTTGTGGGAGATTAAGTCAGAATTGCACAATATAAAGTCGGAATTGCGAGAGACAAAGTCGGAATTGTGAGATATAAAGTCGGAATTGCATGATATAAAGTTGGAATTGCGAGAGATAAAGTTGGAATTGCGTGATATAAAGTCGGAATTGTGATAGAAAGTCAGACTCACAGGATATAAAGTCGGAAATTGTGAGGTATAAAGTCGGAATAGTAAGAGAAAAAGTCGGAATTGCGTGTTATAAAGTCTGAATTGTGGGAGATTAAGTCAGAATTGCACAATATAAAGTCGGAATTGCGAGAGACAAAGTCGGAATTGTGAGATATAAAGTCGGAATTGTGAGATATAAAGTCGGAATTGCATGATATAAAGTTGGAATTGCGAGAGATAAAGTTGGAATTGAGTGATATAAAGTCGGAATTGTGATAGAAAGTCAGACTCACAGGATATAAAGTCGGAAATTGTGAGGTATAAAGTCGGAATTGTAAGAGAAAAAGTCGGAATTGCGTGTTATAAAGTCAGAATTGTGGGAGATTAAGTCGGAATTGTGAGATATAAAGTCGGAATCTTGAGAGATAAAAACTTTTGCATTCCCCTGAGAAATGCCACACTTGCGTACAAAAACTTTGCATTGCTCCAAAAAAAAAAACTTCGGTCACAAAACTTTTGCTTTCTCCTGAGAAACATTGCGTCCACTTGCAACATTTTTGCCTTCCTCCGAGAGCTGTTGCATTTGCTTGCAAAAATAAAAACGCGAAACTTTTGCGTCCCAATAAAAACATAGAGCGCTGTTGCAAACTTCAGGATTACCCCAGAAATATTGTGTTCACTCACATAGGGTTAATGTGTTTTATAAGCGAACTAATAATTATAAGCCAGAAGTTTTTTGAAAAGTAAAATGAACCAGAAATCACACACATATTTGTAGTATGTTCAAACACTCTCAGTGCACAGACCTTGTGGGAGCGAGTATTTGGCCTGGCTGTAGATCATGACGTATATCCCGGAGAACGGCGCGTCTCTGAGCAGCGTGGCGGTCAGACCAGAGAACAGAGCCTTCGGCCCCTCCGTCCGGCACATGGACCGCAGCGCTCCGGCCACACTGCTGTACTGATAGCGGCCGCTCTGAAACACACACACACGATTTCACACTCTCATGAGGCAGAATTGCAAGATATAAAGTCGGATTTGCGAGATACAAAGTCGGAATTGCGAGAAATAAAGTTGAAATTGCGAGATACAAAGTTGGAATTGTGAGATACAAAATCGAAATTCCAAGATATAAAAAACAGAGTTGCGAGTTATAAAGTCGGAACTGTGGGATAAAAAGTCGGGATTGCGATTTTATAAATCAGAATTGCAAGATGTAAAGTCGGAATTTCAAGAAATAAAGTCGGAATTCCAAGATATAAAAGTCAGAATTGTGAGTTATAAAGTCGGAACTGTGAGATAAAAAGTCGGGATTTTGAGAAATAAAGTCGGAATTGCGAGTTAATAAATCAGAATTGCAAGATCTAAAGTCGGAATTTCAAGAAATAAAGTCGGAATTCAAAGATATAAAAGTCAGAATTGTGAGATATAAAGTCGGAATTGTGAGATATAAAGTCAGAATTGAGAGATATAAAGTCAGAATTGTGAGATATAAAGTCAGAATTGAGAGATATAAAGTCAGAATTGAGAGATATAAAGTCGGAATTGTGATATACAAAGTCGGGATTTCGAGAAATAAAGTCGGAATTGTGAGATATAAAGTCATAATTGTAAGATACAAAGTCAGAGTTGCGTGTTTATAAGTCAGAATTGCAGGATGTAAAGTCGGAATTTTGAGAAATAAAGTTAAATTTGCAAGACACAAAAGTCAGAATTGCGAGTTATAAAGTCGAAACTGTGGGATAAAAAGTCGGGATTGTGAGAAATAGTCGGAACTGTGAAATACAAGGTCGGAATTGCAAATTTATGAGTCAGAATTGCAAGATGTAAAGTCGGAATTTTGAGAAATAAAGTCGGAAATGTGAGATAAAAAGCCAGAATTTCGAGAAATAAAGTCGGAATTACCAGAAATAGAGTCAGAATTGCGAGAAAAAGAGTCAGAAGTGTGAGATAAAGTCGGAATTGCGAGAAATAATCTGAATTGTAAAATACAAGGTCGGAATTGCGAGTATATAAGCCAGAATGGCAAGATGTAAAGTCAGAATTTTGTGAAATGAAGTCAGAATTGCAAGATGATTTTATGTTTCCGGATTCTTTAATATAGAAAGTTCAAAAGAACTGTTTATTTGAAAAAGAACTCTTTTGTAACAAAATAAACATCTTTACTGTCATTTGTATTTATCTACACACACACACACACACACACACACCTCGAAGCGTGTTTTGATGACCGTGACGGGCAGCATGCAGACGCCCGCGACACATCTGGCTCCGGCTCCCAGCAGCACTGACTGTAGGGGCCCCGGGGCCCCATCGGTGCAAAACCGCTGCTTTAGCGTGGAATACGTGCTGAAATAGATCCCGACTCCCGGAATACAGCGCACAAACGACTGCGGAGACAGAGAGCGAGAATATAACCAAACAAACACAAACAGAGAGGTATCGTATCAAATCAGGTGTGCCACTCACAGGTGAGACGCCTCTCCACAGCCCAAGGAGCTTCTCCGTCCGCAGGACACTTACAAAGACCGCGACCATGCTGACCCGCCCCGACCTGAAGCACAGAACACGGTTCATTCAAACATCACCAGACTGAACCTGTCAATCAAACCCGTCCCGCATGTGGACTGACCCGGGCTGTAGGGTCTGCAGGCGCGTCTTCACCAGGTCCAGAGGCTGGAAGAGCAGCGTGGAGCACGTCCCGCTCAGAGAGCCACACATGAACGCCTTCACAGCGGGATGAGCCTAGATCACAACACACACAATATTCAACAGCTGCTTTCATCGGTTCATGATGTCATGTTGCCTTAAATACATTTGTGTTTATATAATACGATTATGGGAAACGAAATCTAAACTTACGCCATACTATAAATGAAATAAACGTTAATGGAAATAAAACTTATTTCTAGTAGAATTCCAAATTTTACAAAATAAAAGAACTAAAATAACAAATAAAAACGATTTATTTTATAAAAATATATAGTAAAATATTAGACATATTAAAAAAACTTAAAGATATGAAAAATAATTCAAAATATTAAAACTATAATAGTATATAAATTATACTAAACTTAAAAATGATGGGGGAAAAAATCACTATTTGAAAATAAACGTTAAATAAAATATAAATAAAACTAGCTTGTTGGCATGGCAACATTTCTCCGTTTAAGTTTTACATTTTGCGAAATATAACTACAATTTAATAGGCATTTTATTTAATATAGACATGTTTAAACAAAAAACACACATTACTTGAAAAACTATTTGAAAAATATAAATGCTATAATAGTATATCAGTTATACTAAACGTGAAATTAAGCAAAACTAAAATAAAAATGGACGCTTTCAAAATATTAATAGCGATCCGATGATATGAAAACAACGCCGTTACACACGCGTTAGTTTATTCGGCCGTCACAGACACACTGATGATGTCATAAGCGAATGATAAGCATGTGATGATGTAGTAGAATTCTACGTTTTTAATTTTACAAAATAAAAGTACTAAAATAACAAAAGCTAAATTAAAAACTATTTATTTGATAAATATTATATAGTAAATATACCAAAACTCACTTAAACCAAAGTAAAAATATACAAATAATTCAAAATATTAAAACTATAATATTATATTAATTATGCTAAACTTAAAAATGTTGGTGGGGATTCACGACTTGAAATTAAATAAATGTTAAATAAAATATAAATAAAACATGCATGGCAACATTTCTCAGTTTAAGTTTTTACAATTTGCAAAATACAACTACAATTTAAATATAAATATACAGGCAATTTATTTAATATAGACATATTTTTTAAAAAATGACAAAAACACACAATATTACTATATACTATACTATAATCAATTATACTAAACGTAAGCCATAAAAAAATGAAATTAAGCAAAACTAAAATAAAAATGGAATCAAATATTTTTAATAAATATAAACGCTTAATAAAATAAAATAAATAACCCTTTCAAAATACGCACGAGCCTCTCGGGGGCAACTCGATATAATTATTTTCATCCAATCTCATGATAGTCGGCTATACGCTACATGGCGCAAAATCAATACAGTGACTAACTTATGTAGACATTTACTTTAGCCTGTTCTGCAGTTTCCCTCTGAACTCTGACCTCTGACTCAATCCGTCTCTCGAGGTCACATCAGTCCTGTTATCTGGTTAGTGATACGGCAGGATGACTGATAGTTACCTGACTGCAGTATCTCAGAGGCGGGAGGTTTATTATGTCGTCTCTCAACCCCATGAGGTTTAACATGTCCGTTACGTTTGGTCATATAGAGTGTTTATAAAGATTTCAGAGTTTGCTGTTGTTGTTGTTTACTTCAGGCGTTTGCAAAAGTGAAGCAGTAAAGCGGATCCTCCGAAGGGGCGGGCTTTAGCCAAGCCTCTTGTTTTCTCGCATTCTGATTGGTCCGTGTGAAGCGGCCCTCTGTTAAACATTCGGTTTCCATGGTGACGTTCTAAAGAGGCGGGGCTAGACAGACACACAGATGAGAAACTAGTTGGTTGTTTTTTTCCTTTACCACACCAAAACTAGGAACGGAAAATAAGTGATTTTTTCATATTACGTTTCCTTTACTTTGTCTACTAAGATGTTAATAATTATTAACACCCATAAGTTGGTCATATTTGCCCCAATTAGTTCATAAACACAAGAAGCGACTCATCCGTAATGCCGTAAAGCTGCCTAACCAATTCACCTCACATGCAAAATACCTTTAAAAACGAGAACTCAACTGTTTTTATTTCCATTCAGTATTTTATTTGATTATTTGTTTAGTAGTTAATTAGTAAAACATTGTATAGTAATGGCACACAGCGACACAAATACATTTTAGTTCACCATTTTAATAGTGGTAATGCAAAACATTTTAGTTAACACATTTTATGAACAGCCTTGAACAATTGCAAACAGCAACAATAAAACAGATTTAAAAATAACCTAATAAACATAATAACTTTCGTGTGTCTCAGACTGTCTGACTTTTCTGCAGATTTTCGTGATATAAACTCACAATTCTGACTTTTTTTAGAGCACAGATTAAAACAGATTTTCAGTCAAATATCCAAACACCATCAGGCCAATTATATATTTTTCTCGATTCTTACAATATAAATGTTTCAACAATCAGAAGTTGCTTTTTTTAACTAAGGGCGTGTGTGTGATATAAATCTCACAATTCAGGTTACCGGGTTTATTCTGTTTATTCCGCCCTGTGAATAATAAACTGTCCCAAGATCCCGCCAATCTCAGTCAAACTTTTGTTTTGAACAGGCGCCGCGGACGGAAAAGTGACATAGTGCAGCTTTTTTTTTTTATGAAAATTTGAGTTAACTTTAACAGGCATGTGAGGATGAGAAGCTATTCAAAGGGTGAAATTAAAACTTACCGTAGAAAAAAAAACTCACAATTCAGACTTTTTTCGCAATGTGATATAAACTAAATCTCAGATCAGTCTTGTTGCGCAAAGTTATTTGGTGTGTCAAAAGCCTCACAATCCATCTGAGACTTTTTTGCAATTGCGTGATATAAACTCACAATTCAGCTTTTATGCAAATTGTAAGAAAAAACTCACAATTCTGACTTTTTGTAACATTGTAAAACTCACAATTCAGACTTTTTACTAATTAAATTAATTACTTTTATCTCAGAATTCTGACTTTTTTTTCCCGCAATTGCGAGATATAAACTCACAATTCTGACTTTTTTCCCGCAATTGCATGATATAAACTCACAATTCAGACTTTTTTCTCGCAATTGTGTGATATTAACTCACAATTCAGACTTTTTCGAATTGTGTGATATAAACTCACAATTCAGACTTTTTTCGCAATTGTGTGATATAAACTCACAATTCAGACTTTTTTTGCAATTGCGTGATATAAACTCACAATTCAGACTTTTTCGCAATTGTGTGATATAAACTCACAATTCAGACTTTTTCTCACAATTCAGACTTTTTTCTCGCAATTGTGTGATATAAACTCACAATTCAGACTTTTTTCTCGCAATTGTGTGATATAAACTCACAATTCAGACTTTTTTCTCGCAATTGTGTGATATAAACTCACAATTCAGACTTTTTTCTCACAATTCAGACTTTTTTCTTGCAATTGCATGATATAAACTCACAATTCTGACTTTTTCTCAAGTGCTGATATAAACTCACAATTCTGACTTTTTTCTCCCAATTGCGTGATATAAACTCACAATTCTGACTTTTTTTCTCAGTCAGAATTGTGACTTTTTAACTCGCAATTGTGAGAAGCAAAATAAATTCAGTGTCAGAACTTTTGAGTAATGTAACGCTTGCAAAAAGCAACAAAACACAAATACACAAAGACTTACCAGTAAGAACTCCATGATGTTTGAGATGAGCAGCTTCTGAAAACACCACAGGGATCTGAGAGTGAATTACTGAGCGCATCTCCTTAATCCCACACAAACCTCACATCACCTGACTGAGACACACACACACACACACACACACACACACACACACGCGGTGTTCTATTAGTGTGCGCCTTCTCACGTGAGGCACGATTCAAGTGATGAGGTTTTAAATTAAGAGTCAGAGCTGCTGAGTTATAATGAACTTCTGAGCTCACCTCTTATAGTCTCTGATGTGCTGCGGGTCTCTGGGTCACACAGTGGGGTTTCCAATAAACGCTGCTGCAAATGTTGAAAAATACTCCCAGACGACCTCGATAGTGAAGCTTAATAAAAATAATACAAGAAGAGAAACAGAAAGTGTCGGCCGGGACGATCACACACTGCACGGACGTCTGTCTGTCTGTCACGCGCTCCACAGGTAGGGATAAAAGAAAGGGGCGTGGCCTGATGCAAGGTGTGTGGTACACTGAATCTGATTGGCCCGTTACCAACTGGATCAGTGCCCAAATGTAACACAACTTTGAGAAAATTATTTTCTCTTACACAAGAAAATGACAGCTAAAAAAAAATAATTTAAAAAATCACAGATTTTTAAATGCTACTATAAATTCAAACCCAATAACGGTCAAAACAGACTGTACCACTTCAAAAAACGATTTACTATTAAAAAAAAATAGTAAAACAAAAACAATCTCAGTGAAACACAATGATAAAACACCGATTTTTTAAATGGTATGAATTCGCTTCAATGTAAAGCAGATAAATCCGCTCAAAACCAGTACATGGCCTGCAGTGAGGCGATCGTGCGCGCTCTCGTGGCAGAACCCAGTAACGGTCAAAACAGACTGTACCAAAATATGAACACCGGAGGGGAAACTCTTATAATTTCTCCAACAACTTGCAAAGAAACCCTTACGAAAATTAACCATGGTTTTATTAGTAAAAGCGTTATGTATGCGTTTTCAAAATATATTTTAATATATTTAAGTGTTTTCACATATATGAATATTATTTCTGTATGGGATTATCCTAATGCTTCTTCGTTTGTTTTTGACCCATGCCTGTGCTACCATTTTTTTTATATAGCTTAAAGTAGTACTTTATGCTATAATGCGATTCATGGTGAACATAAATATTTATATATAAATAAATAAGGTTCCATCCACATATTTGGCAAAGGGTTTAATCTGCCTAGCAACAGATGCATCGATGAGCGCGGGCTTTCTCCTAAACAAAAGCACGTAGAAAAACATCAGGCTTCAAGAAAACATGTTTCGACTTCGGAGATAGATAACAAATAGCACAACAGAACAGGAACAACCACCAGAGGGAAAAAACACAACAAGCAAAGATATAAAAGGAAAGAAAACACAAGTAAAATATCTGAGCAATTGGAGCATGCTAAGGCAAGAAGAAGAGACTAAATTAAAGGGGATTTTAAAAGAACGCAAACAAGATAATGTTTCCCTTGCTTTGGCATTCTTAGCTACAGAAAGTGTAAAAATGCATTCAGATTCGTCCGTTCAACTTTCATTTAGGAGCTGTTCCTCAACCATGACAGGACGTCTTGTCAACGGCCATTAAATGTGCATTTGCCGGTGTTGTGCCGAATTCTGACCCCTGCCAGATTATTACCCCCTATTGGTAGGTTTAAGAGTAGGGGTGGGGTTGGATTAGGTGAGGTTAGGATTAGGCAATCAGGTAGAGAGTTCAACGAGGGGGGTAATCATTTGGCAGGGGTTGTGCCGAATTTTAACCCCCCTTGTTGAAGTCGCTACCTGATCCTAATCCCACCCCTAATCTAAACCCCTCTCCAACTACTCCTAAACCTATCAATACTAGGGGGGTAATAATCCTGCAGGGGGGTCAGAGTCCGGCACAACACCTGGAAGTAGGAAACGCTGAGGTAGGGAAGAACGGTATGTCCATTTAACCATTTCAGTGTAGTTTATAGGGCCTGTTTTTAACCATAGCTAGAAATATATGGACAATAAAAGTGACATAAAGAACAAGTCGAGAGTCACACAGTTTTGGAAAAGCCATTTTTATTGCATATCATTATAACGATTCATGACAAATCTCTCCAGATATCATTTAGGAGCTGCAGAGAGAGAGAGAGAGAGAAAACATAACATCACAAAGTCATTATTGGGAGGCATGAGAATGAGAGAAAAATGTTTCCATAACATAATCAATAATAGTACATTTCTCTCACTTCCCAGCAGTGTGAGCGAAAAAGCGGAAACTGAGCACGAGCTTCGAGGAGCGAGATCCCTGACGCCATGCCCCATCCGTGGGAAGCACACACACAGATCCGGGATTAAACGTGATCAGAGGTAGCCACGGAAACCGGCGTTCCACGTTTCAAAACTCCGCCAAACAGCGGATTCCCGCTCCCGCGCAGCCCTCAGCGTTTACAGTGTGTGCGTGAGAGAAACCCAACCCATCCACCCGTCATGCCCTGAACATTAATAAAGACACGTATACTGGGAGGAAAAGAGCTTCGGAAAATATCCAAATAGTAGATTTAAGGCGATAGTGCATAGTCTAAATGAGTTCGTGCATTGCCAACTCTTAATCTGTATTCCTTCAACACGTTTAACTGCTCAGAGACACGAATCTTTCCCATTTCATGTGCATATTGACGGTGACCAGCTAATATTCTCCGTGCTGAATTACTAAATGTGTGATAAAGCCCAGAAGCGTAACTGTAGTCATCATCTCGATCTCTTATTTACCAGAGAGAGCCTACGGTCATCCTTACACCATTATAAAACTGGCGAATAAAATACACGTGTAGAAAGCAACGGTGCTTTGGTCCCCTTCAGATATGTTCTTTCTTCACTTTTTTTTTTTTATAATTTTTGTCTTTTACTTCAGTTAGAAAAATAGATCCAGATCGGGACTATCATTGAGGGAATGTGTCCTTACAAAAATATCATTCCGCTCTTTTCTATTCTAGATGACATGGAAACACAAGTTTGGTCCTCAGTGTGAGTGAAGCTGTCGTGTGTGATTGTCAAGAGAACCTCTGTGTGTGTGTGTGTGTGTGTGTGTGTGTGTGTGTGTGTGTGTGTGTGTGTGTGTGATAGATCGCTGCAGTCGGGCTTCTTTCACTCTGGTTTGGGTTCGGGGTTTCGCTCTTGGCCTCTGGGTCTTCATCGCTTCTCGATTCAGCGGCTGACGATGCGCATGGTGAAGGGATAAAATTGCCACGCCTGGACACACACACACACACACATTTCACTGTCAGAGGAGAAATACATCACTAGGGCCCGATGGTTTCCATGACGCGGATAACATGGACGGAATCACGGAATACAGTCATTAAAACAGAATTGACTGGATAACACGGATAAAATTGACTGGATGACACGGATAAAATTGACTGATAACACGGATAAAATTGACTGATAACACGGATAAAATTGACTGATAACACGGATAACGGATACAATTGACTGGATGACACGGATAACGGATACAATTGACTGGATGACACGGATAAAATTGACTGGATGCACGGATAATGATACAATTGACTGGATAACACGGATAACGGATACAATTGACTGGATAACACGGATAACGGATACAATTGACTGGATAACACGGATAACGGATACAATTGACTGGATAACACGGATAAAATTGACTGGATAACACGGATAAAATTGACTGGATAGCACGGATAATGATACAATTGACTGGATAACACGGATAATGATACAATTGACGGATAAAATTGACTGGATAACACGGATAAAATTGACTGGATAACACGGATAAAATTGACTGGATAACATGGATAAAATTGACTGGATAACACGGATAATGATACAATTGACTGGATAACACAAACTGTTTATTGAATAAATAAAAGGACATGATTGTAATATAGACTAGTGTCTCTGAATAAACAGCAAAAGACTATTTAATAGTAATAATGTTAATATACTGATGTCAGATGTCAGAATCGTGATTAATAGTGGTAATCGTGTAAGCGTTATGACGCACCTGAGTTTGCTCTTCAGGCTTTTGACCTCGCGGTTCATAGCGTCGGCTGACTCGGTGGCGTCCTCCAGCTCTCGCTGCAGTTTCCTGCGGTTGGCGTTGGCTCGCTGCGCCTCCTCCGCCTCCTCCAGCTGCCGCTTCAGCTGCTTCATGCGGCTGTTCAACTTGTCGGACTGCAGCCAATCACAACCAGACACAATGTCACAATCTACTTCAGCCTGCAGCGGTGCGATCTGAACAGAGATGTAGTGAGCCTCACCTGGTCTTTGAACTGCTCCGAGTTGCGCCTCTCGTCGTCCACCTGCAGAATCACCTCCTTCAGCTTCTTCTCCGTGCGCCGCACCAGTTTGGACGCCTGCTGCCGCTCTCTGAACACACACACCATCCACAATCAGCACCAGCACTCAATACAGGCCAGTGCTTTTACTACTGTTATTAATGTATTCATGTTTATTTGTAGACATAAATGTATTAGTATGTAATAGCAGTGGTCAGGATCTATCAAAAGTGCTCCAAGGAAGGAACAGTGGAGAACCGGCCACAGGGTCATGGGCGGCTCAGGCTCATTGATGCACGTGTGGAGCGAAGGCTGGCCCGTGTGGTCCGATCAAACAGACGAGCTACTGGAGCTCAAACTGCTCAAGAAGTTAATGCTGGTTCTGATAGAAAGGTGTCAGAATACACAGAGCATCGCAGTTTGTTGAGTATGGGGCGGCACAGCCGCTGACCAGTCAGGGTGCCCATGCTGACCCCTGACCCCGCCGAAAGCACCAACAGTGGCACGTGAGCATCAGAACTGGACCGCGGAGCAATGGAAGAAGGTGGCCTGGTCTGAGGAATCACGTTTTCTCACATCACGTGGATGGCCGGGTGTGTGTGCGTGGCTTACCTGGGGAACACATGGCCCCAGGATGCACTATGGGCCTTATTGGCACATGTTGCCAAGTAAATGTATGTATTTGTATATTCTGTATGAACAGTTTTCCCCTCACTTGGTCTCGACGTCGAGCTGCTCCTCCAGCTGAATGATCTTGGCCTCCAGGGCGGCGATGGTGGCCTTGTACTTGCTCTTGACGGCTCCCTCCAGTTCGGTCAGTTTGAGTTTCAGCTCCTTGTTCTGCCGCTCCATCTGTGATCGGGCCCCCTCCAGGCGCTGTGTGGTGCTGCGCTCGGCCGTCAGCTCCACGTTTATCTGGTCCGTCTACAGACAAACGAGAGAGATGTTCAGTCATAGACACATAGCATGCTTTGCTAACGTCGGGAGCGTGTCGGACCTGCAGCAGGGATCTCTTCAGCCGATCGTTCACCAGCTCCGTGTTGTTCTGCTCCTCCTCCAGCTCCTCTTCCAGTTGAGCGATACGCGCCTCCAGACGCCTCCTCTCCTCCGAGCCCAGAGAGCTGATCACACACACACACACACACACACACAATGCAGGGTTACAAACCACAAGATCGCCGCTTTTGGGCATATCAAAATAAAAGTTTTTCATTTATTTGTCATAAATAGGTTTCATTATAATTTACATAATAAGAGAATTCAAATACATGTGATCTAAATGGCTCTCACCCTTTAGCGCCTGGTTG
>CM040934.1:41095331-41097831 GCA_023029165.1 Gobiocypris rarus
TCTGATGTGGGTGGAGTTTAGTCCATGTAAACAAGATGGTTACACCAGAGTGAATGGATTAGGCTCCGCCCCTAATCCAATGGAATAGGTGCCGCCCCTATGAGGAGGGTCTTCTCTGATGTGGGTGGAGTTTAGTCCATGTAAACAAGATGGTTACAACAGAGCGAATGGATTAGGCTCTGCCCCAATCCAATGGAATAGGCTCCGCCCCTAGGAGGAGGGTCTTCTCTGATGTGGGTGGAGTTTAGTCCATGTAAACAAGACGGTTACAACAGAGCGAATGGATTAGGCTCCGCCCCAATCCAATGGAATAGGCTCCGCCCCTAGGAGGTCTTCTCTGATGTGGGTGGAGTTTAGTCCATGTAAACAAGATGGTTACACCAGAGCGAATGGATTAGGCTCCGCCCTAATCCAATGGAATAGGCGCCGCCCCTATGAGGAGGGTCTTCTCTGATGTGGGTGGAGTTTAGGCCATGTACACAAGATGGTTACATCATAGCGAATGGAATAGGCTCCGCCCTAGGAGGATGATCTTCGTTTTTGTGGGTGGAGTTTAGTCCATGTACACAATATGGTTACATCAGAGTTAATGGATTAGGCTCCGCCCACTGGAAGTTCTTCCACCTATAACTAGCTCAAATGGACAATTTACGTGCGTATAATTAACATAAGACACATTTACATGTTTTTAATTGACCAAATGTGCTGTTTCATTTTGTTGGAAAGTCTTGGTAATTTTCAACACAACAAAATGTATTATTATGGTTTTTCTATTAATATTTTGAATTACCTCTTTCCAGGTAAGAGTTTAAGTGTGTGTGTGTGTGTGTGTGTGTGTGTGTGTGTGTGTGTGTGTGTGTGTGTGAGGCGAGTGTCTTGTGTTCAGAGGTGATGGGCCACTCACTTCGGTGGTGTTTGGGATTGGGGATCAGGCCGCGCTTCATCTCGTCTGTGTGTTTGTTTCAGCTTAGCTTGTGATGTTGTGCTGGGGAGCTTTGCTTCGACAGCTCTTCCTCACAGTGATTGGTTGGTTTGAAGTGAACTGAACTCAGATCAGATGTCTGACGATGGGTGTGTTTGAGCGCAGGGCGAGCTGGAGAAGCAGCTGCTGCAGGCCAATCCCATCCTCGAAGCCTTCGGCAACGCCAAGACCGTCAAGAACGACAACTCCTCTCGATTCGTAAGATCACACACTTACACGCAACAATTCAAACATAAATACCGGTTCACATGGAGACATTAACAGAAACATTTTAAAATGTTTACGGTAATTATCTTGCAACATTCATAACAATGTGCTAAATCATTTTATAAAAATGCTAAATCTTACTAGAAACATGTTAGCAGTGTGTTTGATCTCTGATCATGCTAGCAACGTGTTAAATTCAACTAGAAACATGCTAGCAAAGTGCTAAATCATACTCGAAACGTTTGCAGTGTGCATAATCATGCTAGCAATGTGTTAACACTGTAATGGATCATGTTAGCAACTTGTTCAAACATAATAGCAATGTACTATCTCGTGCTAGCAACGTTACATTTATATATCAACATTAAACATGCCAGCAACATGTTAAATCATGTTAGAAATATGTTAAAAATGCCAGGAACATGCTACAAATATGTTAAAACATGTCTCTAATTTGGTTAGAAACATGTTAGCTGCATGTTAAATCCATATATTAACATAAAACATACCAGCGACTTGTTAAATCATGTTAGAAAAAATGTTTAATGTTGTTAAAAACATGTTAGCTGCATGTTAAGTCAGATATCAACATAAAAAATGCCAGCAACATGTTTAATCTAGTTTGAAACATGCTAGCTGCATGTTAAATCCATATATCAACATTAAACATGCTAGCAACATGTTAAATCTGGCTAGAAACGTGGCTAAATCATGCTAGCAACATGTTAAATATTGTTAGAAACATGCTAGCTGCATGTCAAATCTATATATCAACATAAAACATGTTAGCAACATGTTTAATCTTGTTAGAAACATGCTAGCTGCATGTCAAATCTATATATCAACATAAAACATGTTAGCAACATGTTTAATCTTGTTAGAAACATGCTAGCTGCATGTCGAATCTATATATCAACATAAAACATGCCAGCAACATGTTAAATCTGGCTAGAAACGTGGCTAAATCATGCTAGCAACATGTTAAATATTGTTAGAAACATGCTAGCTGCATGTATAATCCATATATCAACATAAAACATACCAGCGACTTGCTAAATCATGTTAGAAAATATTTTAAAACACGCTAGCAACATGCTTAATCTTGTTAGAAACATGCTAGCTGCATGTTAAATCCATATATCAACATAAAACATGCTAGCAACATGTTAAATCTGGCTAGAAACGTGGCTAAATCATGCTAGCAACATGTTAAATATTGTTAGAAACATGCTAGCTGCATGTCAAATCCATATATCAACATAAAACATGTTAGAAACATGCTTAATCTTGTTAGAAACATGCTAGCTGCAT
>CM040934.1:41102831-41110331 GCA_023029165.1 Gobiocypris rarus
TATTTATTTTAATATTTTATAACAGTTTTAATTTGTTGTATTTTATTTGTGGTCCTTATTAATAGTTTGAATTAGTTTTTATTTTTAGTATTTTATTTTTTATCTTTATTAATATTTTAAAATGTAATGTTTATTTTTAAATGTTCTTATAGTATTAGTAGTTTTTATTTTTAGTATTTTATATTGTATTACTGTATTTATTGATATGTTAAATTATTATAATATTTTAGTATTTGTACTTTTTTGGTCTTCATTATATATTAATATATTATAAATAAATACATATTATATTAATATTTAGTTAATGTTATATTAATATTATAGTTAATGGTTATTTTCATATTTTATTCATATTTTTTACATATTTATTTTAATATTTTATAACAGTTTTAATTTGTTGTTTTTTATTTGTGGTCCTTATTAATAGTTTGAATTAGTTTTTTTTTTTAGTATTTTATTTTTATCTTTATTAATATTTTAAAATGTAATGTTTATTTTTTAAATGTTCTTATAGTATTAGTAGTTTTTATTTTTATATTTTATTACTGTATTTATTGATATTTTAAATGCATTTGTATTTTTGAATTTTTATACTTTTTTGTTTTATTAATATTTTGAGTTAATGGTTATAATATTTAATTGTAGCTTTTATTCATATTTTTAATTTTAAATGTTATATTTTAAAATTTCATAACAGTATTAATATTTTGAAGTTTATTATAGTATTTTTCAAAATCTTTATAATGGTGTTTTTTTTTTTACTTTGTTTTAGGAATCTTGTGTGTTTTTGTAGTTTTGTTTTCTGAATATTTCATTTTTTATTAAAATAATTATAATAATAATAATAAATCGTTTAAAAAACGACTTAAATAACAATTAGTCGCCAATGCAAGTATTCTTTTGTAATTTTAATTCACATATGCAGTGTAATCAGTGTGTGTGTAATCGACTCTCCAGCCGCTCAGAAGGTGTGCCATCTGATGGGCATGAACGTGACCGATTTCACACGGGCCATCCTCTCGCCCCGGATCAAAGTGGGCCGTGACTACGTGCAGAAGGCCCAGACGCAGGAGCAGGCCGAGTTTGCGGTGGAGGCTCTGGCCAAAGCCACATACGAGCGGATGTTTCGCTGGCTGGTGATGCGCATCAACAAAGCTCTGGACAAGACCAAGCGTCAGGGCGCCTCCTTCATCGGCATCCTGGACATCGCGGGCTTCGAGATCTTTGAGGTATATCCCAATCCTTACAGCGAGGCGACCCACAGCTCCTAGCGGTCGCTAACGGTGTCTGTGTTCCTCTCCGCAGCTGAACTCCTTCGAGCAGTTGTGCTACACCAACGAAGCTCCAGCAGCTCTTCAACCACACCATGTTCATCCTGGAGCAGGAGGAGTACCAGCGCGAGGGCATCGAGTGGAGCTTCATCGACTTCGGCCTCGACCTGCAGCCCTGCATCGAGCTCATCGAGAAACCCGTGAGTGTCCCTTCACCAATCACACGACTCCTAGAACCATCATGTGACTCTTAATGGAGCTGTTTCCATTTTTAAGAACCCGTGAGTGTCCCTTCACCAATCACACGACTCCTAGAACCATCACGTGACTTACAATGGAGCTGTTTCCTCGTTTAGGATTGGGTCGCCAATCATGCGACTCCTAGAGCGATCATATGACCTCTCATAGGGCTGTTTTCATATGTTTGACATTGGAAATCGAAAACTTGTGATCTAGATATGCCTAGTGTCTCTCCACCAATCGTGCAAGTTCTAGAACGATCATGTGATCTGCTTTCATGTTTAAGATTGGGAATCGAGATTTCATTGGTGATTTCATTGTCTTCTGTTGATAGTAGGGGGTTTAACGTGGTTTCTAGAAGGTCAAAAATGTCCAATCGCTGCTTCTCAAGCTAGTTTAGATGCTTGATTAGCTAGACTACTAGCCAATGGCGCTAATGTTGACCTCATTGACTCCTGGATTGATTGCGTGACCTCTAATGGGCCTGATTTATGTGTCGCTAGTAGTCAAATCCTGATATTTAACATTGTGTGACTCTTAGAACGGTCACATGATCTGTTTTCAAGAATCTTTCCACCAATTGTGTGACTAGAATGATCATGTGATCCGGTTTTTGTGTGTAATGTTGGGAATCGAGAACTTGATGACTATGGTGTGTTCCTTGTCTTCTGTTGATGTAGATGGAAAGGTGGTTTACGTGGTTTCTAGAAGGTCAAAAATGGCCATTCGCTGCTTCTCAAGCTAGTTTATATGCTTGATTAGCTAGACTACTAGCCAATGGAGCTAATGTTGACCTCATTGACTCGCCAATCATGTGACCCCTGGGGCCTATTGCACAAAACTAGGATAAGGGATTAAACCGGGATATCTTGATAATCTTGTCATCTGTATGCAAAATGTAGTACACCGCTGTCGTGTAAACTTACCCTGAAGGCACACTCACACCAAGAACGGTAACGATAACGAAAGTTAACTGTATATTAGCGGATAAATTGAGCCAGGACCAAGATATCCCGGCTTAATCCCTTATCCTAGTTTTGTGCATTAGGCCCCAGGAATGATCATGTGTTTTTGTTTTTATGTATGGTTATTGGTCAAATCCTGATGATGTTTAAGATTGGAAATCGAGAAACCAGCGAGTGTCTTTCCACCAATCACACGACTCCTAGAACCATCATGTGACTCTTAATGGAGCTGTTTCCTCGTTTAGGATTGGGTCGCCAATCATGCGACTCCTAGAGCGATCATATGACCTCTCATAGGGTTGTTTTCATATGTTTGACATTGGAAATCAAAACTTGGGATCTAGATATGCCTAGTGTCTCTCCACCAATCGTAAGTTCTAGAAACGATCATGTGATCTGCTTTCATGTTTAAGATTGGGAATCGAGATTTCATTGGTGATTTCATTGTCTTCTGTTGATAGTAGGGGGTTTAACGTGGTTTCTTGAAGGTCAAAATGTCCAATCGCTGCTTCTCAAGCTAGTTTAGATGCTTGATTAGCTAGACTACTAGCCAATGGCGCTAATGTTGACCTCATTGACTCCTGGATTGATTGTGACATCTAATGGGCCTGATTTATGTGTCGCTAGTAGTCAAATCCTGATATTTAACATTGTGTGACTCTTACGGTCACATGATCTGTTTTCCAAGAATCTTTCCACCAATTGTGTGACTAGAATGATCATGTGATCCGGTTTTGTGTGTAATGTTGGTAATTGAGAACTTGATTACTATGGTGTGTTCCTTGTCTTCTGTTGATGTAGATGGAAAGGTGGTTTTACGTGGTTTCTAGAAGGTCAAAAATGGCCATTCGCTGCTTCTCAAGCTAGTTTATATGCTTGATTAGCTAGACTACTAGCCAATGGAGCTAATGTTGACCTCATTGACTCCGCCAATCATGTGACCCCTGGGGCCTATTGCACAAAACTAGGATAAGGGATTAAGCGATATCTTGATAATCTTGTCATCTGTATGCAAAATGTAGTACACCGCTGTCGTGTAAACTTACCCTGAAGGCACACTCACACCAAGAACGGTAACGATAACGAAAGTTAACTGTATATTAGCGGATAAATTGAGCCAGGACCGACAAGATATCCCGGCTTAATCCCTTATCCTAGTTTTGTGCATTAGGCCCCAGGAATGATCATGTGTTTTTGTTTTTATGTATGGTTATTGGTCAAATCCTGATGATGTTTAAGATTGGAAATCGAGAAACCAGCGAGTGTCTTTCCACCAATCACACGACTCCTAGAACCATCATGTGACTCTTAATGGAGCTGTTTCCTCGTTTAGGATTGGGTCGCCAATCATGCGACTCCTAGAGCGATCATATGACCTCTCATAGGGTTGTTTTCATATGTTTGACATTGGAAATCGAAAACTTGGGATCTAGATATGCCTAGTGTCTCTCCACCAATCGTGCAAGTTCTCGAACGATCATGTGATCTGCTTTCATGTTTAAGATTGGGAATCGAGATTTCATTGGTGATTTCATTGTCTTCTGTTGATAGTAGGGGGTTTAACGTGGTTTCTTGAAGGTCAAAAATGGCCATTCGCTGCTTCTCAAGCTAGTTTAGATGCTTGATTAGCTAGACTACTAGCCAATGGCGCTAATGTTGACCTCATTGACTCCTGGATTGATTGCGTGACCTCTAATGGGCCTGATTTATGTGTCGCTAGTAGTCAAATCGTGATATTTAACATTGTGTGACTCTTAGAACGGTCACATGATCTGTTTTCCAAGAATCTTTCCACCAATTGTGTGACTAGAATGATCATGTGATCCGGTTTTTGTGTGTAATGTTGGGAATCGAGAACTTGATGACTATGGTGTGTTCCTTGTCTTCTGTTGATGTAGATGGAAAGGTGGTTTTCGTGGTTTCTAGAAGGTCAAAATGGCCCATCGCTGCTTCTCAAGCTAGTTTAGATGCTTGATTAGCTAGACTACTAGCCAATGGAGCTAATGTTGACCTCATTGACTCCGCCAATCATGTGACCCCTGGGGCCTATTGCACAAAACTAGGATAAGGGATTAAACCGGGATATCTTGATAATCTTGTCATCTGTATGCAAAATGTAGTACACCGCTGTCGTGTAAACTTACCCTGAAGGCACACTCACACCAAGAACGGTAACGATAACGAAAGTTAACTGTATATTAGCGGATAAATTGAGCCAGGACCGACAAGATATCCCGGCTTAATCCCTTATCCTAGTTTTGTGCATTAGGCCCCAGGAATGATCATGTGTTTTTGTTTTTATGTATGGTTATTGGTCAAATCCTGATGATGTTTAAGATTGGAAATCGAGAAACCAGCTTAGTGTCTTTCCACCAATCACACGACTCCTAGAACCATCATGTGACTCTTAATGGAGCTGTTTCCTCGTTTAGGATTGGGTCGCCAATCATGCGACTCCTAGAGCGATCATATGACCTCTCATAGGGTTGTTTTCATATGTTTGACATTGGAAATCGAAAACTTGGGATCTAGATATGCCTAGTGTCTCTCCACCAATCGTGCAAGTTCTCGAACGATCATGTGATCTGCTTTCATGTTTAAGATTGGGAATCGAGATTTCATTGGTGATTTCATTGTCTTCTGTTGATAGTAGGGGGTTTAACGTGGTTTCTAGAAGGTCAAAAATGTCCAATCGCTGCTTCTCAAGCTAGTTTAGATGCTTGATTAGCTAGACTACTAGCCAATGGCGCTAATGTTGACCTCATTGACTCCTGGATTGATTGCGTGACCTCTAATGGGCCTGATTTATGTGTCGCTAGTAGTCAAATCCTGATATTTAACATTGTGTGACTCTTACGGTCACATGATCTGTTTTCCAAGAATCTTTCCACCAATTGTGTGACTAGAATGATCATGTGATCCGGTTTTTGTGTGTAATGTTGGGAATCGAGAACTTGATGACTATGGTGTGTTCCTTGTCTTCTGTTGATGTAGATGGAAAGGTGGTTTTACGTGGTTTCTAGAAGGTCAAAATGGCCATTCGCTGCTTCTCAAGCTAGTTTATATGCTTGATTAGCTAGACTACTAGCCAATGGAGCTAATGTTGACCTCATTGACTCCGCCAATCATGTGACCCCTGGGGCCTATTGCACAAAACTAGGATAAGGGATTAAACCGGGATATCTTGATAATCTTGTCACACACAATGTAGTACACACACACACACACACACACACACACACAGCACACACACACACACACACACACAGACAGACACGATACACACAGACACACACACACACACACACACACACACACACACACACACACACACATTGTGCATTAGGCCCCAGGAATGATCATGTGTTTTTGTTTTTATGTATGGTTATTGGTCAAATCCTGATGATGTTTAAGATTGGAAATCGAGAAACCAGCGAGTGTCTTTCCACCAATCACACGACTCACTAGAACACCATCATGTGACTCTTAATGGAGCTGTTTCCTCGTTTAGGATTGGGTCGCCAATCATGCGACTCCTAGAGCGATCATATGACCTCTCATAGGGTTGTTTTCATATGTTTGACATTGGAAATCGAAAACTTGGGATCACACACACAGACACACACACACACACACAGACACACACACAGATCTGCTTTCATGTTTAAGATTGGGAATCGAGATTTCATTGGTGATTTCATTGTCTTCTGTTGATAGTAGGGGGTTTAACGTGGTTTCTTGAAGGTCAAAAATGGCCATTCGCTGCTTCTCAAGCTAGTTTAGATGCTTGATTAGCTAGACTACTAGCCAATGGCGCTAATGTTGACCTCATTGACTCCTGGATTGATTGCGTGACCTCTAATGGGCCTGATTTATGTGTCGCTAGTAGTCAAATCGTGATATTTAACATTGTGTGACTCTTAGAACGGTCACATGATCTGTTTTCCAAGAATCTTTCCACCAATTGTGTGACTAGAATGATCATGTGATCCGGTTTTTGTGTGTAATGTTGGGAATCGAGAACTTGATGACTATGGTGTGTTCCTTGTCTTCTGTTGATGTAGATGGAAAGGTGGTTTTATGTGGTTTCTAGAAGGTCAAAAATGGCCATTTGCTGCTTCTCAAGCTAGTTTAGATGCTTGATTAGCTAATGTTGACCTTATTGACTCCACCAATCATGTGACTCCTGGAATGATCATGTGGTCTTGTTTTTATGTATGGTTATTGGTCAAATCCTGATGATGTTTAAGATTGGAAATCGAGAAACCTGTTAGTGTCTCTCCACCAATCACACGACTCCTAGAACCATCATGTGACTCTTAATGGAGCTGTTTCCTCGTTTAGGATTGGGTCGCCAGTCATGCGACTCCTAGAGCGATCATGTGACTCTTAATGGAGCTGTTTCCATTTTAAAAACCTGTTAGTGTCTCTCCACCAATTGTGTGACTCCTAGAATTGTCACATGATCTGTTTTCAGATGTTTGATTGGTTTCAAGGCGAGACCTCCAGGAACTTTTTCACCAATCATAGACTAGAACGATCATGTGATCTGTTTTCATGTTTATGAATGGGAATCGAGAACTTCATTATAACTTAAAATGCGTTATTTCAAGTCCAGTGTGATGTAATTCGTGCAATGGTGTCGTCTTTGTCTTCCGTTGATGTAGATGGAAAGATTGTAGGTGGTTTTACGTGGTTTCTAGAAGGTCAAGTTGGCCATTCGCTGCTACATGCTAGTTTAGATGGTTGATTAGCTAATGTTGACCTCATTGACTTATTGGTCAAATCCTGATGATGTTTAAGATTGGAAATCAAGAAACCTGCAAGTGTCTTTCCACCAATCACACGACTCCTAGAACCATCATGTGACTCTTAATGGAGCTGTTTCCATGTTTAAGAACCCGTGAGTGTCCTTCACCAATCACACGACTCCTAGAACCATCATGTGACTCTTAATGGAGCTGTTTCCATGTTTAAGGTAGTAGGTGGTTTTACGCGGTTTCTAGCTCCAAGCTAGCTTTGAT
>CM040934.1:41115331-41127831 GCA_023029165.1 Gobiocypris rarus
TTTGTTTAGAAAAGATTTATAATATTCTAAATTAAAACGATTAATTGTAATGTTTTAATTTGATTTGTTTATATTTAAAACAATTTTTTGAATTAGAATATTTATGAATGTTTTGTTCTATTTTGATTTGATAATTATTTATTTAAATATAGAACATTTTATTTTGATTTGTTTATATTTTTAAATATATTTTTTGATTTGTTTATAAAATATTTATAAATATTCGAAATTAAAACGTCATATTCTAAATTCTATAATGGTTAATAAGATTAAATTTAGTAATAGTTATAAATATTTTCTAAGGTTTCATATTTATTTGTTTACACTTTAAAATAATTGTACTTTAGAATATTTATAAATATTTTCTGGTTTATTTGGATTTTTCTAAAAAAAAAAAAAGGTGTAAATTTAGAATACTTATAAACCTTTTGTATCGTTTTATTTTGATTTGTTTATATTAAAAAAAAAAAATCTTTGTTCTGTTTTCTTCTTCTAAATTAAAAACCATCAAAATAAAACCCCTGCATGTCATTTTGCAACTCTCAGGGCGACTGCAGGTAAATATTTTAGGTCAAAGTGTGTGTGTTTGTGACTGTCTGGTTTAGCACATCATGATAAGCTCCTTCATCTGCCTCTCAGATCAAAGCGCTGGAGCTGGATCCCAACCTGTACCGGATCGGACAGAGCAAGGTGTTTTTCCGTGCTGGAGTCCTGGCTCACCTCGAGGAGGAGCGGGACATGAAGATCACCGACGTCATCATCAACTTCCAGGCCTGGTGCCGTGGATACGTCGCCCGCAAGTGAGCGCTACGACACGTATAAAACAGCTTAAAGACCGTCAGCGAGACGGACATCCCACTGCTGAAGTTAAAGCTTATCATACACAATATTCACTCCGAGGCAGCTGTAGGAAAACAGCAGTGTATTGAGGTCATGTGTGTGTTTGTGGCGCAGGGCGTTC
Organism: Gobiocypris rarus; assembly: GCA_023029165.1. Lineage (NCBI taxonomy): Eukaryota > Metazoa > Chordata > Actinopteri > Cypriniformes > Gobionidae > Gobiocypris > Gobiocypris rarus. The sequence continues at coordinate 41,116,293 of CM040934.1, forward strand.
GCTAAGAGGCAGCAGCAGCTGACGGCCATGAGAGTGATCCAGAGGAACTGCGCCGCATACCTCAAGCTCAGGAACTGGCAGTGGTGGAGACTCTTCACCAAGGTTAATAAACACACACTCACACAGGTGTTCAGATGTGCCTGATGTGTGCTCTGTACTGATGCCGCGAGTGTGTGTGTGTGTGTGTGTGTTTCAGGTGAAGCCACTGCTGCAGGTGAGCCGACAGGAGGAGGAGATGCAGGCCAAAGACGAGGAGCTGCACAAGGTTCGGGAGAAGCAGCAGTTCGCCGAGCAGCAGCTGCAGGAGATGGAGGTCAAACAGAAACAGGTGGGGAGCATGCTATTTATATACATTAAAAAAAATTGTATCTCTTGAATGAATGATTCAATGATTCACTCATAAACACTTCACTTGTTTCATTACTGGATGAATCAGTGTTTTTGAACAAATCTCATAAGTGAATGATTCAATGACTCACTCATAAATATGTGTTTCATTACTGAACGAATCTCTTGAGTGAATGATAATTGATTCATTCATAAATACTTGTTTCATTACTGGATGAATCAGCACTTTTGAACAAATCTCTTGAATGAATGATTCAATGACTCACTCATAAATACATGTTTCTTTACTGGATGAATCAGTGTTTTTGAACGAATCTCTTGAGTGAATGATAATTGATTCACTCATAAATACGTGTTTCATTACTGGATGAATCAGCGCTTTTGAACGAATCTCTTGAGTGAATGATTCAACGATTCACTCATAAATACGTGTTTCATCACTGGATGAATCAGCGCTTTTGAACAAATCTCTTGAGTGAATGATTCAATGATTCACTCATAAATACGTGTTTCATTACTGGATGAATCAGTGTTTTGTACCGATATATGAATGAATGATTCAATGACAAATACATTTTTTAACAGTCACTTATTGCCACCTGCTGGCGTAAGGATGATACAATCTTAGTTTCTATCAAAAGGTGATTCACTCTATTTTGAACGCTACCATAGACATCAGTGCTTATATCCAAACTATAAACTTTTATCCCAGTACTTCTGTGATAAGATGGATAGACAGAAATACTGATACTGTGTGATCACGATACACCACAATCTTTTAACGATTAATCGTGCAGCTCTAGTTAATGTGTATTATTTAATTATGTAGCGGTTCCAGTGGGAATGTGAACACTGTGGTTGTTTCTCCAGCTGAGTGCGGAGAAGATGGCTCTGCAGGAGCAGCTGCAGGCGGAGATGGATCTGTGCGCTGAGGCAGACGAGATGAGGAACCGCCTGGTGGCCAAGAAACAGGAGCTGGAGGAGATCCTGCACGACCTGGAGGCTCGCGTGGAGGAAGAGGAGGAGCGAGCCAATCATCTGCAGACGGAGAAGAAGAAGATGCAGCAGAACATTGCGGTAAAGAGCGTTATACTCTCAGGAACGGGCTCAGGTGTGTCTCTGCGATTGGTTGAGTGAGGAATATGGGTGTTTCCGTCCTTCAGGATCTGGAGCAGCAGCTGGATGAGGAGGAAGCCGCCCGACAGAAGCTGCAGCTGGAGAAGGTCACGATGGAGGCCAAACTCAAGAAAATCGAGGATGACGTGATGATCCTGGATGACCATAACAACAAGCTGACCAAGGTCTGCCCTCACACGCACTGGTCTCGATGTTGTGTTTAAGCGCTGGTGGTTTTCCTCACTGTTGGTCTGTGTTGCTGCTCCCGCAGGAGAAGAAGCTTCTGGAGGAGCGAGTCTCAGAGTTCACCACAAACCTGGCCGAGGAGGAGGAGAAGTCCAAGAGCCTGCAGAAGCTGAAGAACAAACACGAGGCCATGATCACCGACCTGGAGGGTGAGTGCAGACGCGCAAATCCTAACATTTTTGACGCGTGCAGGAAGGCGTTATGCTTCATCCTGCTGTAAATAAAATCTTCATGCAACCTTTTATTGTACTTTTACATTTATTAATTTATCCAAAGCCACTTACAAATGAGGAATAAAACAAGCAATTTATCCTAAAATATAGCGTGATTTATATAGTCCACAATGTATAAGTTGTATAGAATATAGCATATTTATAAAAATTAGTATAATGTACATATTGTAGCAAAATGTATATATTCCATAATGTACAAGTCGTGTAAAATATAGCATAATATATATATAATATAGCATAATGTATATCGATCATAATGTATGTCATGCAAAATCTAGCATAATGTATATAATATAGCTTGATGTATATAGTTCATAATGTATGTGGTGTAATATATAGCTTAATAATATAGCATATATAATGTTTATATATTATAGCATAATGTTTATAATTCACAATGTATAAGTCGTGCAAAATTTAGCATAATGTATATAGTTCATATTGTATGATAGTTTATAATGTATGTTGTCTAAAATATAGCATAATGTATATAGTTAATAATGTCATGTTAAAATATAGCATAATGTATATAGTTAATAATGTCATGTTAAAATATTGCATAATGTATATATTTAATAATGTCATGTGAAAATATAGCATAATGTATATAGTTAATAATGTCATGTTAAAATATTGCATAATGTATATAATATAGCATAATGTGTATAGTTCATATTGTATGATAGTTAATAATGTATGTTGTCTAAAATATAGCATAATGTATATAGTTAATAATGTCATGTTAAAATATAGCATAATGTATATAGTTCATTATGTATGTCATCTAAAATATAGCATAATGTATACAATGTAGCATAATGTGTATAGTTCATAATGTATGTCATCTAAAATATAGCATAATGTATATAATATAGCATAATGTATATAATATAGCATAATGTATATAGTTCATAATGTATGTCGTCTAAAATATAGCATAATGTATATAATATAGCATAATGTATATAGTTCATAATGTATGTCGTCTAAAATATAGCATAATGTATATAATATAGCATAAAGTATATAGTTCATTATGTATGTCATCTAAAATATAGCATAATGTATATAATATAGCATAATGTGTATAATATAGCATAATGTATATAATATAGCATAATGTATATAATGTAGCATAATGTGTATAGTTCATAATGTATATGTCTAAAATATAGCATAATGTATATAATATAGCATAATGTGTATAATATAGCATAATGTATATAGTTCATAATGTCATGTTAAAATATAGCATAATGTATATAATATAGCATAATGTATATAATATAGCATAATGTATATAGTTCATTATGTATGTCATCTAAAATATAGCATAATGTATATAATATAGCATAATGTATATAGTTCATAATGTATGTCGTCTAAAATATAGCATAATGTATATAATATAGCATAAAGTATATAGTTCATTATGTATGTCATCTAAAATAAAGCATAATGTATATAATATAGCATAATGTATATAGTTCATTATGTATGTCATCTAAAATATAGCATAATGTATATAATATAGCATAATTTATATAGTTCATAATGTATGTCGTCTAAAATATAGCATAATGTATATAATATAGCATAATTTATATAGTTCATAATGTATGTCGTCTAAAATATAGCATAATGTATATAATATAGCATAATGTATATAGTTCATAATGTATGTCGTCTAAAATATAGCATAATGTATATAGTTCTTAATGTATGTCGTCTAAAATATAGCATAATGTATATAATATAGCATAATTTATATAGTTCATAATGTATGTCGTCTAAAATATAGCATAATGTATATAATATAGCATAATTTATATAGTTCATAATGTATGTCGTCTAAAATATAGCATAATGTATATAATATAGCATAAAGTATATAGTTCATAATGTATGTCGTCTAAAATATAGCATAATGTATATAATATAGCATAATGTATATAATATAGCATAATGTATATAATATAGCATAATGTATATAGTTCATAATGTATGTAAATCTAAAATATAGCATAATGTATATAATATAGCATAATGTATATAGTTCATAATGTATGTCGTCTAAAATATAGCATAATGTATATAATATAGCATAATGTATATAGTTCATTATGTATGTCGTCTAAAATATAGCATAATGTATATAATATAGCATAATGTATATAATATAGCATAATGTATATAATATAGCATAATTTATATAGTTCATAATGTATGTCGTCTAAAATATAGCATAATGTATATAATAAAGCATAATGTATATAGTTCATAATGTATGTCTAAAATATAGCATAATGTATATAATATAGCATAATGTATATAATATAGCATAATTTATATAGTTCATAATGTATGTCGTCTAAAATATAGCATAATGTATATAATATAGCATAATTTATATAGTTCATAATGTATGTCGTCTAAAATATAGCGTAATGTATATAATATAGCATAATGTATATAGTTCATAATGTCATGTTAAAATATAGCATAATGTATATAATATAGCATAATGTATATAGTTCATAATGTATGTCAAAATATAGCATAATGTATATAATATAGCATAATGTATATAGTTCATAATGTATGTCGTCTAAAATATAGCATAATGTATATAATATAGCATAATGTATATAGTTCATAATGTATGTCGTCTAAAATATAGCATAATGTATATAATATAGCATAATGTATATAATATAGCATAATGTATATAATATAGCATAATTTATATAATATAGCATAATGTATATGTTCATAATGTATGTCGTCTAAAATATAGCATAATGTATATAATATAGCATAATGTATATAGTTCATAATGTATGTCGTCTAAAATATAGCATAATGTATATAATATAGCATAATGTATATAATATAGCATAATTTATATAGTTCATAATGTATGTCGTCTAAAATATAGCATAATGTATATAATATAGCATAATTTATATAGTTCATAATATATGTCGTCTAAAATATAGCATAATGTATATAATATAGCATAATGTATATAGTTCATAATGTCATGTTAAAATATAGCATAATGTATATAATATAGCATAATGTATATAGTTCATAATGTATGTCATCTAAAATATAGCATAATGTATATAATATAGCATAATGTATATAGTTCATTATGTATGTCATCTAAAATATAGCATAATGTATATAATATAGCATAATGTATATAGTTCATTATGTGTATGTCGTCTTAAATATAGCATATGTATATATTAATGCATTATGTATATAGTTCTCTCGTCAAGATGCTATGAAGGATTGACAGGATTAATGCAGGAAGTTTTGCTGATTAAATGTGTCCGCTCTGTGTGTGTCAGACCGTCTGCGGCGTGAGGAGAAGCAGCGTCAGGAGCTGGAGAAGAACCGCAGGAAGCTGGAGGGCGACTCCACGGAGCTGACCGATCAGATCGCAGAGCTGCAGGCTCAGATCGCCGAACTCCGGGCACAGCTCGCCAAGAAGGAGGAGGAGCTGCAGGAGGCGCTGGCCAGGTGTGTGTGTCAGCTGACCTACAGGAGCCAATCACCAACCGCTGCATTCCTAATCCACCTGAGTGTAAGATCAGAGCATGTGACTGACAGTGGTTTCCCACCAGGATCGAGGAGGAAGCGGCTCAGAAGAATCTGGCCCAGAAGAAGATCCGTGAGCTGGAGGCTCAGCTGAGTGAACTTCAGGAAGACCTGGAGCTGGAGCGAGCCGCCCGCACCAAAGCCGAGAAGCACCGCCGAGACCTGGGAGAGGAGCTGGAGGCGCTGAAGACCGAGCTGGAGGACACTCTCGACTCCACGGCCGCGCAGCAGGAGCTCAGGTCAACACACACACACACACACACACACACACAGAGACACAGAGACGCACACAACACACACACACACAGACACAGAGACGCACACAAACACACACACACACACACACACAGAGACACAGAGACGCACACAAACACACACACACAGAGACACAGAGCACACACACACACACACACACACACAGACACAGAGACACACACACACACACACACAGAGACACAGAGACGCACACACAGAGACACACACACACAAACACAGAGACACACAGAGACACACACAGAGACACAGAGACACACACAACACACACACACACACACACACACACACACACACACACACACACACACACACACACACACACACACACACACACACACACACAGAGACACACAAACACACAGAGACGCACACAAACACACACACAGAGAGACGCACACACACAGAGAGAGCACACACACACACAGACACACACACACACACAGACGCACACACACACACACACACACACAAACACACAGAGACTTACACAAACACACACACAAACACACAGAGACGCACACAAACACACAGAGACCCACACAAACACACAGAGACACACAAACACACAGAGACGCACACAAACACAGAGACACACAAACACAGAGACACACAAACACACACACACAGAGACACACAGAGAAACACACAAACACAGAGACACACACACAAACACAGAGACACACACACACATACACACAGAGACACACACACAGAGACACACACACACAGAGACACACACACACAGAGACACACACACAGAGACACACACACAGAGACGCACACAAACACACACACACACACACACACACACACACACACACACACAGAGACACACACACAGAGACACACACAAACACACAGAGACTCACACAAACACACACACAGAGACACACACACACACACACACACACAGAGACACACACACAGAGACACAGAGACGCACACAAACACACACACACACACAGAGACACAAACACACACACAGACACACAGAGACACACACAAACACACAGAGACTCACACAAACACACACACACAAACACACAGAGACGCACACAAACACACACAGAGACACACAGAGATGCACACAAACACACACACAAACACACAGAGACGCACACAAACACACACAGAGACGCACACAAACACACACACAAACACACAGAGACGCACACAAACACACACAGAGACACACACACAAACACACAGAGACGCACACAAACACACACAAACACACACAGAGACACACACACAAACACACAGAGACGCACACAAACACACAGAGACGCACACAAACACACACAGAGACACACACACAGACACACAGAGACACACACACAAACACACAGAGACGCACACAAACACACACAGAGACACACACACAGACACACACACACAAACACACAGAGACGCACACAAACACACAGAGAGACGCACAGAGACACAAACACAGAGACGCACACACACACACACACACACACACACTCACACACACTATTAGTATATTGTTAGTTGGTTCTTGTAAAGTTATCATGGGCTAAGTATTTCAGCTGATGCTCATCCCGGTGTGTTTCCTGCAGGACGAAGCGTGAAACCGAAGTGGCACACCTGAAGAAGACTCTGGAGGATGAGGCTAAAGTTCACGAGCAGCTGGTGGCGGAGATGCGGCAGAAACACGGCCAGGCCTTCGACGAGCTCAACGAGCAGCTGGAGCAGGTCAAACGGGTAAGACGCGCTCACACACACACCTGACGTCAGACGTGCGGATCCGTGCCTTCACTCTCCGTCTCTGTTAACAGAACAAGGTGTCGGTGGAGAAGACCAAGCAGGCCCTGGAGTCGGAGAGGAACGAGCTGCAGATCGAGCTGCAGACGCTCATGCAGGGCAAGGGAGAGTCCGAGCACCGCAGGAAGAAAGCCGAGGCGCAGGTGCAGGAGCTGCAGGTCAAACACGCAGAGGCCGAACGCCAGCGCCTCGAACTGGCCGAGAAAGTCGCCAAGATGCAGGTGCGCAACCACACGGACATTCCACAATAGAACGCTTCCAAAATCCAAATCATCCTGGAGTTCTGAAGCCGTTTTACAGTTGGGAGAACATACTAGTGAACGACTGAATCAACACAATCACAAGAGACGCAACATTAATACAAACACAGCAGAACACGCTCTTACACGTCAGTGATTGCCAAACTGCTCTGTCTTCTGCCACATGAGAAACACAGCATGCTTTGGTCTCTCAACTGACATAAAACGGTGAAATTATGAGATAAAATTATGAGAAAAAAAGCCAAAAGTATGACTTTCATAAACTTGTGTCATCATTTGACTTTTCAAGATGTAAATTACTCTAGTAATTTCAAAGTTGAATGTCATAATTTAAATTTTACATGTCATAATTTTGCACATTTTTTCGACTTTGGATGTCAATTTTAACTTTAGTATGGCAACATTTCAATTTTGGATGTCAAATTTTTGCTTTAGTATGTCATAATTTTAGGATTGTCATCATTATTTCGACTTTGAATGTCATAATTTCAATTTTGGATGTCATAATTTCGCCTTAGTATGTCATAATTTCAACTTTTTTGCATAATTTCAATTTTTCACATAATTTCAATTTTGGATGTCATAATTTCAACTTTCACATAACTTCAATTTTGGATGTCATAATTTTGCCTTAGTACGTCATAATTTCAATTTTTTTCACAATTTCAATTTTGGATGTCATAATTTCAACTTTTTGCATAATTTCAACTTTCACATAACTTCAATTTTGGATGTCATAATTTTGCCTTAGTACGTCATAATTTCAATTTTTTCACATAACTTCAATTTTGGATGTCATAATTTTGCCTTAGTACGTCATAATTTCAACTTTTTCACATAACTTCAATTTTGGATGTCATAATTTTGCCTTAGTCGTCATAATTTCAACTTTTCACATAACTTCAATTTTGGATGTCATAATTTTGCCTTAGTACGTCATAATTTCAACTTTTTCACATAACTTCAATTTTGGATGTCATAATTTCAACTTTCACATAACTTCAATTTTGGATGTCATAATTTTGCCTTAGTACGTCATAATTTCAATTTTTTTCACAATTTCAATTTTGGATGTCATAATTTCAACTTTTTCACATAACTTCAATTTTGGATGTCATAATTTCAACTTTCACATAACTTCAATTTTGGATGTCATAATTTTGCCTTAGTACGCTCATAATTTCAATTTTTTTCACAATTTCAATTTTGGATGTCATAATTTCAACTTTTTCACATAACTTCAATTTTGGATGTCATAATTTCGATGTCATAATTTTAATTTAGTATGTCATAATTTCGATTTTGGATGTCATAATTTTGCCTTAGTATGTCATAATTTGATGTCATAATTTTAATTTAGTATGTCATAATTTCGATTTTGGATGTCATAATTTTGCCATAGTACGTCATAATTTCAATTTTTTCGCATAATTTCATTTTTGGATGTCATAATTTTGCTTTAGTTTGTCAAAATCTTACAATTTGTCATAATTTCGACTTCGAATGCCATAATTTTAAGTTTTTATAAATTTCGATTCAGAGTCATAAGTTTTACTTAGTATGTCATAATTACAATTTACCAAAGCATGATTTTTTATTTATAGTTTTTCACCTGTGAAAGTACCGTGGATAATGTTAGTTAATATGTCAATAGTTTAACATAACAATATTGACTCTTTATTAAGCATTTTATTATGTCTACTCTTTAACACTCTAGATCTGAAGATATTCCATTTGTAAATCAGTTTAGTGGTAGATTTAATGCTACGGTGTTTGAGGCATGTCGACGGCTGTGTTTCCTGGTCAGGTGGAGCTGGATAATGTCAACGGCCTGCTGAGTGATGTCGAAGGGAAGTCCATCAAAGCCACCAAGGACTACTCCGCCGTGGAGTCGCAGCTGCAGGACGTGCAGGTGCATATGAGGGAATACTGGGGGATCATGGGACTCCTGCAGGTGTGTGTCTGACTCTCCTGATTGTGTCCGTGCAGGAAGTGCTGCAGGAGGAGACGCGGCAGAAGCTCTCGCTGAACACGCGCCTGCGGCAGCTGGAGGACGAGCAGAACAGCCTGAAGGAGCAGCTGGAGGAGGAGGAGGGAGCCAAGAGGAACCTGGAGAAACAGCTGCACACCATGCAGGCGCAGGTACACACACACACACACATACGGAGCAAACCCATCTGCTCATTTCTGCCTACTGCATTTAAAATGTATTTTGATTCAGACAAATTCACGGAGTCATTTACAAGTTCACTGAAAAGAACCGATTCAATTGAGAAGAACTCAACTTGGAACATTTATATTAACTATAGAACTATAGGTTGTTTTCCAAACCTGGAAAAGTCATGGAAATATCTATCGTGAATATATAATTTTCACTATAGAATTTGATTAGAATTTGATTTGTTCGTTTGAGTCTGTTCTGTTCACAAAGTTCATTAATGGTCTGAATCAAAAGGGCTTTTTTATCCTTCTCTAATGAACACAAATTATTGTGGAAATTCATTGAAAATTGTTTGTGAAATATAGAATTTTCAGTATAGAATTTGATTTGATTTGTTGTAGATATGTTAATTTGATTGGTTCTGTTCACAAAGTGGTCTAAATGATTCATTAATGGTCTGAACCAAAAATGTTTTTATACTTTTCCAGTAAACACACATGATTATGGAAATTCATTGAAAATTATATTGTGAATATAGAATTTTCACTAAATAATTTGAATTGATTTGTTGTAGATTTGTTTATTTGAGTTGGTTCAGTTTGAGTTGGTTCTGTAATGAATATAGAATTTTCACTATAGAATTTGATTAGAATTTGATTTGTTTGTTGCAAAGTTCTAATGGTCTGAATCAAAAGGGCTTTTTTAACTCTCCAGTGAACACAAGTGATTGTGGAAATTAAACAATTCTATTGTGAATTTAGAATTTCACTATAGAATTTGATTTTGTTTTAGATTTGTTCACTTGAGTTGTTTCTGTAATGAATATAGAATTTCCACTATAGAATTGAATTAGAATTTGATTTGTTTGTTCGAGTCGGTTCTGTTCACAAAGTGGTCTAAATGATTCATTAATGCTCTGAATCAAAATAATTTGTATCCTTCTCCAATGAACACAAATTATTGGGGAAATTCATTGAAAATTCTATTGTGAAAATGGCCTTAAACAAATAAATAATAAAACTAATTGGCATACTGATAAGTCTATACTGTGTAGTGCATGCTATTGTTTTTTCAACTATTTTAATAGTTAAATTATAATGTATTAAATGATATAATTTTAGAAATAAATAGGCTACGTGTGTAAAGTCTAAACTTCTGGCTGTTCAGCCAAGAACGAGTTAGATGCTGTAGAAATATGATGAGTGTACTCTTCTGAACACGCTGTGTGTGTGTGTGTGTGTGTGTGTGTGTGTGTGTGTTTGTGTGTGTGTGTTTGTGTGTGTGTGTGTGTGTGTGTGTGTGTGTGTGTGTGTGTGTGTGTGTGGACTGGTAATCCCCTACGGTATGGGGACAAAATGTCCCCCACAAAGATGGCAATATCCAAAATCCTTGTCCTTGTGGGGACATTTTTTGGTCCCCATGAGGAAAACATCTTATAAATCACACTAAGTGATGTTTTTTGAAAATGTAAAAATGCAGCATGTCTCCTGTGATGGGTAGGTTTA